>CM069141.1:22965293-23026894 GCA_035221665.1 Okamejei kenojei | reverse complement strand
TATGATTTTGATGTATTGTTTTACCAAGACATTGCAGTGTAGTTGAGAGTCATGCCTTCAAATAAAGGATATCTATTGCTCGTTCTGCCTCTCAATTTGCCCGACAGAAAGCAACATCCGCAAAATAGCAGTTATAGACTAATGAAGATCGGACATGTGAAAATTGGGGTGGGAGAAGGTCAGTAAAGTGTGCCAGAGGAGAACCACAAAGCAGAGGACATGCAGGCTACGGAAATGGGTACATTGTAGAACAGAAACACGCTTGAAACTTGATTTGATGAGGGTGAAATTAATTTCAGAGAACAAAGAAATTCCATAATTAATTTAAATCACAAGACAACAGTAAACCAAATGAAACATAGGCATTTAAGTAAGATAATGGGGTATCGTGATGAATAAGTTAAGGACCCAAACCTAAAAGGATCTAAATATAGCAGTCAGCTATTAATCCTTAAACAATAATCAAGTAAACTGAAAAATTAATGAAGATTTTTTTGTTTTAACATAGGAAGAGCAGGATCAGTGATAGCGACCCCAGGGAAGCACATAAATTCTGTTGCTTGTCCCGATAAGCTACAGAGAGCTCAGATGACAGTAAGTTGGAACTGACTACCTATCTACCGAAGGTAGAATAAATCAGGAAGGAGGACTGAGTTAGGGATGAATTGCTCACAAAACGGTTAACCCAGCATTCTCATGCTGACAATACAGAAGCTGGATCCATTAACAATTAATCAACTGACTGCACATTGGAGCGCTGTGAACATTGCATTACAGACACTTACTGCAATGATCACAGAGAACCCCTCTTCATGCGGAAGGGTCTGGTAATCAAGTCTTGCAAGGCTTGTGCCAGGTTTGAAAATACACAAAAAGGGTAACATGACCCTCAGCAAACAGAAACATGGAAAATAGGGTGGAGGAGGAGACCATTCTCGGCCCTTCGAGCCAGCACCACCATTCAATTATGACATGGCTGATACCGCTAAATCAGTTCCCTGTTCCTGTTTTCTCCCCCATATTTCCTTGATTAGCCCCAAGATTCTATCTAACTCACTCTTGAATTCATCCAGTGAGTTGCCTCCACTGCCTTCTGTGGCAGAGAATTCCCCACATCCAGTGGATTTAACAACATAGAAGCCCCCCCGAGGTCTCTGGTAAGAAGGAGTCCAAAACTCGGGTGCTCCAATAGCTGCGGAGAGAGTTTCACTGACACAGAGTTAGACACCCCAACGGGGCTATCAATCGTTGGCTGCGTGGGGCATGATCTCCCTAACTGCAAGATTAGTTTGACTGCCTGACCCCGGGAAACAAGAGGAAGAAGACTGAACATTAACGCCTTCCATCCACACTGAGAATGTGGGACTCCCCTGTGATGGATGTTTTATGTAAACTTATATTTCAACAAGGGTGTGTCTCGTTGATGCATTTCACCTTCGTATGGCTGTATGGTAACTCAAATTGGCACTGGTACCTTAACAGGTACATGCGACAATAAACTCGACCTTGAAACCTTGACCTGAGATTCACAAATCTCTGGGGTGAAAAAGATTTACCACAGCTCAGTCCTAAATGGCCTCCCCCTTAGTTCTTCAACTATAACCACTGTTCCTGACTCCCCCAGCATTGGGAACATTTTCCTGCCTGCTTCGCCGTCCAATCCCTTTAGAATTTTTATAACGATTCTATACAGATCTCCATCTAAAGAGGAAGGGAATGGCTAGAAGACATTAGTTAGTTTTATTATTATTGTTCAAGTGTACCGAGTGCCAATGAAAGAGCTTTTTCTACGCATGCTATACAATCAAAGACTGTACATGAATACAATCAAGCCATCCACAGTCTACAGCAGGATAAAGGGTGCAGCATTTAGTGCAGTATATTAAGGATAGTACAATGAATTAGTAATGGTCATCTGCAACAGAATTTCATGGACAAAGGTTAAAAGCGTACCCCTTAAAATGTTCAATAGGCATGTTATGGGTGACAGAGGAGTTTCAATGGTTCCTTGAGGGGATAGAGTAAAATGTGATCTGCCTGTATCATCATAACCTATCCCTATTTTTTCCGATGCCTGGAAAACTCACACTCGCAATTGCCGATTTTAAACTGGACCTTTCACGCTTTATAACAATCCATTTGAAATGTGCAGATTAAGTGTCTTTTTCTTCACAGCCCTCTTTATTTACCACAACGGCATTAAAATGGGACAAAAGCCATCACCTTAAAAATATTCCCCACGAAGTGCTGGGTAACTCAGCAGGGTCAAGGCAACATATCTGGAGAACATGGATCGGAAGATGTTTCGGCTCTGGACACCTTTCTTGTTTCCCACCACTTTGTGTCCTTTTTTGTAAACCAGCGATTGAGTTCCTTGATTCTACCATCAAATGGCAATGGGAAGTGGCTGATTAGAATTATATTTAGCACATTTGATCATTTAGCACGTCCTACCCCAACTCTTCTTATGAGTGAGTGGCGTTTTAACATTTTGCACTGAATGTCTCTGTTAATATAACAGAGGATGCCATAATGCTTTAACAATTTGACCTACAGCCTGCAAAGATCTGTATATGTGAATAACCAGGTGCCTCATTTCCTGAATCTTCTTTATCAATGTACTGTATAATATGTTCTTACAATCTCATCCCATTCCTCTACTTTTGCATTTTTCTGCTTCCTCTACATTCATCATCACTGTTTATAAAATTTGCAAAATGTCACATTTTTTTTAAAACTTTGAAATCCTGCTTCCAAGAATCATTAATACTACTTTAAGGAATCAGGAAGTCTTCACAGCGACACACATAGAAACAACCTCTCTACTCTTTCAGTCTTAAAATAAGCAGTTTATTACCACCCCGTTTCTTTGTTGCTCAATCAATTTTGCATGCATTCTTTCACCTACCCTTTAATTCACTGAATTTGATTTTGCTAAAAATGTCAGTATGCGGTAGTCATGGTACATATGGTTCATTTCCATATCAAAGAATGGAGCCGCAAGAAAAGCCTAGTAAATTACAAACCTTAATATGCCTGTAATATGAAATTAAGAGTGTTTCATTCTAAAAAGTTTGGATAATGACCATAACAATTGCCACAGAGTTGAAAGCAATATGATACCAAGGACCCAGAAGGTTCTTAGGCACAAAATGCTGGAGTAACTCAGCAGGACAGGCCGCATCTCTGGGAGAGAAGGAATGGGTGATGTTTCGGGTTGAAACCTTCTTCAAACTGAAAGTCACGGAAAAGGGAAACAAGAGATGTTCTACTTTCCAGAAGGTTCTATGCCCAATGAATAGAAATTCTAGACACAGTGGGTCAGGCGGCCTCGACCCTCTGAGTTACTCCAGCACTTTGTGTCTTTTTCTGTAAACCGTTCCTTGCGTATCAAAACTAATTCTAACTGTTGTGGAATAAAAAATTCCCATTACTTACTTTTCAATTTTTAGCAAGACTTTTTATTATAAAGGCACTGGTGATAAATCACCAGGAGTTCACAAAAGGCCTCTGCTCCTGGACAATCTGGCAGCAATGAATGTAGAAACTGTATCTAAGAAGCACAATGGCTTTCCATTGTTCAAGAATTCATTTTGTTTTTTCTGTATCATGAAGGGGAGCCAGTGTTTTAATCAAAAGGGCTCTTCTTGATAGGCAGTTCAGTATGTATGTTCCTGTTTGTCTGATTTAGAAGTGGTTCATCAATACGTTCAGTTTAGCTAACGTATTTGTCTTTTGAAAAAAATTAAAGCTAGTTACTTGATCCAGAGCATTTAATTTGTCTGATTAATGCTTGGAAGGCTCAAAGCCATTCACATTGAGCCTCACCCCAAATTTTTTGCATTTCCTTCACTGTCTCATATCCTGATCCCAAGAAAATCGATGCAACACCATTGAATTTGATAGCAGGCTATTAATTATTTAATCACATCGGTAAAATGACCCCTCTTTTTAGGCATGTGTAGTACATTCTTCTACTTCTACTCGGGATGGAAATTTAATACTCAGAGCTTCCATGGATTTTGAAGAAACAGCAGCAAAGAGAAGCAGAAAAAAGCACTGATTGGCTCTAGCCCGAGTGGGAGAGAGAGTTAGAAGTGAGTCAGAGGGGGAAAACAGAGTAAAACTCAGGAATTTGGTTTGTTAATTGGTAAATTAGACAATAGACAATAGGTGCAGGAGTAGGCCATTCAGCCCTTCGAGCCAGCACCGCCATTCAATGTGATCATGGCTGATCATCCCCAATCAGTACCCCATTCCTGCCTTCTCCCCCT
Source organism: Okamejei kenojei (assembly GCA_035221665.1). Lineage (NCBI taxonomy): Eukaryota > Metazoa > Chordata > Chondrichthyes > Rajiformes > Rajidae > Okamejei > Okamejei kenojei. Next base: position 23,022,620 of record CM069141.1, on the reverse strand, counting down.
ATCCCCTGACTCTGCTATTTTTAAGAGCCATATCTAGCTCTCTCTTGAAAGCATCCAGAGAACCTGCCTCCACCGCCCTCTGAGGCAGAAAATTCCACAGACTCACCACTCTCTGTGAGAAAATGTGTTTCCTCGTCTTCGTTCTAAATGGCTTATGCCTTATTCTTAAACTGTGGCCCCTGGTTCTGGACTCCCCCAACATCGGGAACATGTTTCCTGCCTCTAATGTGTCCAAACCCTTAACAATCTTATATGTTTCAATGAGAATCCCACTCATCCTTCTAAACTCCAGGTGTAAAAGCCATTCTCCTCAGCATATGACAGTCCTGCCATCCCGGGAATTAACCTTGTTAAATTAGGCAATTTATCAGTCAATATAAGCAAGACGGCTCTTAGGGAGCAGCAGTGAGGGAGTGGCCTTGTGAGTAAAGTGTGAGTCTTTGGCTCGAGAGTCTTCAGCGAGGAGGCTGAAGGAGCGGAGGCTAGGCATAAAGCTCGAGAGGACAGAACGAGGTGAACACATGTTGGGGCAGATGAGACAGTGTGAGGCTTGCAGAATGTGGGAGCCCAGGGACACGGATGGAGCCTCTGCTGCTACTACTGTGGCAAGTGCGTCCAGCTTCAGCTCCTGAAGGACCGTGTTGGGGCACTGGAGAAGTAGCTGGATGACCTCAGGGCCTTCCGGGAAAATGACAGTTTCCTGGACAGGACCTACAGTGAGTAGTCTCGCCGAGGATACGGGAAAAACCAAGGTGTGTGGTGGAGAGAAAGGGTGGAAATTGTGGAGTGCAGAAGACCCAGGTGGCTGTGCCTAATGAAAACAGGTACGCCCTCTTGGGTACTGTCCGGGGAGACGATGTTTCCAGTCTGAGCGGCATACACATCGGTGACTCCAATCCTAGAGATGGGACTCGACCAGCGAGACCGACATCAGGCAGAGCCCTAATGGTGAGTGACTCCATTGTCCGAGGAGCGGGCAAGAGATTCTGTGGCGACAGACAAGATGCGAAGATGATCTGTTGCCTCCCTGGTGCCAGGGTTCAGGATGTCATGAGCCAAATTCAGAACATTCGAGAGAGAGAAGGCGAACAGCCGGCAGTAGTTGTGCTCATAGGCACAAATGACATCGGGAAGAAGAGGAAGGAGGTTCTCCAACATGAGTTCAGAGAGTTGGGAAGAAAACTGAAATGCCGGACTTCTAGGATGGTTATCTCTGGGATTACTTCCAGTATCTCATGCTAGTGAGGACAGAACAGTGAGATAGGGGATCTGAATGTGTGGCAGAGGGGCTGGAGCAGGGAGCAAGGATTTTGATTTATAGACCACTGGGATCTCTTCTGGGGTAGGGGTGACCTGGACAAAAGGGACGGGTTACACCTTAACTGGAGGGGGACCAACATTCTGGCAGGCAGGTTTTGCTAGGGCTACACATGTGTGTTTAAAGTAAATAGAGGGGGGAGGGATTGACAAATTAGGTGTATAAAGATGGAGTTGAAGGGGAAGTGATTACAGGAAAAATCATATAAGATTCTCGAATTAATGGGAAGGAAAGCTCGAGAAGGGACAACAGAGTAAGGTCAGGGCCAATTGCGATTGGTGCGAGGGGGGAAGTGAATATGGAGGTCTAAGCGCTGTATATGAATGTACAAAGTATAACGAATCAAGTGGACGAGGTTGAGGCTCAGTTAGAAACTGGCACGTATGATGTTGTGGGAATTACTGAATCATGGCTGCAAGAGCTGGGAACTGAATATTCAAGGGTATACCTCCTATCGAAAAGACAGACAGGTGGGCAGAGGGGGTGGGGTTGCTCTGTTGGTGAGGAATGAAATTCAGTCCCTTGCAAGGTATGACATTGAAACAGGAGATATGGAGTCAGTATGGATAGAACTAAGGAATTGTAAGGGTAAAAATACTGTAATGGGACTAATCTACAGGCCCCCAAACAGTAGCCTGGACATAGGGCGCAAGTTGAATCAGGAGTTAAAATTGGCATGTAGCAAAAGTAATGCTGTGGTTGTTAAGGGAGATTTCAACATGCAGGTAGACTGGGAAAATCAGGTTGGTACTGGACCTAATGAAAGGGATTTTGTAGAGTGCCTTTGTGATGGATTCTTAGAACAGCTTGTATTGGAGCCTACCAGGGAGAAGGCATTTCTGGATTTAGTGTTATGTAATAAACCGGAATTGATAAAGGACCTCGAGGTTACTAAGCCATTAGGAGGTAGTGACCATAACATCGTCAGATATAATCTACAATTGGAGAGGAAGAACAGTAGATTGGAGGTGTCAGTGTTACAGTTTAATAAAGGGGACTATGGGGCCATGAGGGAGGAGCTGGCCAAAGTTGACTGGAAAGATACTAGCAGCGATGACAGTGGAACAAAAATGGCAGGTACTTCTTGGAATAATACTGAAGGTGCAGAATCTCCATTATAGATTTATAGAATTCCTAGGAGAAAGAAAGATTCCAAGGTGAGAAAGGGTTGACCATGTATGACAAGGGAGGTCAGGGACAGTATAAAAATTAAAGCGAAGAAGTACAACGTAGCAAAGATGAGTGGGGAGCAAGAGGATTGGGTAATGTTTAAAGAACATCAGAAGATAACCAAAAAGACAATACGGGAGAAAAGTTGAGGTACGAAGGTAAGCTGGACTATATAGCACAAGAATATAAAGCACAATAGTAAAAGCTTCTTTAGGTATGTGAAGAGGAAAAAAATAGTTAAGACCAAAGTTGGACCAAAGAGTTTATTATGGGGAACAAGGAAATGGCAGATAAGTTGAACAGGAACTTTGGTTCTGCCTTTCACTAAGGAGGACACAAACAATCTTCCTGATATAGTAGTGGCCAGAGAATCTGGGGTGATGGAGGAACTGTAGGAAATCCACATTAGGCAGAAATTGTGTTGGGTAGACTGATGGGACTGAAGGCTGATAAATCCCCAGGTACTGATGGTCTGCATCCCAGGGTACTTACGGAAGTGGCTATAGAAATCGTGGATGCATTGGTGATAATTTTCCAATGTTCTATAGACTCAGGATCAGTTCCTGTGGATTGGAGGGTAGCTAATTTTATCCCACTTTTTAAGAAAGGCGGGAGAGAGAAAGCAGAGAATTATAGACCAGTTAGCCTGACATCGGCAGTGGGGAAGATGCTGGAGTCAATTATAAATGATGAGATAGCCGAACATTTGGACTGCAGTAACAGGATCAGCCCGAGTCAGCATGGATTTACGAAGGGGAAATCATGCTTGACTAATCTTCTGGAATTTTTGAAGATGTAACTAGGAAAATGGACAAGGGAGAGCCAGTGGATGTAATGAACCTGGACTTTCAGAAAGCATTTGATAAGGTCCCACATAGGAGATTAGTGGGCACAAATAGGGCACATGGTATTGGGGGTAGAGTGCTGACATGGATAGAGAAGTGGTTGTCGGACAGGAAACAAAGAGTAGGGATTAACAGGTCCCTTTCAGAAATGCAGGCTGTGACTAGTGGGGTACCGCAAGGATCATTGCTGGGACCATAGCTATTTACAATATACATCAATGATTTGGATGAAGGGATTCAAAGTAACATTAGCAAATTTGCAGATGGCACAAAGCTGCGTGGCATTGTCAACTGTGCGGAGGATGCTATGAGAATGCAGGGTGACTTGGACAGGTTGAGGGAGTGGGCAGATGCATGGCAGATGAAGTTTAGTGTTCTAAAACAAAATTAAATAGAATATTTCCTAATATCTCTCCTACCTGTGATAAATGTCAATACTCTATGGCCAATTTAACCCATACTTTTGTAAATTGTATAAAAATTAAAAATTTCTGGATGGATATTTTAAAAATTATTTCCATAGTTGTTAATTCCCAACTGGAGCTCGATCCTAAATTAATAATATTGGGCATGTCAGAAAAATACCTAAAACTTACAACAAACCAAATAAATTTCCTTGATTATAGTATAATAACTAGTAAAAAATTAATATTAAAATTTTGGAAAAACCCAGCAACTCGCACAATCAAAATGTGGATTATGGAGATGTCGGAGACCTTACATTTGGAAAAAAATAGATTTGTCTTAATTGCCAAACCAGAATTATTTACGAGAATATGGTCTCCATTTATAGATTATTTGAAGGGGTAGATTGGGCTGGCACGGAAGCCTGACTGAAACTTGAATCCAGGACTAGTTGAATAGTTATGTTCTCTGACCTACGGACCTATCTCTTAAGTTGTATTATTGATAGTTTATTCTATATGTCTAATTTCCTTTTTTTTTCTCTCTTTATTTTTTCTATCTATAAATATAAATAAATAATTAGAGGCAATAGTAATATGTAACCGATAAATGAGGATCCCAGCTACATTGGTAGTGGGGTCCCTGGAATCCTGGATACTTAATATGTAATCATTTAACAAAGTTTGTAGTGGTTTGGACTATGATATGCATATGCCTCTAATAAAAAAATATATTTAAAAAAAAGCTACCATGGAGGGATTTGAACTTATGACTCTGAAGCAGTGGTCCAGAACTCTGGCTGTTAGTCCAGTAACTGAACCACTTCCATTTGGTCTGTCCATGACTTCCTTTCCAATTTAAAATGCAGTGTACAGAATTATTTTGTTTAAAAAAAAAGTTATTTTTAAAGAGATGAAGTTTAATGCAAATAAATGTGAGGTTATCCACTTTGGTAGCAAAAACAGAAAGGCAGATTACTATTTAAATGGTGTCAAGTTGGGAAAAGGGGAAGTACAACGGGATCTGGGGGTCCTTGTTCATCAGTCTATGAAAGTAAGCATACAGGTACAGCAGGCAGTAAAGAAAGTGAATGGTATGTTGGCCTTTATAACAAGAGGAATCGAATATAGGAGCAAAGCGGTCCTTCTGCAGTTGTACAGAGCCTTAGTGAGACCACACCTGGAGTATTGTGTGCAGTTTTGGTCCCCTAATTTGAGGAAGGACATTCTTGCTATTGAGGGAGTGCAGTGTAGGTTTACAAGGTTAATTCCCGGGATTGCGGGACTGTCATATGCTGAGAGAATGGAGCAGCTGGGCTTGTACACTCTGGAGTTGAGAAGCATGAGAGGGAATCTCAATGAAACAGATTGTTAAGAGTTTGGACATGCTAGAGGGAGGATGTTGGGGGAGTCCAGAACCAGGGGCCACAGTTTAAGAATAAGGCATAAGCCATTTAGAACGTAGACGAGGAAACACATTTTCTCACAGAGAGTGGTGAGTCTGTGGAATTTTCTGCCTCAGAGGGCGGTGGAGGCAGGTTCTCTTGATGCTTTCAAGAGAGAGCTAGATAGGGCTCTTAAAAATAGCGGAGTCAGGGGATAGGGGGAGAAGGCATGAACGGGGTACTGATTGGGGATGATCAGCCATGATCACATTGAATGGCAGTGTGGGCTCGAAGGGCTGAATGGCCTATTCCTGCACCTATTGTCTAATATCCAGTTGCATGCCTCCATTAATAAAACCAAGGATGTCATACGCTTATCAATTATCCTGCAAGCTTCAAAAGGTTATTGTATGTGAAGCTCTTTCTTTTTGTGTCCCCTTTACAGGTAAACTATTTTATATCTCTTGCCTCTCATTCTTTTATCCATGGTACATTACATTGCAATTTACCCATTAAATTGAATCTGTCAGAGAACCAAGTATGAACACAGTGGATGACGTTTCCAACACTAATTTTTTACTTGAGCACAGCTCTGCTCCAACTTCTGTCCAGCCTGCCCATTTGTCAATGCAGCTCGGGATTTTATATGCATGTAATATGGCTCTGACTCTCAGCAGCTTAGAAGAGTTATGATGGAGAGGCAAAAGAGTCATGGAGAAGTGGCAGCAAATCGCTCCTAGAATTAATAAATGATCCCCGGTGTTAAAAAACACATTCAGGTTGTCGTCATTAATGATTGGAATGAGAAAGAATGGAAAAAAAAACCTTTAAAAAAAAAATCATGTAAAAGACTCAAACTCTGTGGCTGGGTAAATGTCAAATGAAAATAAGGTTTGGTAAATTATTGAAGGTATAAAGAAAATAGAATTTGACAACTAAACTGCCACAGGATTAAAACTTTCTTCCACGACAATATTTTAATCTGACATGAGGGAAAAACTTTTTCACGCAGAGAGTTGTGAATCTGTCGAATTCTCTGCCACAAAAGGCAGTGGAGGCCAATTCACTGGATGTTTTCAAGAGTTAGATTTAGCTCTTTGTGCTAAGGGAATCAAGGTATATGGGGAAATAGCCGGAACGGGGTATTGATTTTGGATGATCAGCCATGATCGTATTGAATGGTGGTGCTGGATCAAAGGGCCGAATGGCCTACTCCTGCACCTTTTTTATATTACTGGATTGTCAGTAAGTGTCCATGTCAATCACAAAAATAAACTACAGAAAAAATCATTTTTTCTTTAAAATTAATGGGTTTTAAGCTCAACAAAATACGATCTGACAATAACGTAATTTACTGCACAGGGAAAAAAAAAAAGAATCACTGAATTTGTAAGAAGCTTATTTGCTTTTGGTAAAGTTAGCCTAACATAAACTTGGAATAGTGTCAGCCATGTGATGATTAGCCATAAGCAGTCTCTGGGCTATTTCTCAATTGAAACGGCCAGCCCAACATAATACGTGCAATAATTTGTTTAGTGTTTTACATCTTTTGTAAACTTATACTTTTAGATCAGAAGTTGGTATACACACTTTGTACCATCCATGGAGGCACTTTTCCCCATTGAGAGCTGCATTGCGAAATACAGAGGAGACACGAGTGAGGGATTCATCTATGACAGCAGGTGGAAACCATGTTTCCCAAAGAAAGAGGATATGTCCTGAAGTGAATAGCCTCATCTCGGAAGCAGATGGAACGGAGGTGGGGAAATTGAGAGAAGCAGGCGGCATCTGTGCATGTTGGGAGGAGGAGAGGCTCAGATAATCATGCGAGTTAGTGGGTTTATAGCACTGGTCTTATTTCCTTTTGAATTAGTCATGTCTCCAAAGATCTTTACCAATGTCTAAAGATACAAAAGTATAGAGCTTCCAAATGGGATGCATCATCGGTTGATTTCACAACTGCAATGCTGAAGACCTCAAGAAATTGGAGGGTGCTCTGATTACAGCCTAGTCCATCACAAAAACTACCCCCCCCCGCCAGTAGGTGCTCATCCTCAACTGCCCTTGTGGTGCTCATGGTGGCAGTGGAGACGTGTCATCTTCTAAAGCACACACCTACAGGATAAGTGGAATGTATTCTAGGAACCCATGATTTGTCCCTTGTCAATGGTGGATATCCTTTCCAACCCTGACCAGCCTTTGAAGCTACAGATTTTGAGTAGCTGGTCTAATTAAGTTTCTAATACTAGCATTTAACCTAAAAGCCCATTTGAATTTATCCTTATTCTGGAATTATATCACATTCCCCGGTCAGTCAAAATGGAACAAAATACATGAATCTACTTAAAGGTTCTTCATTTGATATTCTTTGGTTTACAGAACATGCTCTACCTAAAAGATGCAATGTGACATAACAATAATAACATTGGCATTATTCTAGAAGAGGTTAATACAGCTTATTCAAAACAGAATTTCTTTCACAAAGTGCTGGAGTAACTCAGTGAGTCAGACAGTTTCTCTGGAAAACAGAAATGGGTGACCTTTTGGGTTGGGACAAGAAGTTACTCCATCACTTTGTATCATTGTTTTGTAAACCAACGCCAGCTAGTTCCGAAATTTATTTCACATTCTGTTGAGCAGGAATAAAAACAGCAAGCTTGTCTTTTGGTGCAGTTTCAAGGTGAGATGTTGCAGACTACTGATAAACATTGCATTTTCTTTTTAGTGAACAAAGATTCAAGGTTTAATCCCATAACCAGTGAAAAATGGCATAATGTTTCAATCCAACTGCATGTAGCACTCATTTCTCCCAGATTTCTAATTTAATGAAAGGTTTGATATTTAGACAGAATAGTAACTGGTCACAATCCAATGGACACTCAAAAATTTGGACGTTACAAAACAATAAAATTAACATTTCAAAGGTGCTTTTATTGTTACACGTGCAAACGCAGTGAAATTATTTTCTTGCAAATGGTCCAGTACAGTATTGTCATATCTAAGCACAACTGAGATTAGCAAAATGTACAGATATAGTCTACTGTGCCCACTGCAAGAGGTGCCATTTGGCACCATTTTCAAAGTCCAGTGCGAGCTATAGGTGTAATGAGCATTGTCTGGTCCAAGCAAGCTCCAGGCAGCTGTGGGCCTCCAGCCATCATCTATCTTGGACGTGTGGATTCAGCGAACCAACATCCCTCTCCTCCTTGGTCCAGCTTGTGACCCGGGAGCGCCTCCCGCAGAACTGGCCTTGCTCCTCGCCCGTCATCATCGAAGACACCGGGTCCATTCTCCCGGTCTTCAGGGGACGAGCCGGGACCAGCTTGGCGACTTCTCCCCTGCAGGCCATGGTCCTCCACCCTGCATTCAGCTGTGGGGGATGAGCAGGAACCAGCTCGGTAGCTCCCTCCCTTCAGGCTGCAGCCCACATGGTCTTGCATTCGTCCACAGGGGACGAGCAGGGACTGGCTCGGCGACTGACCTACCCCCTCCTGCAAGCCGTGGTGGTCTAAATAGCTAGGGCCCTTGCTCCGAGCGCAAATAATGTTGGTAATTAGAAGAAAGAGTCCAAGTTCTGCTGGGATAATGAGACTAAGAACAGAAACGGCATCTGACAGTTACATCAAAAATGCAACACGTTAATTACATGAAATTGCATGAAGTGCTTTTCAACTGGTGCAGTTCATTTTGCCTCATTGACCGAGATGAAATTATAACCCTAAATGTCAGTGAGAGCAAAGGTATCCCGAGTCTCACATATTAAAATCATTAAAAGCAAGTATTCAATTTAATATGGACATAAAAAGGCAAACCAAACACAGGGGTTTTTTTTTAAATTTACAGGAGTGATGGAAAGCAGATTGTTCATGTCAGCTCAATTCAACAACATTTGCCATTAAAACAACCATAAGACACCAAGGAAAGGTAATAGTGATTAATTGCAGGGTCAATAATAACTAGAGCCAGGATGTAAAAAACTCTGAGATAGGCAGGCAAAAAGGCATAATAAAATTACAAAAAAGGCAAGAAAAAGGCATTTAATGATTAAAAAGGCAAGTATTTCCACCACCAAAATATGGTTAAAAGTGATAATATAAAGGTAAATTGCAATAAATGACTGAAGTTACCTGGTTGCACCTAATTACTAGCATTTTGTTTTCAAATTATCTGGTGTTAAACTGTGCCGTCTGTTAGACAGAATATGGTTCAGTTGTGAAAAACGTCTTTCTACCTTACCTGAGGTCACTGGTGCATACCCAAAACAAGCTACAGCTCTAGCTATGTTGTCTATTTCTTCAAGATCTTTGCTAAAATCACTCTCTCACATTTTCCTTGTATGTCTTTACCTACATCGCAGGGAACTTTACGAATATTATCAGTTACTTTGTTGAAAACCTGCAGGTTATTCACTAATGTTTCACCACATTTCTCAAGGGAAGTGATAGTTTGTGGGAAGTTTGCAAAATTGGAAACAAGAAACACTAGATCGCGGTGGAGGAACTTTTTCTGCATGATTTCACTGACGATCCTGACTGCACCAGATTCTTCTTCTTCAAAACTTATCTTTTCAAAATTTGCAGCATAGTAGAGTGCAGCAGAGAGCCATGTACCCCACCTAGTCAAAACGGGCTGAGGAGGTAGCAGAATCGCGGGTGCCATTTCCTTGAACAACTGCACCATATAACATATAACCATATAAGCATATAACAATTACAGCACGGAAACAGGCCATCTCGGCCCTTCTAGTACTTGCTGACCACTTACTCTCACATAGTCCCATCTACCTGCACTCAGACCATAACCCTCCATTCGTTTCCCATCCATATACCTATCTAATTTATTTTTAAATGATAAAATCGAACCTGCCTCCACCACTTCCACTGGAAGCTCATTCCACACACCTACCACTCTGAGTAAAGAAGTTGCCCCTCATGTTAACCCTAAACGTCTGTCCCTTAATTCTCAAATCACGTCCTCTTGTTTGAATCAAGAATGGAAAAAGCTTATCCACGTCAACTCTTTCTATCCCTCTCATCATTTTAAAGACCTCTATCAAGTACCCCCTTAAGTGGTTCAACTTGTTCAACCTGACGGTGCTTTGAGGAAGATTTTCTTGACATTGGAAACTAGCGACTGACATGTGGAAACAAGCTATGTCTATCCTTGAGCTAAGCATGTCAAATGCAACATTTTAGAGAATAAAACTTTAAATCACAAACAGAAGAACATTCTCGTGTTTTATACCTTCTGGCCAATGTACAGCAAGTGAAGATATAAACAATTGAGCAATAGTTGAGCTGTTTGACCTCCAATACTTCTGATGTCAACAAATACTCCTTTGACGGTTGACTTGCCTCCAGTGTACCGATGACCACATTGACAACATAACTCCCCACAGCGTCGGTTGTCTCATCAATTGAGATCCATATTTTGTTGCATGCAACTTCATCTCTAATTTTCTGCACAACAATGTTGAAGTTGCTGTCAACATAATTTTTCCGTAATGATCACTTGCTTGGTATATGTTCCTCTGTGTATTTCTCTGAAAAACCTCTGAGAGATTTGTTTTCCAATTTCCACAGTGGAATACTTGCATCAATGAATGCCTTGCACAGATCACTCAAAAACTCAGATTTGCGACTGGAGCCAGCAGTAAATGTAGTGAGGAGACAAGCTTGGGTATTTGGCTTGGGTACCAGTGGTCTCAATGTTGACTTCTCCAATTTTAGATAGCCCTCGTCTTCTCTCTCCTCCCCCTCCCCAGCTCTCCTTCTTGTCCTACTGTCTCTGCCTCTTCCTTTCTTTTTCCAGCCCCGCCCCCACATCAGTCTGAAGAAGGGCCTTCACCCGAAATGTCGCCTATTCCTTATCTCCATTGATGCTGCCTCACCCACTGTGTTTCTCCAGCATTTTCTGTCCTTTGACTTTTCCAGCATCTGCGGTTCTTTCTTAAATAGATATTAGAGAAGACTGAATCAGCGGGCAGCAGCACGAACGAATGAATGACCCACGGTGGCGCCCCAGGTTTTGCCCCAGTGGTGGAAATTTTCTTCTAAATTATATTATGTTAACACATTAATAATAACATTAATATTAATGTGTTAACATGGAAAACGTCATTGTAATCACGGTACAACTAGAAAAAATAGCACGACCTTTTAGCAAAAAGGCAAAAAAAAGGCTGACCTAGGCACTCGATTGTGAAAAAAGCATTATCCTGGTCAAATCCTTTCAAGAGAGATAAATAGGGCTCTTAAAAATAGCGGAGTCAGGGGATATGGGGAGAAGGCAGGAACGGGTTACTGATTGGGAATGATTAGCCATGATCACATTGAATGGCGGTGCTGACTCAAAGAGCCGAATGGCCTACTCCTGCAGCTATTGTCAATTGTCTATAAATCACCAAAAAAGGCATGAAAAGGCACATGGCATTTATGGCAAAATCCTGGCTCTAATAATAACATATTTCATAGCTTTAATGGAAGATTGAGGGCAATAAAAGACTAGCAGTGGACCAATCAAAGTTTCCTTAGAAAAGATTCATCATTGTTTTCATGAATTTTCAGAGGTTTTGTTAAGGTTCACACTGCAGATTACTTTGGAGGGCAGATTTTTACCCAGTTGGTTATCAGAAAAAAAATGATCACACTTTCATTAACTGTGTTCTGTGTGAAGACAGGTCGATGGTGGAGTTGTGAAATAACCTATGTTAGAAGTATCATAGGTCACATTTAACACCAAGGATCTAACTGAAAGACAAATATTATACAAGATACTAAGGGAACACTTCTGCTCCTTATTGTTTACAGCCACTTAATGCAACATTTTCCGGTATGATATTGTAATTACCCACAGATATTTGATATACCGAGCTATATTCCCCATGTAATGTTGTGTACATTACGCCTTTTTGTACAAGGATTATATTTGATTTCAAGATCATTAACACAACTCAGAGCTGTTGTCTTACTGTGCCAGTAACTATGGTACAAACCTCATCTCTACTGCTGTTTATGTAGAGTTTGCATGTACTCGTTGTGGCCATCTAGGCTTCAGGAAGTGACCTGGGTTCCTCCCACATCCCTTAGACATGTGGGTTTAGTTTAGTTTAGTTTGGCTTAATTTAGAGATACAGCGCGGAAACAGGCCTTTCAGCCCACCGAGTCCGCACCGACCAGCAATCCCCGCACATTAACACAATCCTACACACAATAGGAACATTTCTTTTACATTTACATCAAGCCAATTAAGCCACAAACCTGTACGTCTTTGGAGTGTGGGAGGAAACCGAGGATCTCGGTGAAAATGCATGCGGTCACAGGGACAACATACAAACTCTGTGCAGACAGCTCCCTAAGTGGAGGTCAATCCCGGGACTCTGGCACTGTAAGTGCTGTAAGGCAGCAACTCTACTGCTGCGTCAGCATGCCGCCCTAATGCTGGTTGGTAAGCAACTTAGGCACTATAGATAGTCTCAAGTGTATATATCATTTGTCTCAAGTGTATATATCGTGGAGTATCATGGTGTAAGAATGTGGGTATAATAAAATGGGGTTCATTTAGAGTCATAGAGTGATACAGTGTGGAAACAGGCCCTTCAGCCCAACTTGCCCACACCGGCCAACATGTCCTAGATACACTAGTCCTACCTGCCTACTTTGGTCCATATCCCTACAACCCTGTCCTATCCATGCATCTGCCTAACTTCTTAAATGTTGGGATAGTCCCTACCTCAACTACCTTCTCTGGAAGCTTGTTCCATACATCCATCACCTGTTGTTTGAAAAAGTTACCCCTCAGATTCTTATCTTTTCCGCATCACCTTAAACTGATGTCCTCTGTTCCTCGATTCAGTTATTCTGGGAAAGAGACTCTGCATCTTGGATAGATGTAAATTGTCAGCACAGACTTGGTAGGCTGAAGAGCCTGTTTCCATACTAGATGACTAGCAGTGATTGATTTCCACCCATATGCAGGAGTCAGAATGTTTGTTGATGTTCAAAAAAAATAATAACCTGTAAATCATAACAATATTTTCCTGTTCCCCAAGATTGATGGAGTTAATGTGCATCTCTAAAATCACTTTCCTATATTCTTTGGCTGCCAATTGTTTCAATAAACAGCTCAGAAATAAATTGCTCAACAATCTGGTTACAAGATGAATTTGTGTTTGTAAAAGGAACGTTCAGAGCACAAGGTAGTCTTAGATTAATTAATTTGCATTATGTTTTTATCTGTGCGGAGCAGCGTTTAAAGTAGCAAGTGACACGGTAATTTTCTCTTTCCATTGCCTGTATTACTAGCTATCAAAAAATGAGCAGAGAATAGCAGACAGAAGTAATAGGACCCAAGATAAGATCAGTAATAAAATAAAAAAATTCCCATGGGTACTGGACTTGCAGAATTACTTCACGTTCATTCTTTTCTCGTCAATAAAATCCAAGATGATTGTACTTTCAAAATAATATACAATTTCATAGATAATGTTTGCACAGTCGGATTACACTCAAGATATCCTGCTGCAAAATGATGGTGAATGTGTCACGTTAAATTGGTAATGGAGCCAAAAAATATTAACAGGGAGAATGCCATTCCAGTAACAATTGGACCTTTTGCACACAATTATGCATTGATTATATTCAATTAAAAAAAAAAAATCAAATTGCAGGCTTCTGGCATTAATTATCACATGCTTTTGCAGAATAGTTACAGACCTGAAATTCTTTCATTTTTCAAATGGCATGTGAATAATTTATTGCACTGAATTCATCACAACCCACGAGGGTGACGAAATAATCCAATTAAAGTGGAAAATGTAATCAGGCACTTCCTTGCGTATGACATGCGCAAACACACACATGGGTGAGGCTAATTCGCATTTAACACTTAGTGGAACCTCACTTGTGAATTTGTATCATGGAAATTCAATTTGTGCACAGTATTGTAGTACATGTGGATGCAAGAAGGCTCTGTTAGTTTGGTACTTAAAAATAGAGACCAATAACTTGTTGCCTTGTTGAATAACTTTTGGAGCAGAATTGGATGACAATTTTGCATTTTCCCTTACTTTGCTCATTTGCTCAGCTCATCTGCATATCTTCGTTGACTACTTATGTTCTCCTTAAAATTTACTTTCCCGCTACATCTTGAAGATATGAGACTCGTCTTAGCAGGAAAATCAGAGCAATTTTTAAAGATATGGTCTCCTTTTATTTATTCATTACAAGTATAGTATGGTGCAACGCAATTCTGGAATTAAACAGATTCACGGACAGGGTGATGGGTGTGGTGAGAAATTAAGCAGGTATATCAACACATAATGTTCCCTTTGTTTTTTTTGTGTTTTTTTTCTTCCCTTCACTATTTCTTTCATTTTCTTCCTTTCTCGCTCTTTCTCTATTTCTTTTTTGTTAAATTTAAAATGGAAGATGCGCAATAAATGTATTTTGTCATATGCCGCGGTTTATATTACTGTACACTGCTTCTAATAAAAATATTAATTAAAAAAAAAAAATTAATTCCCTACCAGCATTTATGTCGTCAGCAAATTTAGCGACAATGCGATCATCGCTGCTATTTATACAAACCATAAGATGCTTAGACCCTAGCATTAATCCCAGCTATCTCTCAAGTAGAAAAGATAGAGGTTCAGGCCTACACTTCTTTTCCTGGTGGCCAGCCAAACATGTATTCATACAACATCCTGCAACACAAGATCATAAGTGATTTGAGTAAAATTAGGCCATTTGGCCCATCAAGTCTACTCTCCCATTCAATCATGGCTGATCTATCCCTCCCTCCTAACCCCATTCTCCTGTCTTCTTCCCATAACTGCTGACACCCGTACTAATTAAGAATGTATGTAAAATTCTATTGTGTGTTGGGTTCTTTTTATTCGTATGGCTGTATGGCAACCCAAATTTCACTGTACCAATTGGTGCATGTGACAATAAATGTAAACTTGAACTTGAATCTACATCGGCCTTAAATGTATCCATTGATTTGGCCTCCACAACCTTCTGTGGCAAAGAATCCCACAAATGCACCACCATCTGATTAAAGAAATGTCGCCTCATCTCCTTCCTAAAAGACCGTCCTTTAATTCTGAGGCTATGACCTAGACTCTCCCACTAGTGGAAACATCCTCTCCACATCCACTCTAATCAAGCCTTTGAATAGACAATAGACAATAAACAATAGACAATAGACAATAGGTGCAGCAGAAGGCCATTCGGCCCTTCCAGCCAGCACCACATTCTATGTGATCATGGCTGATCATTCCCAATCAGTACCCCGTTCTTGCCTTTTCCCCATATCCCCTGAATCCATTATCTTTAAGAGCCCTATCTAGCTCACTCTTGAAAGTATCCAGAGAACCGGCCTCCACCATCCTCTGAGGCAGAGAATTCCACAGCTCTCTGTGTGTAAAAAGTGTTTCCTCATTTCCGTTCTAAATGGCTTACCCCTTAATCTTAAACAGTGGCCCCTGGTTCTGGACTCCCCCAACATCGGGACCATGGGACTTAATAATTTTATATGTTTCATATGTCCCCTTTCCTTCTAAACTCCAGAGTATACAAGCCCAGCCACTCCATTCTCTCATCATATGACAGACCCGCCATCCCGGGAATTAACCTTCACTATTCTGTATGTTTTAAATAAGTTGCACCAAATCAAATACCTTCCGGATTTCAAAGGTTAATGTATTCACAGATATCCATTTATTCATAGAAATTAATAGTTATTCAAGAAACTCAAATAAATTGGTTGGACATGATTTCCCTCTCACAAAACCATATTGACTTTCCCTTATTACCTTGTATATTTCTAGGTATCATGTTAAAACCTATTCAATAAGCATCCAACAATTCCTCAGATATTAAGCTAAGTGGTTTAGAGATTCCTGCTTTCTGTCTCCCTCTCTTTTTTTGAAGAAGTGAATTACATTTGCCAATTACCAATACAATGAAACCTTTGCAAATCTTGTGTCGTTAGCAAAATTAAAATCAATGCAGCAAGGCACATCAATGCATTCGCACTAGAAACTTCATTTGAGGCCATGAACTCCAGTTGGATCCACAGACAAACAGTGGCTTGCAAAAGTATTCATACCCCTTGAACTTTTCCACATTTTGTCACGTTACAACCACAAACGTAAATGTATTTTGTTAGGATTTTATGTGGTAGACCAGCACAAAGTGGCACATAATTGTGAAGTGTAAGGAAAATGATACATGGTTTTCAAATCTTTTTACAAATAAAAAACTGAAAAGTGTTGCGTGCAAAAGTATTCAGCCCCCTTTACTCGGATACCCCTAAATAAAATCCAGTGCAACCAATTGCCTTCAGAAGTCACCTAATTAGTAAATAGAGTCAATGTGTGTGTAATCTAATCTCAGTATAAATACAGCTGTTCTGTGAAGGCCTCAGAGGTTTGTTAGAGAACATTAGTGAACAAACAATGTTCCTTGGGCATCATGAAGCCCAAGGAACACACCAGACAGGTCAGGGATAAAGTTGCGGAGAAGTTTAAAGCAGGGTTAGGTTATAAAAAAATATCCCAAGCTTTGAACATCTCACGGAGCACTGTTCAATCCATCATCCGAAAATGGAAAGCGTATGGCACAACTACAAACCTACCAAGACATGGCCGTCCACCTAAACTGACAGGCCGGGCAAGGAAAGCATTGATCAGAGAAGCAGTCAAGTGGCCCGTGGTAACTCTGGAGGAACTGCAGAGATCCACAGCTCAGGTGGGAGATTCTGTCCACAGGACAACTATCAGTCGTTCACTCCACAAATCGGGTCTTTATGGAAGAGTGGCAAGAAGAAAGCCATTGTTGAAACAAAGCCATAAGACGTCCCGTTTGCAGTTTGCCACAAGCCATGTGGGGGACACAGCAAACATGTGGAGGAAGGTGCTCTGGTCTGAAGAGACCAAAATTGAAGTTTTTGGCATAAATGCAAAGTCCTATGTGTGGCGGAAAACTAACACTGCACATCACCCTGAACACACCATCCCCACTGTGAAACATGGTGGTGGCAGCATCATGCTGTGGGGATGCTTTTCTTCAGCAGGGACAGGGAAGCTGGTCAGAGTTGATGGGAAGATGGATGGATCCAAATACAGGGCAATCTTGGAAGAAAACCTGTTAGAGTCTGCAAAAGACTTGAGACTGGGCTAGAGGTTCACCTTCCAGCAGGACAACGACCCTAAACATACAGCCAGAGCTACAAGTGAATGGTTTAGATCAAAGCATATTCATGTGTTAGAATGGCCCAGCCAGTGCAGACCTAAATCCAATTGAGAATCTCTGGCAAGACTTGACAATTGCTGTTCACAGACGTTCTCCATCCAATCCGACTGAGCTTGAGCTATTTTGCAAACAAGAATGGGCAAAAATTTCAGTCTCTAAATGTGCAAAGCTGATAGCGACATACCCCAAAAGACTTGCAGCTGTAATTGCAGCGAAAGGTGATTCTACAAAGTATTGACTCAGGGCAGCTGAATACTTTTTGCACGCCACACTTTTCAGTTTTTTATTTGTAATAAAATTTGGAAACCATATATCATTTTCCTTCCACTTCACAATTATGCACCACTTTGTGTTGGTCTATCACGTAAAATCCCAATAAAATACATTTACGTTTGTGGTTGTAACGTGACAAAATGTGGAAAAGTTCAAGGGGTATGAATACTTTTGCAAGCCACTGTATCAGCCCAGAGTTCCAAGAATCTTCCTGGCCATTATAATTTTCTCGAGTTCCTCCCTTCCTGTCAATTCTCCACCAGCAGCTGTCCCTGGGGTGCTATTTGAAATATCTATCATGGTCCAAGCTTTGTTGAAATTTACTCACAATGTCATTCTGTCATGACATGGAGGTTAAAACTTGGCAATCAAAAATGCAAATTTCAACATAATTGCAGAAGTAGATGTGAAAATGCGCAACGCACTTACACTTTTTTTAATCCAGTGGTAGACCAATGTACTGTGCAGAGATATCAACATTTTAAAATTACAAGATTTCAAATCAAACACCATTTTAGGGGAATACAATCACATCTTTTTTCCTATAACAGTTGACTTTACTTTAGTTTAGAGATACAGCATGGAAACAGGGCTCACCGATTCCACGCCGACCAACGATCACCTATACACTAGTTCTATCCGGCACACTACGGTCAATTTACTGAACCCAATTAACCTACGAAGCTGACGTCTTTGCAATGTGAAAGGAAACCAGAACACTCATAGAAAACACACGAGGTCAGAGGGAGAACATAAAAACAGTGCAGACAGCACCTGGACTCGCGATCAAAAGTGGGTCTCTGGTGCTGTAAGGCCGTAACTCTATTTCTGTGTCGCCCAAAGAAAATAGCTAAACTATTATTAGACTAATAAAAATAAAATTCTGCTCTAAGACATATAAAGATATCATGCTGCATTGTATATTCAAAAGCTAAATTGTGTGTTACTACTGCAGAAACACCCTATTGTAATATAAAATTAAATGCTATAAGTTCATTCCTTGTTCAAAACCTTTTTACAAATTACTACACATCAATCATGAACAATGCAAACTCCACAATTTAACGACTACTCCAGTTGATTGTATGCAAGGGGTACAAAATTTGGAATGAATGATAAATGCACATATCATCAAATTAAATGCTGTAATTATTAGAGAATTATATAGTTTCAATTCACGACTCAAAAATCACATCTGTTAATAGATTTCTAGCTCACTCTGTTGAAATGTCAAACATAGTTGTACCATGCTTATTGATTTCATTGTGCAGAACTCAAGTTGAGTTGAAAGTTGAAATCTCTATCATGGTCCAAGCTTTGTTGAAATTTACTCACAATGTCATTCTGTCATGACATGGAGGTTGATTTATAAAAATAGCATCGCTGCTCTGGGCTTGAAATTTGGTGAGCTTAATGACTGCACAGTCCAATGTGGTTTCCATATTTTAAGGTCGATTTTTAGACTTGTTTATATAAAAAGATCCAAATCAAGTTGAGAAGATTACGGAGAGTCGGTTTGTCAAGGAGGACTCTCTCTAACCTCTACAGGTGCACAGTAGAGAGCATGCTGACTGGTTGCATCGCGGCTTGGTTCGGCGACTTGAGCGCCCTGGAGAGGAAAAGACTTCAAAAAGTAATAAACACTGCCCAGTCCATCATCAGCTCGGACCTTCCTTCCGTCGAGGGGATTTATCGCAGTCGCTGCCTCAAAAAGGCTGGCAGCATCATCAAGGACTCACACCATCCTGGCCACACACACCTCTCTCTGCTACCTTCAGGTAGAAGGTACAGGAGCCTGAAGACTGCAACGACCAGGTTCAGGAACAGCGACTTCCTCACAGCCATCGGGCTATTAAACCTGGCTCGGACAAAACTATGATCACTAATAACCCATTATCTGTTATCTGTTATTTGCACTTTATCAGTTTATTTATTCATGTGTGTATGTATTTATATAATGATATAACACACTGTTATAGGATGATAGGACACTGTTATATAATGATAGGACACACTGATCTGTTTTGTAGCAAATGCCTACTATGTTCTGTGTGCCGAAGCAAAGCAAGAATTTCATTGTCCTATCAGGAGGGACACATGACACATGACAATAAACTCACTTGAACATGAACTTGCCAGGATTTGGCTCTTATCGTTTCTGTCAGATGTACACACCTCAACAAAAATGTAGGTTAGATTAGATTAGAGATACAGTGCGGAAAAAGGCCATTTGGCGCACCGAGTCCGCGCTGACCAGCAATCCCCACACACTAACACTATTCTGTACACAATAGGGACAATTTACAATTTTTACCAAAGTCAATTAACCTGCAAACCTGCACTTCTTTGGAGTGTGGGAGGAAACCGGAGCACCCGGAGAAACCCACACAGGTCATGGGAGGGGGGGGGGGAGGGAACGTACAAACTCCGTACATATGGCACCCATGGTCAGGAACGAACTCGGGTCTCTGGCCCCCTGAACTTAGCAGTGAAGAAGCCTCAGGTGACAGAATGCAGAATCCAACTTGACAGCCTTTGGTGGAATCTGCCTCTCTGATCCAAAGCCACTCAGTCTCGACAGAGTATTATAACCTCTATTCCTGAACTGGAAATTGTCAATAAAAAGCCAAGTTGTTTAACAATTTTTACAAGTAGCATTTAAATAAATATAATTCATATCATATCAAGTTTTAAAATGTAATCGGTAGCACATTTTGATGTTGAAATTATTAAAGACATTAAATTAAATTACAATTATTAACTAACTGACTGACCAACCTACGTTTGTTAGGTAGATTAACCAGCATTGAGCTAGCCAAACAAGATTGAGAGTAAACACAAGAGACTGCAGATGCTGGCATCTTAAGGGAAAAACAAAGTGCTAGAGGAACTCAAAGGGTCAGGCAGCAGGTCAGGCAGCATCTGGGACGATACATTTTCAGATTTGGGTAGAGGGGGGTACGTGGAAAAACTGGAAGAGAGAGAGGATTCAAGGCAGAGCAAATTGATAGAAACTACTTAATTTTTCAGTCAGTATACCCCAGATTTATCGAGGACTATGTGTGAAAGTGTGAGTATGAGTGTGTGCGTGTGTGGCTGCATGAGCCAGCCCAGCGTCTTAAAAAGTGGCTTTTATGTTGCTTCAAAAGCTTTTATTATTCCATTTATAGTAATTGCAAACAAAATATGATTTTTTTTTCATTAATGTGACGCTCGTCTTCCCTTGCAAAGAATAATATGCAGGAAGAAGTTTATGAAGAGTTTATTAACCTTTCCCAAGTAAGTCCCTTCTCTACATAACCGTAGAGTAGACAGATACTAAGTTGCTTAACACAGGAGAAAATAGCTGATACATGTGGGTGAAAAAAAACATTAAATTGATATTATATTAAGTGGTATATCATTTATACTTACTGTAATTTTGACAATACATTGGCACAGCATGAAACATACTATGTATGTGTAACTTACCAATTGACAGGACAGGGAATGTACTAGGATTGCCATAGCTTAAAAGGTACAATGACAAGCTTTCCAGAATTGTGACAGTAAACAGATAAGAAGCTGAAATCCCTGGTGAATGTATTGAGATGTAGCATATCTCAGTCCAATGAAGTATCCTTTCTTATTTTGCGAGAGAGCACATTTTAAACCATTTACATTTTAAGCCTTTAAGCTGACAGACCAAATGTCTACAGCAATATCACTTCTAGCAAGTAAGCACGATAGGATCACAATGCACACGAAAAAGGTACATCCCCTAAATAATAATATTTACCCAATATTTAGAAGCACTACAGAAGAGGCAAAAATCCCTTTAAACACTTTCACCAGATTTACTTATGCAATCACACGGATGGAGAAACAATAAGCAAGCAAAACCGAAGATCTTTTAAATGGGCATAGGTGCATATTCTTTTCAGCCAGATTCAAAATATATTTCAGCCAGAAAATAAAAAAACATATTCAATCAGCTTAGAAAAAGTCAAAGCTCCCAGCATGATTTTCAAGGACTGGCCAAATAAGTCTCTACTTCATCTTTCATCTTCCCGATTGCTTCTGCAGAAAGATCCATACACTAAACATCATGAACCTTTCCCTTTAAATAATTTTGGTTTCAAAATTAATTAGACTCTCCTCAAGTCATCTTAGAAAATTGTATATTCCACCTTGTGGTCGAGTCAGACCGATAGATGCTGCCTCTTCTTGCCATAATTTACACCACATTAAACTGCATCGTCAATCTTGGAAACCCATAAACAAAACCACATTAATTCAATTCTTCACTTGTTGCAGAAGGAGCTGGCACACAACAGAAATGAGATTGGGAATGGAATATTCTAATCACACAACAGTGAAAGAGGTGGGCATTATTGGCAAATAAACCCCATTGTCTCCAGGAGATTATGGGAGAAGTGATGAGAGTGGTTACTAGATAAGACATCAGTGACCCCAAACAAATAATTATCTCCTGACTGTAGGCTTGAGAGGACTACAGCATTGTCTCAACCTCACTGCAAAATGCTTGTATGCAAATCAGGACCCATAATCACATTGGGATGATATCAAATTGTGGGAAATGGTTTCATATTCGGTTTCTCTGCAACTGCTCCTTATGAAATCAATGTAATTTTTACGTATGAGAGACAGGTACTGGCAAAGCAACAACATGGTCATAGCAGTAAGGCAGCATGCATCTGCCTTTTGATGTGGGCGACTGTACCAATTGAACGTTTGATTATCTGTGTTTTAGGAGCAATGCCAGCCACGGAGTCTTTTCTTCTGTGGACAATATGTCATTGATCCTCTGATGACAATTTGGCTCGAGACACAAACCTGTTCACATATTCACAGATAGCTATCATACTCCTCACATCAGCATTTTCTATGCTGGCATCAACCCACTATGTGTGATTTTTCCCAACAATGGTTCCATTCCAAATATCCCAGAGATTGTTCACTACAAAATATATTTTTTTAAGTTTTGTTTTAATATGTATAAACTTTGATTTCTTTGCTAATATATTTCACATGGCTGCAATTAAAGCAGCACTGTATTTAATTGAACAGTCAATATCATGTTATTCTAATCTCTTCTATGCATTCAGCACGTCACCCTAATAATGGCAAGAATTGAGGAATTTAACAAATACTAGCTATAGACAATAGACAATAAGTGCAGGTGTAGGCCATCCGGCCCTTCGAGCCAGCACTGCCATTCACAGTGATCATGGTTGATCATCCACGCTCACCACCCCGTTCCTGCCTTTTCCCCATATCGCTTGACTTCGCTATCTTTACCAGCTCTATCCAACTCTGAAAGCATACTCTCTCTTGAAAGCATATCCTGATACTCAAGATAGTCTGTATTCCAGAAACTTTACGGTGGAGCTTGCATCAAGTTATCATTGATAACGTCCCCATCAGGAACTTAGTACAGTCAACCCTTGCAATTACAGACCTCGATATAACATATTTTGGTTATAGTGGACTGAGCCGTCCGTTCAAGGTGGAGCTTAGCTGACAACACGTGCCTCGGTACAAGACTCCCATTGCACTGCTCCCTAATGGCCGGCAGGTTACCCAGGGACCTGGCCCTACGTGGCATGCATCCGGTTGCGGGAGCAGAGAGAGCGAGCAGCATGAAGGAGGTGCAAGTACCGAGTCCGTTCCCGACGCACCGCATGTGGGGCTGGTGGCCCTGCAGCTCATCGGCCAGTGAATTCCTGCAGGGTTAATTCCCCTTTCCGACACCAGTCTTAGGTTAAACATTAATGTTTACTCCCCACACCCAGTTATAGCAGACAATTGGCAATAATGGACACCATCTCCCCCACCCCGTGGTCCATTATTGCAAGGCTTTACCGTAGTTCAGAACCACATTGTTTAATTCCCCATAAATTTGTTTTACATTTACCACTAGGCAGAAATCTATCTCTCCCTATGGTTGAAACAACTTCATATTTCCCACTGTTTTCTACAGCATTGTTAACCATGAAGTGCATTAATTATTCCCATGATAGTTTCTATGGTAAGCAGCACCATTTTCAAGCCTTTCATCCCCTTCTTCACCAGAAGCCACACGAGTATCCTTCAGGATATGAAATGTCTGCTTGATGACAATCATCATTTACTGTAGATGTGTGCTCCCTTATATCTTTGTTGTGGTTAGTCATTGAAATGTTAGCTGCCAATAATATTTGGTCCGTGGAAGATACCTCGAGGTAAATAGTTGATTTTTCATCTGCTTAAATTAATTGTGGAATGCATCACTGAACAAGTAGTTGGGTGATTTAAGGCAGCTTTCAAAGTCGATTATTGCATTTATTAAGAATAAATGTTTATGATTTTTTTTTAAATTTAGATATACAGCACGGAAACAGGCCCTTCCGCCAACTGAGTCCGCACTAACCAGCAATCCCCATACACTAACATTATCCTACTCAAACTAGGGGCATTTTACAATTAAGCTAAGCCAATTAGCTGACAAACTTGTATGTTTTTGGAGTGTAGGATGAAACCGGAGATGCAGGAGAAACCCTCGTCATGAGAACGTACAAGCTCCATACAGACAAGCACCCATAGTCAGGATCGAACCCGGGTCTCTGGCATTGCAATTCTACCGTTGCGCCACCGTGCCAACATATTATTTTATGTGCACTGTTAACTGGTGTCAAGATAGAAACAAGTGCTGATCGGATATCTGGCTTACATCTGATGTTACTGTGGTCTGAAGACCTATCTGACGACACAGAAATTTCCAGTGTATGAATGAAAGGCCTACAGTGGTACAGAAGCTAGTATTAGTGCATCCAAGTTAAAAAATATCTAGTTAAGGGCCTGTCCCACTTAGGCAATTGTTTCGGCGATTGTCACAGTCGTAGCAGGTTGACTGTGGTCAACGTTACAGTGGTGACTGGACCCCCACCCCTCCACGACCATGTCTAAGACAAGTTACCGACAACCGGTGACCCATTAGGACATCCACCTACGAACACACAGGCGACAACCTACGACCTACGTAGTCAAAGTCAACCTACGTCCACCCGCGACAAGCTACGACAAGCAATTACCCAGTCGGCAACAAATGAAGACAACTGAAGACAAGTCAGTTGCCGGTACCTGTTGCCGGTTGACGTAGGTAGTCGCCAATGGAATTCACCAAAATGAGCACCCGGCAACAACCAATGTCACCTGGCGAAAACCTGCGTCATCCTGGCGACAACCTACGACAGCTCCTACGACAGGAGAAGACAAGCTACAGCAAGCCCACAGTCGCTGGAAAGTTTTGAACATTTCAAAATCCAGCGGCGACCACAAAAACGTTACAACTCTTTAGGCGGCTTGAGGAGACTACTCACGACCATACAGACGTCACCCCGCGACCATGTGGCGACAGCCAAGTCACTTGTAGTCGCCGGAAAAATAGCCTAAGTGGGACAGGGGCTTTACATGTTTTTGTAAATGATAATACCTGTGTTCTTTACATAGTTTCCTGCATCTTATGTTATGTAAGCTTTTCACAGTACCTCGGCACTCCTGACAAGCTGTTTCTATGAAAGAATGCACAAATATTTATGAGGATGTTGCCAGGACTTGAGGGCCTGAGCAATAGGGAGAGTTTGGGCAAGCTAGGACATTATTCCTTGCAAAACAGGAGGCTGGGGCGATCTTTTAGAGATGTGTGAAATCATGAGGGGACTAGATAGGGTGAATGCACAGAGATTTTCTTTTTTACCCAGGAAAAGGGAAGTCAAGGATTAGAGGTCATAGGATTGTGAGAGGGGTATAGGAACCAGAGAGGCACCTATTTCCCCACACAGAGGATGGTGAGTAAATGGAATAAGCTGTGGTATGAAGTAATTAAAGCAGATACTATAACAATCTTTAACAGACATTTGGACAGGTATATGGATAGGGAAGTTTTAGAGGGATATGAAGTAAATGGGACTAGCTAACGTGGGTGACAAGGACGAGTTGGACCAAAAGGCCCATTTCCATACAGTATGATGTTATTGCAATGTACACTGATTAAAATTTAAATTACTTAAGTAGAGTTTTCATGTCTTTAGAGCAATGGGAACAGACTAAACAAAGGCAAAGTATTGGGAAATTAAAACCCAGTTGATAAAGCATTGTTTGGTTTTCTACAACTTTCATCACTGGTTTAAAACTTAATTTGTCAGATAAGCCTCAAAACAGAAAACCACCATGCCCTTAGAACACAATTCTACATTTATATTCAGTACACTAATTACTGAAGATTCTAATTTTCTTTAACAGTATTTCTACTTGTGCCCATGTGCCAAAGTATTTTCTCGTCAATCATATTTAATTACTAAAATACTGAAAATACAGTTCTTTTAAAAATAGGTGAAAGTTAAAAATGCTTATATTTTGTGGAAGAGCTATTGTCAACAATGGATTGGGTTTTCATTCTTCAACACACCAGTGAATATGTTTTGGGTACACAAAAGGCTGGAGAAACTCAGCGGGTGCAGCAGCATCTAAGGAGCGAAGGAGATAGGCGACGTTTCGGGTCGAGACCCTTCTTCAGACTGGTCAGGGATCAGGGAAACGAGAGATATAGATGGTGATGTGGAGAGATAAAGAACAATGAATGAAAGATATGCAAAAAAGTATTGATGATAAAGGGAACAAGCCATTGTAAGCTGTTTGTAGAGTGAAAATGAGAAGCTAGTGCAATTAGGGTGGGGAGAGAGATAGAGAGAGAGGGAATGCCAGGGCCTGAGGGCTGAGGGAGAGGTGGGAAGGGGAGGAGACAGCAAGGGTTAACAGAATTGAGAAAATTCAATGTTCAAGCCCAGAGAATGCAGACTCCCCAAGCGGAATACAAGGTGCTGTTCCTCCAACTTGCAGTGTTACTCACTCTGGCCGTGGAGGAGGCCCAGGACCGCGAGGTCGGATACGGAATGGGAGGGGGAGTTGAAGAGCTTAGCCACCGGGAGGTCGGGTTGGTTATTGCGGACCGAGCGGAGGTGTTCGGCGAAACGATCGCCAAGCCACTGCTTGGTCTCACCGATATAGATCATCTGGCATCTGGAGCAGCGGATGCAGTAGGTGAGGTTGGAGGAGGTGCAGGTGAACCTCTGTCGGACCTGGAAGGACTGCTTGGGTCCCTGAAAGGAGTGGAGGGGGGAGGTGAAGGGACAAGTGTAGCATTTCTTGCGGTTGCAAGGGAAAGTGTTTTAATTGAAACCATTTAATTGAAATGACAATGATCGACTATGTTCTATTTTGATAGTCATTTATGCTGGGATAAAGATGATTTTACATTTCTGATATCCAAGCATAATAAAACTCCCTTAGTCCAGAAAAAGCAGGACTGTTGGTGATACCAAACAGACAGATTTTCTGGACTAGTAGATAATGTTCTCAAACATTCTTCATTCAATTTGGCATATTATACCTTCCATAATTGCAGCCTGAGGATTTTCTTTCAATAGTTGTGATAGTCTAGACTAGGCCATCATCGGAAGGGAAGTAAATCATACTGCATTCAGCAGACTGAATATAGAGTAGATGCTTCCTCTGTCTGAGGGGTCTAGAAACAGGAACGACAATCTCAGGATGAGGAATGGTGCATTTAAGACAGACAAGATGAATTATCTTCACCAAGAAGTGAAGTTGGAGTGCTCTAGCACCAGAGAGGTGAAGGCCCATTGAAAACTCAAATTGATTCCTGGATTGGATGCCGCCTGCAGCGTCACAGAGCTGCCATCGCCAGGACAATGAGCTTTATGGCCAAGTAAACATTACAAAAAACATTGAACTTGAAGCATACAAGATGTCGACTTGCATACTTACTCAGTGCAGTCTACTGTCTTACATGCTTCAATTTAGTGTCTAATGTAGAGTAGGATTGTCACGGAACTGTATAAAAAGAATAATTTCACTGCATTTGGGTACATATGACAATAAAGTAACTCTAAACCATTGATTTTTCAATATAACAATTTAATAATGTTCCCATTTAACTCAGCAGGTTTCAAGGGAGTATGGAAAACAGAACGAGGTAATTGTTAAAGGACCATAGGAACCAGGGCCCCAATAAATTCCAAGGTAGGGCGAGAAATGGGTCTGTCTGGTAGAAGAAATGTGCGTATCAGAACCGTGCTCCAACTACCAAACCACTTGGATATTCAAGCAATCGGATTGCTGATTATTGGAGATTTACTGGAATCCTTATTGGAAACTTGAAATCAAAGTTTTAGACGTTGATGAATTTAACTCAAAGTTGTGGAATGTATTGCCATTGACAGGTGTGGAGGCTGTCAATTATGGAAGCTATATTTTTAATGTTAGATTCTTGATCAGTACATGTGTCAGGGGTTATGGGGAGAAAGCAGGAGAATGGGGTTGAGAGGGAAAGATAGATCAGCCGTGATTGAATGGCGAGTAGACTTGATGGACGACCGGCCTAATCCTGCTTCTATAACTTCTGAAGTTATGAAAGTTGTAAAATACTAGGTATGTTTTTCGGGCAGTGTTTCCAAATTCCTCCTCCTTTAAGGTAAACCTTAACTTTCTGCCTCTGTATTCCATTTTAACTTGGCAAGCATACAAGATGCATTTGGTTCCATAGTGGTAAATATTATTTGACAGAGCACTAGCTAGGAGATTTTAGTTCCAAAACACTTGAAATTAAAAGCCCAGAAGATGAATTAGAAATATTGCATTAATCAAAAAGGTAGATACTTAAAGCAGACCATTTAAACCAAATAACATGACATTTTATTTATAGCAGTGAATTAGAAATGCCCTGATAAGTTTAAACTCTATGTAGTCACCAGAAAAACGGTGAAAATTTGATTAGTTATCCATTCAACACCCTTTTTAAGTTCATACAGTAAATAATAAATAGGTATCTGGGAGAAGGGAAGAGATAATTGGCTCAAAAGGAAACAGAGGTTAAGCATTAGACAAATTAATAGAGATACATGTACAAATGAACAGAGATTAAATGGGCGGCAAGGTGGCGCAGCAGTAGAGTTGCTGCCTTATAGCGCCAGAGACCTGCGTTCAATCCTGGTTACGGGTGCTTGTCTGTATGGAGCTGGTTCGTTCTCCCGTGACCTATGTGGGTTTTCTCTGAGAACTTCGGTTTCCTTCCACACTCCAAAGACGTATGTAGGTTAATTGGCTTGGTATAAATGTAAAAATTGTCCCTAGTGTAGGATGGCATTAATGTTTAAAGATTGCTGGCCGGTGCGGACTCGATAGTCCAAAGGGCCTTTGTTCACATTGTATCTCTAAACTAAAATATGATTAAATCAATTTGAAGCTGGGTAAGTATGCATTGAGATCCTTAAATGAAAAGTCAAGACAAATTCAGCATAGCAAGTGTGAGTTACCAAAGCCCATTTATTTCTGAAACACATGTTTTAGCCACGATCCAATAAACATTGAATTTTCCAAACTTTAGGTAACCCCTATAACCCCCCCTCCCCTTTCTACCCTCCCATCATTCTCCTGTCCATCTCCCCCTCCACCCATAGTCCTTCCTCTTTCACAATTCACAATTCTTCAATCCTTTTGTCTCACATTTTCAGTTTTAATATTTGGCCACTGTGCCAACGATCTACCTAGCAAAAGAATGTGTCTACATAGCAACTGCCATGCCTTTTACTGCCTCTCCTCTCTCCCAGCTTCCCCTCCTGATGAAGGGTTCTGGCCCGAACCAACACCCATCCATTCTCCAGAGATGCTGCCAGAACTGCTTAGTTACTGCAGCATCTGGTTGTCCTTTTTTTCCCCTTATAACCAGCATGTACAGTTCCTTTTATCTACACCTTGATTCTTTCACTGCTGGGCACTCCCTTGTAGGTATATCTCCCTTTGAATAGCTATCATCCCAGTATCCAACTACCCTCCAGTTGAAATTCCCTCAGGTGTCTCCAGTGCATACCTCAGTAACTCCTCCCTGAACAACAAATGCCTGTCAAACAGCCACCCATTATCACCACAGGTTCCCACAACCTCTTTGATCTTCCCTGAATACCAATCCCATTGGAGCAAACCCAACCCAACATCCTCTCTGACTGACCCTTCTACAATTTCTCTTGAGGTGGAGGAATAATTACCCAGATCCCCATAGTCACACTTCCATATTTAATTTCATTTCCCTTCTTCTCAATCCTGCGGTCTTCTCCAACACCTGGTTACACTACACATGCTCTTTGTAATGGCCTTATCTGCCTGTTCTGCCAACATCATGGATCCTAGGACTTGTACAGAGTTCCTCTGGCCATCAATATTCCCTCACACCCCTACAGCTCATTCTGCACGTCTTACCCTTATTAGAACCAGCAAAGTGCATCACTTCACACATCAGAATTAAATCCAATCTGCCATTTTTCTGACTATTTCAACATCTGATCAATATCTTCCTGTAGGCTATGATTATCCCCTGCACTGCAAACAACAATAATTTCACATTACAATATCAAAATTCATGTAATCTTCAACATTACTTATCATACCATCTATTCTCACACCCAAATTGTTAAATTATGTATCAAACACTGAGGTCAGATGGTTAGAAGCATTTCCTCTCAGCAGAGTCATGTCAAACCAAAGGGCATTGGTTTAATGCAGGGGGCAGAAGGTTTAGGGGGAGTCTGAGGCAGAGTTTTTTTTTCTACCTCATTGGTGGTTGGAATCTCAGTACAGTAGAGGAGGTGATGAAGGCAAAAATCGCTCAGAATATTTAAAATTGGGAAAAATGCATCTCAGCTTGGTTTGGAAACAGTTCTATTCAAGACCGCTAGAAATTGCAGCGAATTGTGGATGCATTCCAGACCATCACACCAACCCCCATTCTATCGACTCCATTTACACATCACGCTGCCTTGGCAAGGCCAGCAGCATGATCAAGGGCGAGTCACTCCCTGGTCACTCCTTCTTCCACTCTCTCCCATCAGGCAAAAGGTATAGAAGTGAGAAAACGCACACCTCCTGATTCAGGGACAGTTTCTTCCCAGCTGTTATCAGACAAATGAATCATCCTACCACAACCAGAGAGCAGTACTGAACTGCTATCGATATTTTTGGTGACCCTCGGACTAGCCTTGATCGGACTTTCTTTGCTTTACCTTGCACTAAACCTTATTCCCTTATCATGTATCTGTACACTGTAAATGGCTCGATTGTAATCATGTATTATCTTTCTGCTGACTGGATAGCACGCAACAAAAGCTTTTCTCGGTACACGTGACAATAAACCAAAATACTAACTAACTAGCATTTTACTCACCGAGTACTGATAAATGGGATTCGTATAGATGGACATTTAATGATCGGCATGGATACGGTAAGACTAGAAGCTTCTTTCTTTGCTATATCATTTCACGACTATGAGAATAAACTAAATTTGATGACAATTAGCTGGGAGGTTAGAAGAATTATGCAAAAAGAGTGTAGATAAAATAAGTGAGCTGAACAAAAATAGACTGAAGAACTAAGTTTTGGGCATATGCAGGGATAATGATGGTAATTCAAGTTTAAATTATACTAAGGGGGAAACTGATGAATAACGGAATTTATCGTTTCAGGAGGATGAGTCATTCAACTTTGGCTCAGAGGCATAAACCAGTAACTGCATGCAGGGCTATCAGCATTTGAGATTTTGAATACAAAGGCAAAAACAGATAAGTGCAACTGTGTAGATAAATGATCTGAGCAAATTAAGAATATTAAGTTAAACCAAGCATGGACCCGTTGGGTCCCCCTCTCCCATTGCAATATTCCCCCAGTAGCACTCACCAATACACGACGCTGGATGTTAAAATGGCGATAGCAAAATGGCAGTGGGCCAACTGCGCAGGCGCAGCTGACAATATGAAAATGGCGGAGAGCCCGGCAACCCCCAACTGCGCATGAGCAGATAGTGGGCCCGGCAACCCTACCCCAACTGCGAAGACGCGGCCAGCAAGTGGGAGTGCAATTGCGAGAGTTATTAAAGTTGAAAATGTCAATAACTTGTAAAATATAACATCAATCTGAATGAAACTTGTTTAATGTACATCGCAGGGCAATGGTGAGGAAGGTGGGCCTAAAATTGTTGCACTATCATGTACTGGTTTTGTGGAGTTTCGGGAACCAACAAACAAGATGAGAGTTTTAGTAATACAATTGTGTGTGTGTGTGTGTGTGTGTGCGTGTGTGTGTGCGTGTGTGTGTGTGTGTGTGTGTGTGTGTGTGTGTGTGTGTGTGTGTGTGTGTGTGTGGTGTGTGTGTGTGTGTGTGTGAGAGAGAGAAAAAGGGGCCTTTAAGTCAATTTTTTTTTTTTTTTTTTTTTTTTTTTTTTTTTTTTTTAAATATTTTTTTTATTGTAGAAACAGTATATACCAAGTACATTCTTATACGACATTGAGATTTATACAATGTATAAAATTATAACGTATTGATTATTAATTAGTACTATTTATGATAATTGTAGTATTATCCATTATACATTCCGTTATTATTTATTTTATATAATTGGGGGTATATGTAGTATATTCCTAATATAAGTAATACACTTAGATTTCTCAAAACATAGATATTCTTCTAATTACCAAATAGAAATCCCCGCTAATTTAACTACGTAATACCCAATCTTAAACAACATTTTTTTTTTAATATTCATAATGTTATCAAAGTATTAATAATGTTTGTATTATTGTTAATTTTATATTTCATAGTTATTGTATAATTGAAAGTACATAGTTTTATATAATTACAAGTTTTAAGACATCTATAATCTTTTTCATACAAACAGAAATAAGTGTGTACATATTAAAAATTTATATAGTATGTTTCTATAATTTTTTCCTTAATTAAAGATAGATAGATAGAAAAAAAGGAATAGAAAATAGAAAAGAAGGTATGAAAAGTTTGATGGAGATTAAAGTATTACTAAGTAATCCAATCTTGGAGATACATTCATGATTTGTTATGTGTATTTCTTCATCCACTCAGATATTCAGGCCTCAGTCAAGTCCCTGCGCCGAACCATTGTGACCCTGTAGATATTTAATATAGGGAGACCATATCTCCTTGAAGAGATCTAACCTGTCCATAAGGACAAGTCTCAATCTCTCCAAGTGAAGTGTCTCCGTCATTTCTGTATTCCACATTTTAATTGTTGGGGATACAGGGCCTTTCCAAAATTTTAATATTAATTTTTTCCCAATTATTAAAGAATAGTCGATAAAAGTTCTATGATTCCTTGTAATTATTTGTTCCATTTCCGGTATTCCAAGTATGATTAACTTTGGGTCATAAATCATAGTAATATTAATAACTTTCGAGATTGTTTTGAATATTTCATTCCAATATTGTAAAATCTTCGTGCAATTAGTAAATGAATGCGACAAAGTTGCTTCCATGATTTGACATTTATCACATATAGGTGATAGTTTTGGGAAATATATTATGTAGTTTTTAGATTTAGAATAATGTAATCTATGTAAGATTTTTAAACTGTATAAGTGCATGTTTAGCGTTTAAAGAGCAATAATGTATATGTTGTAGGCTTTCTTCCCATATTTCTGGACTTATTATTTGACTTAGTTCATTTTCCCAGCGCTGTCTATGTATTTCCGATGATGGGATATCACTTTCCAACAAAATGTTATAAATGTATGATATCATTTTTTCTGTATTTGGGTGTTTATTCAAGCATTCATCTAAAATTTCACTCTTTCTATTTCTAAGTTCTTGTGTATTTGCGGAAATATAGTTTCTGATTTGTAAATATCTGAAATATTCATTATTATGAAGCCCGTAAGTTTGTTGTAATTCTTGAAATGAAAGAAATGAATTATCCTTATAGAGATCCCCTATGTTTAGAATTCCTTTATTTTTCCATTGTGTAAAAGCTTTATCCATCATTGACGGTTTTAAACGTAAAATTATTGGCAATTGTAAGAGCTAGCGGTATAAATTTTAGTTTTAGTGTTTTCTTTATTTGTTTCCAAATACGTATTCCACTTTCTATTATCAGATTTTCGCTATAAGTTTTCTTAGGTACATTAATATTAGCAAATATTATAGAGCTAATTTCAAATGGAAAACAGTCTTCTCTTTCCATTTTTAACCAATTTGGTTTATTATCTATTTCTCCTAACCAAAAATTCATATTTCTAATATTAACTGCCCAATAATAGAACATAAAATTTGGTAAAGCTAAACCCCCGTTTATTTTAGCTTTACATAAATGTTTTTTATTTATTCTATGATTTTTGTAGTCCCAAATAAAGTTAGTGACTATTGAGTCTACTTTTTTTAAAGAAATTTTTAGAAAGGTATATCGGGATTGATTGAAATAAATATAATAATTGTGGGAGGAAAATCATTTTTATTGCGTTTATTTTACCTAACATTGAGATAGGTAAGCTTTTCCAATATAAGATATTTTTATTTAATTTATTCAATAATAACGGGAAATTAGATTTAAATAAAGAGTCAAATCTTTTTGTAACAAAAATACCAAGATATTTAATATTTTCATTTGTTATCTTGAAAGGAAATTGTTGTAATATCTGTAAATTATTCATGGTTATTGGCATAAGTTCACTTTTATTCCAATTGATGCTATATCCTGAAATTAAACCAAATTCCGTTATTAGTTTTAACAAATTACAGATACTTATTTCCGGTTTTGTAATATAAAGTAGTATATCGTCCGCATATAACGAGATTTTATTCTTAGTATCTTTAGTATCGTATCCATATATTTCTGGATGTAGTCTTACCCTTTGAGCAAGGGGTTCGATTGCTAACGCAAACAGTAATGGTGATAAAGGACAGCCTTGTCTACAACCTCGAGATAAACTAAACTTAGTTGATAACATATAATTTGTTATTATTCTAGCTGTTGGATTTGCGTATAATAATTTAATCCAAGTAGTAAACTTATCACCAAGCTTAAATGCTTCCATCACCGAAAATAGATAAGGCCATTCCACCTGGTCAAAAGCTTTTTCTGCATCCAACGAGATGACTACTAAATCTTTTTTATCACTTCTTTTCGAGTATATAATATTAAATAACCGTCTTAAATTATATGAAGAATATCTTTTAGGTATAAATCCTGTTTGATCAGGATGAATTAATTCATTAACAATTTTGCTTAGTCTTTGTGCAAGAATTTTTGTTAAAATTTTTTGATCAGTATTTAATAAAGCAATTGCTCTATACGATCCTGGATCATCCAAGTCTTTATTTATTTTGGGTATAAGTGTTATAATAGATTCGTTCAATGTGTCTGGTAATTTCTCTTGTATATATATCTGTTCATATAATGATTTTAAATATGGGACCATTTGGGCATGAAAAATTTTATAAAATTCCGAGCCTATACCATCTGGTCCTGGAGTTTTACCATTTTTTAAAGATTTAATAGATTCTTGGATTTCTTTTATTGAAATATCGGCATTTAAAAATTCTCTATTTTGTAAATCTAATTCTTTTAAGTTACATCCATTTAAAAAGGCATCTATTTCTGTTTTATTTACTGTTGTGTTACCAGTATACAAATTTTTATAATATTGCATAAATCTTTCATTAATATCCTTGGGTTGTATTAATAATTCACCGTTTTGTGATTTAATCCTATGTATAATTTTTTTCCGCTTCAATTTTCCTTAATTGTCGAGCCAATAGTTTTTGTGGTTTGTCTCCAAATTCAAACAACAATTGTTTAGTATGTTGGTAATATTTTAGAACTTGATCAGTATATATTTTATTTAATTTATACTTCAATGCTACAATTTTATTATGTATTATTATATCTGATTTTGTTGCATTCTGTATATCTAATTGTTTGATCTCCCTTTCTAAGTCATGTTGTTCCTTCCGAATCTTCTTATTATGGAATGCTTGTGAAGAAATCATAATTCCTCGAAGATATGCTTTAAATGTTTCCCATAATAAAGAGCGAGATATTTCTGGTTGATCATTTATTTCAAAAAACATCTTAATCTGAGTTATGATGTATTCCTGAGTTGTTTTATTTTTTTTAAATTTGTGGATTAAGTTTCCATTGTCCTAGATTTCCTGTTTTACCATTTATTTTAATTTTAAATGTTAATGGTGCGTGATCTGAAAATTATAATATTATGATATTTGGATTCGTAAGTAAGTGAGATAAGCTTTGCATCTACTAGGAAGTAATCTATTCTTGAATAGGTTTTATGTACTGGCGAGTAGAAGGAATATTCTCGACCAGTAGGATTTTCTGTTCTCCAAACATCTTTAATGTTAGACGTTTGAATGTATGCGTTTAATAAATCACTAGAATGCGATTTAGTTTTCCTTTGTTTTGAAGATCTATCTAAATAAGGGTCTAATGTACAATTAAAATCTCCTCCAATTATCAAATTGTAATGTGTTAATTCTGGAATATTATTAAGTACTTTCTTAAAGAATATAGGACTATCAAAATTTGGACCATAGATGTTAACAAAAATCATTTTTTCCCTATTTATTTCTCCTATTACAATAATGTATCTGCCATCTTTATCAGATATAGTAGATATATGCTTAAATAAAGTACCTTTACGAAATAATATTGCTACGCCTCTTGATTTATGTGTAAAGGAAGAGTGGTATATTTTATCTATCCATTTAGCTTTCAGCCTATTTTCAGCATCTTTCTTTAGGTGAGTTTCTTGGATGTAAATTACATCAGCTTTCATTGCCTTTAAATGTGTCAATATTTTTCCTCTTTTTATTGGTTCATTGATTACCCTTTAACATTCCAACTGCAAAAGGTTAATCCCTCGTTCCCCATATTTCTTTTTAAATCCTGCATTTTAGATTTGTGGGAATCTAGAATAGGGTCCAAGGGTCCGCGCAGTAGACTTAACCTTACACCCGAACACCGAGTAGATGAATTTTAGATCTTTCTTATGTGCTTCACGAGTGTATCTCCATTGTTCCAGTATATAAACTCCATTCAAACTGAAAGATATAGTAAACATAAAAACATGGTGAGAAGTGAATAAAAAGCTTAGAAAGGTGTATAAAGAATAGAAGAACTACAAATAAAATATTTGTAGTTTGTGAAAGCCAAGTTGTGTTGGCCATTAATCTAAAGGCTTCCGGCATTGATGTTATTAATTTAGCCAGCTCCTAATTTTAAGGAATTATTATTCCATAGTAATATTTTAACGGGAATATAGTATTAAAGAAATGAAAAGAGTGATATTAAACATCATAAATGTATATATATCTAAGGTTAGTTTTAAAAAAAAAAAAATCCAATTATAATATGTCAATAACTTGTCAAATATAACATGAATCTAAACACAACTTGGTAGTTCACATCGCAGGACAATGCTGAGTAAGGTGGGCCTAAAATTGTAGCACTAGCCTGTACTGTTTTTGCAGCGTTTCGGAAACAAATATATGTGCAAACAAACAAGATGAGAGATTTAGTAATATATATATATATATATACTAAATGTATATTGTATGTATATAATATATATACATATATACATACATATATACACTACACCAAGTGGGACCGGTTGGGTCCCTGTCCCATGGGAGACTGGTCCCCAAATGAATATTCTACCACTCACCCATAGCCCCCAACTGCGGAGGCATGACTGATGGGTTACCGTTGTGACGCCAGAGATCCACGTTGTGTCGCGTGTCACAGAAACCCTTCCCAAGTGCGCCTTGCTATCCCTCTTCCTATCCTCCTCCTTTCCCCCTCA
This sequence comes from Okamejei kenojei, assembly GCA_035221665.1. Classification (NCBI taxonomy): domain Eukaryota; kingdom Metazoa; phylum Chordata; class Chondrichthyes; order Rajiformes; family Rajidae; genus Okamejei; species Okamejei kenojei. The sequence goes on along the minus strand of CM069141.1, from coordinate 22,985,235 downwards.
TCCCAGCACTTCCTCCGCCTCTTCTTCACCCTCCCTTTTCTTTCCCCTCCCCCTCCTCCCTCCCTCACCTCTCCCTCCCTCACCCCTCCCTCCCTCTCCTTTCCCCTACCCTCAATCACTCCCTCCATCCCTCCACAACCCCTCTCCCCTCCCTACCACCTTGACGTAATTGTGAGGTGGAAGCCTGCTAACAGGCAGTTTATGAAATGAGATCCCATTCTAACGTGATGCGCTGCTAACTGCAAATGCAGATCGAAGATGTTTTGTCAAAGTGGTTGTTTGTAAAGTTTAAAATGTGAATCACTTGTAAAATATATCATCAATCTGACAAAACAATACACCACAGGACAATGGTGAGTAAGGTGTGCCAAAAATTGTAGCATTATCGTCTAGCGTTTTGGCGTAATTTCAAGACCCTAAATTAGAGTAAATTGAAACTTAAAAACAACAAATAATATTCCTCATATTTAGAACTATATTACACCAGAAAACCACATTAAGGTTTTGATATTTGAAAGAAAGATTAACCAAGGGTCTTTGGATATGAAGAACAGGTAGGGATATGGATCAGCGGTGGAGATTATTTTAACTTGGCATCATGTATAGCATAGATATGGTGGGCTGAAGAGCCTGTTTCTGCACTGTATTTTTCTATGTACTGTGCTCCAATTTCTGAAATGTGCATTAAAATAATCCAATAAAAACAATTCTTAAAATATCATAGAACAGAAGTTGCAAGCATTGCTGTAAAGAAATTGTTTTGTATTAATATTTATCTTTCTCTTTCTCTCTATTAAAATATCTAATTAAACATTTCAAACACAATGCAGGCATTTATTTCAAGAGGGCTAGAATACAAAACAGGGATGTAATGCTGAGGCTCTATAAGGGTTTTGGGGCATTGCGAGCAATTTTATGCACCATATCTGAGGAAGGATGTGCTGGCTCTGGAGAAGGGTCCAAAGGAGGTTTTACAAGAATGATCCCAGGAATGAGTGGGTTAAAATACGATGAGCGTTTGACGGAACTGGGCCTGTACTGGCTGGAATCTAAAAGTATGAGGTGGGAAATCATTAAAACGTATCATATAGTGAAAGGCTTGTATACAGTGGATGTGGAGAGGATGTTTCCACTAGTGGGCGAGTCTAGGACCAGGGGTCATAGCCTCAGAATTAAACTGAATTCCTTTAGTCAGAGGGTGGTAAATCTGTGGCATTCTTTGCCACAGAAGGCTGTGGATATTTTTAAGGCAGAGATAGAACGATTCTTGATTACTACAAATGTTAACAGTTATGGGGAGAAGGCAGGAGAATGGGCTTGGGAGGAAGATATAGATAAGCCATGATTGAATGGCAGAGTAGACTTGATTGGCTGAATGGCCTAATTCTGCTCCTATCACTTATGGCAAGCAACATCACAAAATAAAAAAATGCAAGGAAGTGCAGGTACTTGTGTATGCATGTGTCACAACACAAAAACATATTTCTTGAAATTCTTATCAGCTGATAATCATTTTTTTAATATGGCATAGAAACACTTATTTCATTCTGTGTATGATTATAATTATGTCATCATTTCATAAAACAGTCAAATCATAGATTGAATGGAGCAATGGTTGCTGAAGGGAAATCAACAGGGGATCTGTAATATTCTGGTTTCTTTATCATTCATATGGTTCAGGCAGATCCCTGTGTAAAGCACTTCCCACAAGGCAATTTGCGATAAAGAAGCTGTGAAATGCATTATTACTGCAGATTCTAAAAGTGCCTGAAGCCTTTTAAAGGGAGTTTGAAAAAAAAGAATCTGCAACATGGGGAAGCAACCCATGGATACATGGAAGCTGTTTGCATCAGAACCTCTGGCAAGGCTTAAAAACTTCTTGATTGACCTCTTGGAGCTGCTCTGGAACATCCACAATAGAAAGGATGCAGAGTGTGGGTTCCCAAGACAAGGAATAAAGCAGGTATTTGTTTTAGTTTTAGAGATACAGCGTTGAAACAGGCCCTTCGGACCACCATGCCGATCAGTGATCCCCGCACACTAACACTATCCCACACACAATTTAGCGACACTTTACAATAAACCAATTAACCGACAAACCAAGACATCTTTACAGTGTGGGAGGAAACCGGAGATCCAGGAGAAAACCCACGCAGGTCGCGGGGGAGAACGTCCAATCTCCGTACATACAGCACCGGTAGTCAGGATCAAACTCGGTTCTCTGGCGCCGTAAGGCAGTAACTCTACTGCTGTGCCACCGTGCTGCTGAGGTTTGCCCCAGTCCCCCAAAAAACAAGGCTTTAAATTGTCCCTCCAATAAGAAAAATCACTGAGCAGATAGGTTTGATAGATATATGAAGCAACTTAAAATTACATCAGAATACAGGATATTGCCCATTATTACACATTTGTATATTAAGAAAACAGAAAGTCTTGTGATTTATGAAGCCTGCTGCAATGTATGGAAGGATCCTGCAAAGTGCTGAGATGCAGTCAATAGCCTCTATTACATGGATGAGGATTGTAATCATTGTATATCCCATGACCCTAAATGTTTTCTTACAGTTATTTGTGGGGAAAAAGTGATGAATACATCGCCCACAACAAAACATCACAATACTCACGGGTTGAATGAAAGCATGAAAGCAAAGCATTTAAAATTACTTTTATATTGGTGAATTTTGTGAGATGGTGATGCATTCACCGCTGTGGGGAAATTGAAGGTCGTGGAATTAATTGTTTGGTAATTCTGCTCAACAACCATGTTATAGGCTCTCCAGAGAAGCAAAGCCATTCATGCACCGTTTCTCATCAGTTTTGGACATGAAAATGCTTTGAGAAGTATAATAAAAATTATTTCAAACATCCCTCCTTCCATTTTCTCTCTTCATCTGGAACTTTAACTGACCTTTACTTTCTGGAGTAGATTTCTAGAAAGAAGCCCAGTTGCAGCTCGGTTGTAAAAAAAGCTAAATCAGTCATGTGAAACATTTTAGGATGTTCTAAAGCTCTCACTCTCTCTTAATGCTTATCCTCCTTGAATAATGTATATACAGTTTCTTTAGTATTCCCTTGGGATTGAGGACTATTAACATTCCCACTGGGAAAGCATCCAAAGAAGTTGATGAGAACACTGTGTATCTCAGCCCCTCCAGCAAATGAAACAGGCAGTGGTTAATAGGTGGTTTGTAAAGTGGACCACTCCTCTCAAAATTCACACAATATCACTGTCTGTTTCCAATGCAGAGCCTTTAGATTCTCAAAATGATGCCAGATGCTCCCTTTCCATTTTCAGCAGTCATGGCTCAGAAATTCCCATGGAATCCGTCAGGATGTTGCATTTCTTAAAGGAGGCTTTGAACAAATCATTTGATTTTATTTTTTCCTCGTCCAACTGGTTATCTTCACATGGCCGAGCTTCAAATAGAATGTCCATTACAAAAAAAGTCTATTATCAGACATGTTAACTGGAAATGCTGACGATTAAAAGGGGATTGACATTGATTTGCTTATCCTTCCAATAAATTTGGAAGATTTTGTGAAGACAGCATTAATGATCTTTTCCCAGTACCTTGAGATGGTTGCAGTAGGCAAGATAGATCTCAGAAGGATTAAAGAAAGACAGGGATCAATGCAACCACAAGTTTTGTTTCAGATCAAAAAGGTTATGATCTTCAAATACCATTTCCTTCTGACTGTATTAGTTGCAAGAGATCTCCCTGCCATCTGGCACACAAACTGTTGTGGGGATTCTCCACAACTTCCCCTTCCATTTGGCTGAATCACAGTGTGGAATTTGTTCAGCACTATATAATCGTCACTGTGCAATAATTCCAACGTTTTAAAAAAAACTACAGGGAAAAGCTGTATCTTGCCTTATTCAACATTACCAATCAATTCACAGGTGAAGATAAACAAAATGCTGGTGTAACTCAGCGGGACAGGCAGCATCTCTGGATAGAAGGAATGGGTGACATTTCAGGTCGAGACCCTTCTTCATACTGAACTTATTCCTTCACTCCAGAGATGCTGCTTGTCCCGCTAAGTTTCTCTAGCATTTTGTGCCTATCTTCGGTGTAAAGCAGCCTCTGCATTTGCTTCCTACACATTTGACAGGCGAATACCCTCCTCAGGTTTGGCTGCTAACAGAAATCCATCTCCATCCGCGTGCAAATCATAACATTAAGCAATGAGTGTATAATAGATCCATCCTCCATGAAGATTGCATCATTGCTCTACACCTTTCTTACCATAATGTTGCATCTCATGTCCAAAAAAATCCCTGCAGGAGTGGTGGTAATTTAAAAAAAGGGTACACAAAAAGCTGGAGAAACTCAGCGGGTGCAGCAGCATCTAAGGAGCGAAGGAGATAGGCGACGTTTCGGGCCGAGACCCTTCTTCCTTTTTAATTGGGAATAGGGGATGGAGTCCTTACAGGAAGCAGGGTGGGAGGAAGAGTAGTCCAGGTAGCTGTGGGAGTCAGTAGGTTTGTAGTGGATGTCGGTCAGGAGCGTATCACCTGCAATAGAGATGGTGAGGTCAAGGAATGGTAGGGAAGTGTCGGAAATGGTCCAAGTGTATTTGAGTGCCGGATGGAAGTTGGTGGTGAAATGAATGAAGTCAGTCAGTTGTGTGTGGGTGCAGGAGGTGACACCAAAGCAGTCGTCGATGTAACGGAGATAGAGGTCGGGGGGATGGGGCCCTGGTACGCCGAGAACAGGATTGTTCGACGTACCCAACAAAGAGGCAAGCGTAGCTGGGGCCCATGCGTGTGCCCATAGCTACGCCTTGTGTTTGGAGGAAATGGGAGGAATCAAAAGAGAAGTTATTGAGGGTGAGGGACCAACTCTGCTAGGCGGAGGAGGGTGTCAGTGGACGGGGTATGGGTTGCTCCTCTGGTCGAGGAAGAACCGGAGGGCTTTGAGACCGTCCTGGGTGGGGGATGGGAGGTGTAGAGTGACTGGACGTCCATGGTAAAGATGAGAGGATGGGGGCCTGGAGAATGGAATGCACGGAGCCGACGGAGAGTGTCTGAGGTGTCTTGAACATAGGTGGGGAGGGATTTAACAATGGGGGATAGGATGGCGTCAAGGTATGTGGAAATGTGTTCGGTGGGGCACGAACAGGCAGAGACAATGGGTCTGCCAGGGCAGTCAGGTTTGTGGATTTTGGGGAGAAGGTAAAAATCGGGCCGTGCGGGGCTGGGAAACGATGAGGTCGGAGGCTCGGGGGGGTAGGGAGCCCGAGCTGATGAAGTTGGTTATGGTGCTCAAGATGGTGGCCTGGTGTTCGTCAGTGGGGGTCATGGTCCAGGGGTAAGTAGGAGGAGGTGTCCGAGGGTTGGCGCGCGGCCTCCGCTTTTGTAGAGATCAACGCGCCAGACTACCACGGCACTCCCTTGTCGGCGGGTTTGATAACCCAGTCTGGGTTGTTACGGAGTGAGTCGATGGCAGTACGTTCAGGGCTGGAGAGATTGGAGTGAGACAGGGGGGTGGAGAAGTCGAGGCGGTTGATGTCCCGACGGCAGTTCAGGATAAATAGTTCTACAGCCGGAAGGCTACGAGGGGGGTTCCAAGTGGAGGCGGTGCGTGGGAGACAGGAAAAGGGATCATCAGTGGGGGGCGAGGGCTTCTTCCCGTGGAAAGGAAGAACACTGTGAGGCGGAGGCGACGGTAGAAAGAGCTCCAAGTCGTGGTGGGCGCGGAACTCATAGAGGTGGGGACGGAGGGGGACAAAGGTGAGACCTCTGCTGAGGACAGACCGTTCGATGTCGGAGAGGGGGAGGTCCGGGGGGATGGTGAACACGCGGCAAGGATGGGGTTGTGGGCCGGAGGAAGGCAGGTGAGTGGACTGAGGACGAAGCGTTGTGTGGTGGGGGGGTGGAGGACCGTGGTCAGGCGGTAGGGGGTATGGGGGGCTGTGGTGTGGGTGGGGAAGAGCAGGGGGTTACATGGTAGGGGGGGATGGGAAGATCTAGTGGAATAGCCCACTAAGGTTACTGGGGCTGGGGAGACGGGGCACTAGGACCCAGTGCCGTTAAAAGACAGAGTGAGTGGGGGGCGTTAGCAACGTTGGAGGCTTCAGGCCCACAGGCAGAGTCCAGTCTGCAGGTGAGGCGATGGCTGTGGGCTGCTGGAGGGCGGTGGAGAGTCGTTGGGTCGGCGGACCCGAAGGTGTGTGAGTCCGGCGGGCAGTGGAGTCGGGGTCGGCGGGCGATGCGTTTGGAGGGTCCCGGTGGGCGGGTCGGGTCGGTCCGACCGGTGAGGCGGCGAGATGAGTGGGGTGCGGTGCGGCGGCCGTGTTCGGTGGTGGCCCCGTTCCGGCGGCGATGCAAGGTGAGGCGGGTGCGGCTGTGGTCTTCGGTGGGCTCAGATACACCGGCGATGCTGGATGGGCCCGAATGCGGCGATGGAGTTAGGTGGTCCCGGGGGACGGCGAGGTTCGGCAGTCGCGTTGCGCTGGTGATGGGCGGTGGAATCGGGGAGGGGGAGATAAACAGAGTTACCAGGCAGGCAGCGGGGCTGGGCATCATCAGTAGGCAGGTGGAGGTCGGCGGCAGCATCGGCGTGGAGGTCGGTGAAAGTGGCGTCCTGGTGAGTCCTGGAGGCGCTCCTCGTGGCCAAGATGGCGTCGGGGGACTCAGGCCGGCGGCTCGGGCCAGAGTTGGGGCCCGGGGCCTGCGGGCGGTCGAATCGGGGATTGTCGATGGCTGGAACGGCCTGGAGGCGGGCTAATTTCAGGTCCTTGGTGGAGGTAAGGTGGGACAGGAATTGTTGATTGAAGCGGTGGATCTTCCGGAGGATGTAGTGTAAAAAGAAGAAGGGTCTCGGCCCGAAACGTCGCCTATCTCCTTCGCTCCTTAGATGCTGCTGCACCCGCTGAGTTTCTCCAGCTTTTTGTGTACCCTCGATTCTCCAGCATCTGCAGTTCCTTCTTTAAAAAAAAAGTAATTTAAAAAAATATTGGGACATTGTTAAGGTTATCCAGGGATATCGAAACCTTAGTAGTCATGCTGTAGTGTGCAGAGAATGATTTTGCACTGACATATATTCAGTTGCCACAGTCCAACATCTGAAAGAATAATTACCTCTACCTTCTGCACCACACTGTACTCCAACAAATAAAAAACATTTTCACATCAAGACTCTCCCAAGGAAACGTGCACCACTTCTCATGCCTCAAAACCCATCTCGCAAAGGAATGAAAACTGAAGAAATTTCACCACCAACTTCGGTGCAGGGCACCATCTCTCAATGGACCACAGCCAGTAACAAAGATAAAAGAATAAAAGGTGTAATTTTTTAAGATCTCCCATGACCTTGCAGGAGAACAGCAAACCTGATATTAACTACTCAGATTGTGACATTTATTAAAGCATCAGCAATCATTGGCATTGTGAGACAAGAAGAACACAGAGACTTAAACATATTTGCAGAGATGACTTCAGTGCAGAGTGACACTGACAATGCAGATTCAAAAATTGTAGATCGGAGTGGAGAATATAGACAGTATAAGAGTACTCATCTTTCATTGTGCAAATGGGAGGAGTTTTTTTCTTCGCAAATAAAAGCCTGCAAGTTGAAGCTCACATTGAAAATGCACTAGAAAGATTTTGCCCTTACGGTAAGCAGCAAGACTTACCATGTGCACCGGAGGTATTTACTGAAGTTGTACAACATTGTAGGATTATTTCAAGCACAGCCCTATGAAATTGTGAAGATTTAAAGTCAAAATAAGAAAAATGTAGAAATTATATTATTATATTGAATGATCTGTGAAGGGCATTGCGAGTTTGTGAATCATAAGGGATACATTTGTGTTGGATTTAAATGAGGAAATTCAAATAAAATGCATGGCATGCTATCAAGATGAAGAGTTCAAATTTCTAATCAGTTGTGGCTGACTGCATGACACGAGGCAAAGACTGACAAAGGAGGAAGGATCAATTGGGCAGATGCTTTTACTGATCAAACACATGTTTTATCAAGGCTACTATTTACAATCGTAGTTGCAGAAATCACAGAGACAACAACAATACAAGAGACACAAGAGACTGCAAATGCCAGAATCGAGCAAAAAAATAGATTATCTGTGAGGGGGAATCAGTGGGTCAGGCTGCATCAAGTCAACTGAAACAAGTCTATGAGCAAATTCTAGGAGATTACACTGATTACACTAAGGTATGAACATGATTTGCAACAATTCTGCAACAGAAGATATCCTTCAACTATTAATCAAGGATGATTGGCGTGGGGACATGAAATGGTCAAATTAATGACCAGAGAAATGGAACCCAAAAGCGAATAATGCAGATGGTGCAAATCTGGTGAAAATCAGAAAATTCCAGTGAAAACCAGAAAATCAGAGACTTAAACCCCTGTCTCACTGTGCGAGTTGGCCCACGAGTGACCCCGAGTTTTCACTCGTGGTGATCACGTAGCGGGAACGTCGGAACTCGCACGAGCAACTTATCGACTCGTTGCGCTAACGGCAGGTACTCGGGAAACTTGTTAACTCGTGAAAAAAATCAAACATGTTTGATTTTTTCCACGAGTCAAATTAACTGTTCAAGTTAAAAATGGAAACACTTCCGGTGGCGCTATGGAGCGTTAAACCATAGCACCAGCCAGCTCCGCAAAAAATTTTCAAAAAACGGGGATTTAAACAGATTTAAAAGAACTTACCGATCGACTGCTTTCACTGTCTGCCGCCTCAACATCGACGGTACCGGCTGACGTCATCAGCCCTGCGACAAATCATGACGGCACGGAGCCCTACCGAGAAAACGAAGGGTCGAAAAACCCGGGCGAGACCGGGAGAAGGCCTGGGAGAAGCCTCGGACTCGAGTAGGGCCAGCTCCTTGGAAGACGTTTCCAGGAAAGCAGACACAGGAGGTGAGGACTTGAAAACTTTTATTTCTCATCAGATGGCTGATTTTAAAACGTGAGTTCAAGGCAGAAATGAAAGATATAAAGAAAGAAATGAAAGAAATACAGGGAGATATAAAGGAAGAAATATCTCAAATTAATAATCAGATGGACTTGATGAAAAATCAATGGTGTGAATTTCAAAAAGATACAAAGACACAAATTGATAATAAGTTCAAGAAAGAATCAGAAATATTGAAGAATGAAATCATTGATATGATTAATAACCTGGAACGCAAGATGGAGGGTAAACTTGAAAATGTTAAAAAAGACTTTAAACATAAGATTGACCCTATTGCAAATGTGGTCGAACAACAAGTTGATGCATTAAAAACCTTGAAAAGATAGCGGAGGCTAGTACTGTGTCTACAGCAAAGCTGATAACAGAACAAGAACGTCTACTGGAGTTGTTATCCAAAGTAACAGATAAATGCACGCAGCTGGAAGGCTATCAAAGAAGGCAGAACCTTGAGGATTGCAGGGATTCCTGAAGGTCTAGAGAAACACGAAGACACTCGAGAATTCACTGCTAAATTACTGCAAGCTGTTTTATCTTTGGATGATATGCCTGTTTTTAGCTCGTGCACATCGAGTCGGCAGAAGACAGACCAGTACAAACGCCCCCCCAAGACAAATCATCGTCAAGTTACAATATGAATTTCACCCTCGAGGACATTATGCGAAGAGCCTCGAGAACAAAGAATCTGATGTTTCAAGGACAAAGAATCAGTATCTATCGAGACTATCCCCCAGAGGTTGCCAGAAAACGAAAAGCGTTTAACGAAGCCAAAAACCTTATGAGGGGTGTAGAAAACTTGAGATACGGTCTGAATTACCCAGCCATCCTAAGAGTTACTTATAACAGCGTGGAAACACTTTTTCAAGACTCCAACAGAAGCAATGGAATTTGCAAAGCAGTTTGATACTTGAAAACCATCTACAAGCAAATATACTGCCTTTTACTATTTTTAAAGACTTAGTACGGTCTCTTAACATTTTATGAAACTTATACGACAATACGGAATTAGAAGAAATCAGAAGGAATGGACAATGTCGTATGGAACGAAATGTTTTCCCGGATTGGAAGAAGCTCACCGAACATTGACAATTATTCATAATATACAACTAACACAAACAAATAACACACCTACTAAAATTATAACGCGGTTTTATTATTACTATGACTGTTATTAACCAAGACTGTGCACTATTGCTAATTAATACTACTAATAATTAATATCTTATGTCCTGTTACATTTGGAGATATCCTCCCCTCAATATATCTCTCCCTCTTTTAATAATGACTTCTTATTTTTTTGTATTTAAAAAAAAATTTCTTTAACTGTGGCTCTATAATTTGATTTTTTTAAACTAATCTTAGATATATATACTTTTATGATGATTAATATCACTCTTTTCATTTCTTTAATACTATATTCCCGTTAAAATATTATCATGGAATAATAATTCCTTAAATTAGGAGCTGGCTAAATTAATAACATCAATGCCGGAAGCCTTTAGATTAATAGCCAACATAACTTGGCTTTCACAAACTACAAATATTTTATTTGTAGTTTTCTAGTCTTTATATACACCTTACTAAGCTTTTTACTCACTTTTCATTATTTTTTTATGTTTACTATATCTTTCAGTTTGAATGGAGCTATATACTGGAACAATGGAGATACATTCGTGAAGCACATAAAAGAGATCTAAAATTCATCTATTCGGTGTTCGGGTGTAAGGTTAAGTCTACTGCGCGGACCCTTGGACCCCTATTCTAGATTCCCACAAACCTAAAATGCAGGATTTAAAAAGAAATATGGGGAACGAGGGATTAACCTTTTGCAGTTGGAATGTTTAAAGGTATCAATGAACCAATAAAAAGAGGAAAAATATTGACACATTTTAAAGGCAATGAAAGCTGATGTAATTTATATTCAAGAAACTCACCTAAAGAAAGACGCTGAAAATAGGCTGAAAGCTAAATGGATAGATAAAATATATCACTCTTCCTTTTACACATAAATCAAGAGGCGTAGCAATATTATTTCGTAAAGGTACTTTATTTAAGTATATATCTACTATATCTGATAAAGATGGCAGATACATCATTGTAATAGGAGAAATAAATAGGGAAAAAATGATTTTTTGTTAACATCTATGGACCAAATTTTGATAGTCCCTTTATTCTTTAAGAAAGTACTTAATAATATTCCAGAATTAACACATTACAATTTGATAATTGGAGGAGATTTAATTGTACATTAGACCCTTATTTAGATAGATCTTCAAAACAAAGGAAAACTAAATCGCATTCTAGTGATTTATTAAACGCATACATTCAAAACGTCTAACATTAAAGATGTTTGGAGAACAGAAAATCCTACTGGTCGAGAATATTCCTTCTACTCGCCAGTACATAAAACCTATTCAGAATAGACTACTTCCTAGTAGATGCAAAGCTTATTTCACTTACTTACGAATCCAAATATCATAATATTATAATTTCAGATCACGCACCATTAACATTTAAAATTAAAATAAATGGTAAAACAGGAAATCTAGGACAATGGAAACTTAATCCACAAATTTTAAAAAAATAAAACAACTCAGGAATACATCATAACTCAGATTAAGATGTTTTTTGAAATAAATGATCAACCAGAAATATCTCGCTCTTTATTATGGGAAACATTTAAAGCATATCTTCGAGGAATTATGATCTCTTCACAAGCATTCCATAATAAGAAGATTCGGAGAGGAACAACATGACTTAGAAAGGGAGATTAAACAATTAGATTATACAGAATGCAACAAAATCAATATAATAATACATAATAAAATTGTAGCATTGAAGTATAAATTAAATAAAATATATACTGATCAAGTTTTTAAAATACTACAACATACTAAACAATTGTTGTTTGAATTTGGAGACAAACCACAAAAACTATTTGGCTCGACAATTAAGGAAAATTGAAGCGGAAAAAATTATACATAGGATTAAATCACAAAACGGTGAATTATTAATACAACCCCAAAGATATTAATGAAAGATTTATGCAATATTATAAAAATTTGTATACTGGTAACAAACAGTAAATAAAAACAGAAATAGATGCCTTTTTAAATGTATGTAACTTAAAAGAATTAGATTTACAAAATAGAGAATTTTTAAATGCCGATATTTCAATAAAAGAAATCCAAGAATCTATTAAATCTTTTAAAAAATGGTTAAAACTCCAGGACCAGATGGTATAGGCTCGGAATTTTATAAAACTTTCCATGCCCAAATGGTCCCATATTTAAAATCATTATATGAACAGATATATATACAAGAGAAATTACCAGACACATTGATCGAATCTATACCCAAAATAAATAAAGATTTGGATGACCCAGGATCGTATAGAGCAATTGCTTTATTAAATACGGATCAAAAAATTTTAACAAAAATTCTTGCACAAAGACTAAGCAAAATTGTTAACGAATTAATTCATCCTGATCAAACAGGATTTATACCTAAAAGATATTCTTCATATAATTTAAGACGGTTATTTAATATTATATATTCGAAAAGAAGTGATAAAAAAGACATTTTTTTTAGTAGTTATCTCGTTGGATGCAGAAAAAGCTTTTGACAGGTGGAATGGCCCTTATCTATTTTCGGTGATGGAAGCCTTTAAGCTTGGTGATAAGTTTACTACTTGGATTAAATTATTATATGCAAATCCAACAGCTAAATAATAACAAATCATATGTTATCAACTAAGTTTAGTTTATCTCGAGGTTGTAGAACAAGGCTGTCCTTTATCACCATTACTGTTTGCGTTAGCAATCGAACCCCTTGCTCAAAGGGTTAAGATTACATCCAGAAATATATGGATACGATTACTAAAGATACTAAGAATAAAATCTCGTTTATAAGGCGGACGATATATTACTTTATATTACTAAACCGAAATAAGTATCTGTAATTTGTTAAAACTAATAACGGAATTTGGTTTAATTTCAGGATACAGTATCAATTGGAATAAAAGTGAACTTTATGCCAATAACCATGAATAATTTACAGATATTACAACAATTTCCTTTCAAGATAAACAAATGAAAATATTAAATATCTCGGTATTTTTGTTTACAAAAAGATTTGACTCTTTATTTAAATCTAATTTCCCGTTATTATTGAATAAATTAAATAAAAATATCTTATATTGGAAAAGCTTACCTATCTCATGTTAGGTAAAAATAAACGCAATAAAAATGATTTTCTCCCCACATTATATATACTTATTTCAATCAATCCCGATATATCTCTCTATAAAATTTCTTTAAAAAAGCTAGGTGACTCAATAGTCACTAACTTTATTTGGGACTATAAAAATCATAGAATAAATAAAAAACATTTTGAAAAGCTAAAATAAACGGGGGCTTAGCTTTACCAAATTCTTATGTTCTATTATTGGGCAGTTAACATTAGAAATATGAATTTTTGGTTTAGGAGAAATAGATAATAAACCAAATTGGTTAAAAATTGGAAAGAGAAGGACTGTTTTCCATTTGAAATTAGCTCTATAATATTTGCTAATACTAATGTACCTAAGATAAATTTATAGTGAAAATTTGATAATAGAAAGTGGAATACGTATTTGGAAACAAATAAAGAAAAACACACTAAAACTCAAATTTATAACCGCTAGCTCTTACAATTGCCAACAATTTTATGTTGAAAACGGTCAATGATGGATAAAGCTTTTATACAATGGAAAAATAAAGGGAATTCTAAATATAGGGGAATCTTTATAAGGATAATTCTTTTCTTTCATTTCAAGAATTACAACAACTTACGGGCTTCATAATAATAATATTTCAGATATTTACAAATTAGAAACACTATATCTCTGCAAATACACAATTAACTTAGAAATAGAAAGAGTGAAATTTTAGATGAATGCTTGAATAAACATCCAAATACAGAAAAAATGATATCATACATTTATAATATTTTAGTTGGAAAGTGATATCCCATCAATCGGAAAAATACATAGACAGCGCTGGGGAAAATGAACTAAGTCAAATAATAAGTCCAGAAAATGGGAAGAAAGCCTACAACATATACACTTACTGCTCTTTTAAATGCTAAACATGCACTTATACGTTTAAAATCTTACATAGATTACATTATTCTAAATCTAACTACATATTATATTTCCAAAAATCTATCACCTATATGTGATAAAATGTCAATCATGGAAGCAACTCTGTCCAACTCATTTACTAATTGTACGAAGATTTTGAATATTGGAAGGAAATATTCAAAATAATCTCGAAAGTTATTAATATTACTATGATTTATGACCCAAAGTTAATTATACTTGGTAAATACCGGAAACGGAACAAATAATGTTACAAGGAATCATAGAACTTTTATCGACTACTCTTTAATAATTGGGGAAAAAATTAATATTAAAATTTTGGAAAAAGGCCCTGTATCCCCAACAATTAAAATGTGGGAATACAGAAATGACGGAGACACTTCACTTGGAGAGATTGAGACTTGTCCTCATGGACAGGTTAGATCCTCTTCAAGGAGATATGGTCTCCCTATATTAAATATCTACAGGGTCACAAATGGTTCCGGCGCAGGGACTTGACTGAGGCCTGCAATATCTGAATGGATGAAGAAATACACATAATAAAATCATGAATGTATCTCCAAGATTGGAATTACTTAGTAATACTTCAATCTCCATCAAACTTTTCACATTTTCTTTCTCTTTCTATTCTTTTTCTCTATCTCTCTATCTTTAATTAAGAAAAAATTATAGAAACATATGATATATAATTTTAAATACGTACACACTTATTTCTGTTCGTATGAAAAAGATTATAGATGTCTTAAACTTGTAATATATAAAACTATGTAATTTCAATTATACAATATAATATGAAATATAAAATTAAAATAATACAAACATATTAATATTTTGATAACAAATTATTAATATTTTGATAACATTATGAATATCAAAAAAACACTTTGTTTAAGATTGGGTACTATCGTAGTTATATTAGCGGGGATTTCTATTTGGTAATTAGAAGAATATTCTATGATTTGAGAAATCTAAGTGTATTACTTATTTTAGGAATATTCTACATATACTCCCAATTATATAAAATAAATAATAATGAAATGTATAATGGATAATACTACAATTATCATAAATAGTATTAATCAATAATCAATATGTTATAATTTTATACATTATATAACTCTCAATGTAGTATAAGAATGTACTTGGTATATATTGTTTCTACAATAAAAAAATATTTAAAAAAAAAAAAAAAAAAAAAATGGAAACATTTAAACTCGTTGTAATAACGTAGTGGCCCCGTGCGTTTATCTTAGTGTCTCGTGAGTCTACCGTGGGAACTTTAATAATCTGTTCTTTTGCTCGAGTAAAGACTGAACCAAAGATAGACACAAAATGCTGGAGTAACTCAGCGGACCAGGCAGCATCTCTGGAGAGAAGGAATAGAGTCGAGACCCTTCTTCAGACTTACCCGAAATGCCACCCATTCCTTCGCTCCAGAGATGCAGCCTGTCCCGCGAGTTACTCCAGCATTTTGTGTCTATCTTCGGCCTTTCTGCCACTGTCTTTATTACTGGGCGCCCTGCCCCCAGTGGCTTCACTCTGTCTCAAATGAACGCTTTCTTAAAGACCTGCCGAAGGGGCAAGTCTGGGTGGGGGTGGGATGTGTCACGTGTGATGGTCCATCCACTCTCCCGGGGCCGAGAGTGTGGGATGGGAAGGAACTGCAGATGCTGGTTCACACCGGAGATTAGACACACACAATGCTGGAGTAACTCGGCGGGACAGGCTGCATCTCTTGGAGCGAAGGACATGGTGGCATTTCGGGTAAGTCTGAAGAAAGGTCTTCCGACTCTATTCCTTCTCTCCAGAGATGCTGCCTGGTCCGCTGAGTTGTGTGTGTGTGTCTCTCTCCCTCTCTGTCTATCTGTGTGTATCTGTGTGTGTGTTGTCTGATGTCGGGTCCCGGTGGCCGCTCAAAGTCACCCGAGCTGCTTCATTCCTCTGAAGTGGTGGCCAAGCTGCTGTCTGTGTGTATCTCTCTCTCTATGTGTGTGTATGTGTGTGTGTGTGTGTCTCTCTTCTCATCCCTCTCTGTCTATCTGTGTGTATCTGTGTGTGTGTTGCTGTCGGGTCCCGGTGGCCGCTCAAAGTCACCCGAGCTGCTTGATTCCTCTGAAGTGGTGGCCAGCTGCTGTCTGTGTGTAATCTCTCTCCGTGTGTGTGTGTGTGTGTGTGCTTTGTGTGTGTGTGTGTGTGTGTGTTGTGTGTGTGTGTGTGTGTGTGTCTCTCTCTCCTCTCTGTCTATCTGTGTGTTTTATCTGTGTGTGTGTGTGTGTGTGTGTGTGTGTCTCTCTCCCTCTCTGTCTATCTGTGTGTATCTGTGTGTGTGTCTGCTGTCGGGTCCCGTGGATATCCGCTCACATAGTTGTCACCCGAGCTGCTTCATATTTCCTCTGAAGTGGTTGCCACTGCTGCTGTCTGTGGTGTATCTCTCTCTCTATGTGTGTGCCTCTTGTGTGGTGTCTCTCTTTCCCTCTATGTACAAGCGATCTGTGTGTATCTGTTTGTGTGTGGTCTGATGTCGGGTCCCCGTGGACCGCTCAAAGTCATACCCGAGCTGCCACATTCCTCTGAAGTGGGTGGCAGCTGCTGTCTGTGTGTATCTCTCTCTCTCTCTCTCTTGTGTGTTGTATGTGTGTGTGTGTGTGGTGTGTGTGTCTCTCTCTCTCCCTCTCTTGTCTATCTGTGTTCGCTGTGTGTGTGTGGTGTGCGGTGTGTGTACTGTTGGGTCACGCCCGGCGGACCCGCTGCATTCACCCGAGCTGCTTAATTCCTCCTGAAGTGATGGCCAGCTGCTGTCTGTGTGTACTCTCTCTGTGTGTGTGTGTGTGTGTGTGTGATGTGTGTGTGTGTTGTGTGAGTGTGTGTGTGTGTGTGTGTGTGTGTGTTCTCTCTCCCCTCTCTGTCTATCTGTGTGTATCTGTGTGTGTGTTGATGTGGGTCCCGGTGGCGCTCAAAGTCACCCGAGATGCCTAATTTTTCCTCTGAAGTGGTGGCCAGCTGCTGTCTTGTGTATCTCTCTCTCTATGTGTGTGTGTCTCTCTCTCTCTCGCTCCCTACTCTGTCTATCTGTGTCTATCTGTGTGTGTGTCTGAGTGTCGGGTCCCGGTGCCGCTCGCAAAAGTCACCCGTGCTGCCTCATTTCCTCTGAACAGTGGTGCCAGCTGCTGTCTGTGTGTATCGCTGTGTGTGTGAGGGTGTGTGTGTGTCGTGTGTGCTTGTGTGTGGTGTGTTGTGTGTGGGTTGTGTGGTCGTGTGATGTGGTTGTGTGTGTGTGTGGTCTCTCTCTTCTCGCCCTCTGTCTATCTGTTTGTGTGTTGTGTGTGTGTGTGTGTTGTGTGTGTGGTGTGTGTGTGTGTATGTCGGGTCACGGCGGCCGATCAGTCACCCTGAGCTGCTTAATTCCTCTATGAGTGGTGGTCCAGCTGCTGTCTGTGGGTATCTTTGTGTGTGTGTGTGTGTGTGTGTGTTTGTGTGGGTGTGTGTGTGTGGGTGTGTGTGTGTGTGTGGGGTTGTGTGTGTGTGTGTGTGTGTGTGTGTGTGGTTTTGTGGGTGTGTGTGTGGGTATGCATGCGGTCGGGTCCAGGCGGTTCCGCTCAATGTTTCAGGGGGGGTCACCCCGGGCTGCTTCCTTTTTAAAATTAGTTAAAATAGAGAATCCATTGCAAAAAAAGTAAAAGTATTTAAAACAAAAACAACAAGAAAATGCTTTGGTTACCTGGTGGGATGCGCATTTTCCCATACCGCGCTGAAATACTCAAAACCAAAGGATGGAGAGATATTTTAACATTGTTGTTTATTAAAACATTACTTCAACTCCACGGTTGGTCAAGAGTACGGGAGAGGAACTTGCTAACTCGGGAGAGAACTTGGATCATCGCAGGCAATGACATACCGTGGGAACTCGTAGTACACACTTGGATCATAAACTCGCAGTCTGGACAGCAAGAGTCCTGTCTCTCGGGGTACTCGTTGGGTCAACTCGCAACAGTGAGACAGGGCCGGTAGCTGAATCAGGTTTCATTTTGTGGGAGAGAGAATCAGATATGAATATTTTCAAACAAGGGAGAGAGCAAAAAGGAAACTATATTAACGAGTCAAGTCAAAAATAAGATAGATTACACAAAGCATTGTTGGATTCAAGGGGCGGGGGGCGGTTAAGTCTCGGACTCAGCTGAAGTTCGTTGTGATAGGTTGAAGCGGAGGAGATGAGTAGTTTAGATGAGAGAGAAGAACATGTGCTAATCCCGACATTCCCATTATTTCTTTTCATACTCCAATTGTATGTAGTTTAAGAGTAATGTTAATTCCGCATTTTTACAGTTCTGTTGAGTGGTCATGAATACACAAAACAAACTAATCAATCACAAATTTAATATTCCTTCTCCTACAATTCCTGCTGACCTTTTGAGTATTTCAGCCGGTACTTGTTCGTATTTCTGCATGAAAAACAATTTGATTAGAATGTACTGCATAGTAATATGAAAGGTTTCTCTGGAGAGTAGAAAACACCATAACCAAATGCCAATTTTTGTCATGGAGCTAGTGATTCGATCTTCAGAGAATTAATTTTATAAAGGTTACACTGATAACTTTCATAAGTTCTTAGGTGATAGAGAAGAATAAGCCGTTCGGCCCATCAAGTCTCTCGGCCATTCAATATGGGATTCACCTTTCCCTCTCCACTCGTACTTTTCCTTTCTCAACCCAGAACCCATACTAATAAAAATATCAATCAATCTCTCTTAAAAATATATTCCATCGACTTGGCCTCCACAGACCTCTGTGCAATGAATTCCACAGATACACCACCCTCGTAACTAAATAAATTCTCCCTCACTTCTTCCTAAAGGTACGTCCTTTTATATCTGAGGCTATAGCGTCAGGTCCTAGACCTCCTCTAAACAGTGAAACACTATCTTCTCCACATCCACTCTATCCAAGGCCTTTCAACTATTCAGAAAGTTTCAAGTAGGTTCCTCCTCATCCTTCTAAATTCCAGCGAGTACAGGCCCAGTGCCATCAAACGCTCATCATATAGTAACCAATCATTCCTGTGAACACTCCGGTCATTACAGTATACACACTCTAAATAATTGAAGTTTGACAGATGGCAGAATGTCCGGTTCAGGATCCAAGACAATTTTCTCAACGACAGTAAGATAATGAAGTTCAATCACAACACCTGAACACTATGAGAACGAAAATACCAGAGATTATCAATCGCACAGTAATCCCTTTTACAATCAACGATACACCCAAAAGGAATTACAGTATTCAAACACATCCTTTCCAAGGAAGTATGAACATAGAATGTTTTCCCAATGATTGTGTCTAACTGCTTTTTGTTAAGTTCATTATCCATACAGTTATGATGCAAACTCTATATTTCTTCACAAGATTCACCCCAGCAGAGTTGTTGATGCATCACAGCTTCTGAACATACTTAATTTTCCTACAGCCCAAACTGGAAGCGAAACGGTCAGCAATTAAATCAAAAGTAAAATCCTGATTCATCATCTGAACAATGGAAAAGTAATTCAAGTAACATAGTAAGACTATTAACACCACCGAACAAGTTTAAACATGCTAAAGTATGCATATTCGGTGAACTGTACCAATCTATTGTTGGTTGATCCATAAATTTTGCATGGAGGAGGGAAGGTCAGAAGCCTCCACAGACAAGATCATCTGCAGAGAGACATGCAATCAAAACCTACATTAAAATGGTGTAAACTGCAAGGTGTAAAAAAGAATTTTTCGGCGCGAGAGTGAGCTACGCGAAAACCACTTACACACAGTGCATTCCAAACAGGTTCGGAGCGTATCGTCTCTTGCTGATTAAACGCGCGTTTA
>CM069141.1:22528655-22964793 GCA_035221665.1 Okamejei kenojei | reverse complement strand
GGGGGGGGGGGGTGGGGGGGGGGGGGGGGGGGGGGGGGGGGGGGGGGGGGGGGGAGGAAGAGGAGGAATAGGAGAGATTGGATGAAAAAAAGTATATGGGGGTTTATGTGATTAAATAGAGAAGCCCATTTGCAAAAAATATTTAAAAAAATAAAACAAAAAAATCTTGGTTACTGGAGATGCCAGTTTGTCCCATCCGCCTGAAATAACTCAAAACCACAGATTGAGATTATTTAACATTGTTGCTTTTTAAAACAACCTTCATTCTCGTTTGGCTCAAAGACGAAGAACTTGCTAACTTCGGGGAGAGGAACTTGATCAATCGCAGCAATGACAGAACCCTGGAACTCGTATTACACCCTTGATCAAAACTTGCATTCTCGTGCACACCACGATTCTGTCACTCGGGGTACCTCGTGGTCAACTAGCACATTAGACAGGCCATTAGCTATCATGTGCATTTGGGGAGAGAGAATCCGAAAGAATTTTCAAAAAGTGAGAGAGCAAAAGGAAAATAATATTAAAAAGTCAAAGTCCAAAAATAATTTAGATTTCACAAACGCCAGTGTGCATCAAGGTAGGGGCGGTTTAAGTCTCGGACTCAGCTGATGTTCTGCAAAGTTGAAGCCGGAGGAGATGAGTAGTTTAGTGGAGAGAAAAGCAACATGTGCTATCACAGACATTCCCATTATTTCTTTTCATCCCTGCCCAAATTGTCTGTAGTTTCAAGAATCTTAATTCATCATTTTTACAGTTCTGTTGAGAGGTCATGAATACAAACAAATCATACGTTTATCAATCGACAAATATTAATATCCTTCCCACATATTCCTGCTGACCTTTTGATTAATTTCCAGCAGATGTTCGTATTTCAGCTGAAAGAACCAATTATTAGAATGTACTTAGCAAAGTCCATATGAAAGTTTCTCTGGAGATAGTAACACGCATAACCCAAATGCCCAATTATTCATTCATGAGATAGCTGATTTCGATCATTCCAAAATTCCCTTTTATTAAAAAGTTACAAGATTACGGTTCATAAGTTCTAGGTGATAAGAAAATTATGCCGTTCGCCCATCAAGTCGTCCTTCCGCCATTCATTCATGGCTGATTCACCTTTCCTCGTCAACTCCGTATCTTGCTTCTCCTCATAACCCCGAACCCTACTAATATAATGATCTATCAATCTCTGCTTATAAATTAATCCAGTCGACTTGGCCTCCACAGACCTCTGTGGCAAAGAATTCCACAGAATTCACCACTCGGACTAAAATAAATTCTCCCTCAGCTTCTTCCTAAAGGTACGTCCTTTTATTCTGAGGCTATAGTCAGTCCTAGACTCTCTACTACCAGTGGAAACCTCTCTCCACATCCACTCTTTCCAGCCGTTCACTATTCCGAAAGTTTCAAGTAGTTCCTCCTCCATCCCTTCTAAATTCCAGCGAGTACAGGCCCAGTGCCATCAAACGCTCATCATATAGTAACCCAATCATTTCCTGATGGAAACACTCCGTCATTACAGTTACACACTCTAAATAGATTGAAGTTTGACAGATTGGCAGAATGTACGGTTCAGATCCAAGATCAAATTCTCAACTGACAGTAGATAATGAAGATTCAATCACAACTCCTGAACACTTGGAGAACAAAAGGTACCAGAGATTATCTATCGCACATTAATCCCATTTTAACAATCAACGATACACCTCAATAGGAATTAAATATTCCTTACACATCTTTCCAAGGAAAGTAAGAAACATAAATGTTATCCCAATTGTGTGGTCTAACTGCTTTTGTTTAGTTCATTATCGCATACATTAATGAAGCAACCTATATTTTCTTCACAAGATTTCCCACCCAGCAGAGTTGTTAATGGCATCACAGATTCGAACATAACTAATTCTCCTACAGCCCAAACTGGAACGAAACGTCAGCAATTAAATCAAAAGTAAAATCCTCCTGATTCACATCTGAACAATGGAAAAGTTATTCAAGAACATGAGGTAAGAAATATTAACACCACATCTTTAACACAAAGTTTAACATGCCAAAGTTGCATATTGGTGAACTGTACCAATCTATAGTATTGATATGCCTAAATTTTGCATGGTGAGGGAAGGTCAGAAGCCTCCACAATGACAAGATCATTGCAGAAGACAGCAATCAAAACCGATTGTAAAATAGTAAACTGCAATGTAAAATTTTCCCATAATTCTAACAAAACCCACTACATGCATTTATATTCATATCCTAACGACATCACAAACACATCTACCTTGAATTTCCGAGTGCCCCAAAAAACAAAAAAACAAATGTGGTTTCAGATTTCAGCCCACAGTGCAAAGTTCAGTATCCGCCAAGGCCAAACTTAACAGGGAATCCATATTTATACATTAGCACACGGCATGTATTGCCTGGTAAGAGTCCAATTCAACCATTCCATCCCAGAAAGCTTTAGAACAAGATCAGGCGTGTTTGCTTCAGAGTGTCTTCACATGCATCACAAATGCCCTAGTTCCAGTATAAAAAACTCCCCCAGACCATTTAGCTTATAACAACTTCTCATTGACGCAACTGGGATAATCAATAACGGAATTTTTGAGCCCTGCATGCACAAACACGGCGTCCAGTGCCTTCCTTTTGCAAGTTTAAAAGTCATTTAATACCTGGCTTTAGAGAGCCAAACATTTTCGATCATACCCAGTCCTCTCTTAAATTCTTGAAGGAATCCTCCAGTATAATGAATTGAGTTGAAATAATAATTAGGAGAGAAGACTGATAACAATGTATTTATCTAGTTACAAATTAAAATCATCTGGTCAACCGGCTAAGTCAGTATTATTGACATGCTGGACAGAACACAGTCTTGGAATACATGACCAATGCAGAAAATCAAGTGGAGGAGAAGAACTCAAATGTCTAAAAGCATGAGACATTAAATAGTAAGTGTCAATTCAATTTACTTCCATTGCTTCCAGTTCCTAAGAAACAAGAAAATAAGCCGAGGGCAGTTACTGAA
The DNA here is from genome assembly GCA_035221665.1 of Okamejei kenojei. NCBI lineage: Eukaryota > Metazoa > Chordata > Chondrichthyes > Rajiformes > Rajidae > Okamejei > Okamejei kenojei. The sequence continues at coordinate 22,961,774 of CM069141.1, read as the reverse complement.
TAATTTACCAGTCTCCTCTTCCTCTGTACATATAATATCAATAATCAAAAAATGCAAGGGAAGAAGTGAATTGTTTGTGTGGTGTGTAGCGCAAGAAATCTGTTAGCAAAGCAATGATGTATCAGAGAGAAAAAATTTTTATTGCTCCCCTCGTGTAATTAAGGAGTGCAAAGGTTTTGTATTAATATATGGTTAGGCTAAAGCAATATAACAATTAAAGCCCAAGGATGGAGATAACAAGATTAGTTACTAATCCTTGAATAAAAGAGGCAGGTTTTAAGGTTCTTAAAAAGTAGCTATTGTGCAAAGCAGAGGTTAAGTGAAGATTTCAGATCTTGAATCCCAAAATGCAAATGAAATTAGAGATAAAAAAAACAAAGTTTTAAGATGGATGTAGACTTGTATATCTTAAAGCTGGGAGTCACTGGACCAAGGAGCGTTATTAAAAAATGCAAGGATATAATTACTACAATGTTTGGGTGTACAAGTTAACGCAAGTCAGTTGATCTGGAAAGATTGTGATTGGTACTTTGCTGTTTAGAACAAGAAGTAATAGATTTCATCATTTGAAGTTACTGGAGAGTGGTGGATTGCAGGCAGCAAAAAAGCATTGCAGATAGCAGAAAGATAGTTTCAGGAATGAGGCAAGGGTTGAGATGAACAAAAGATCTATGTGATAAGGTCAGAAAATCAACTGGAATCAAATAGGATACCAACATTGCAACTAGTCCACCAGAGAAGTGGAAACCAAATTGGAGGTAGGATGGCAGAACCTGTGACAGGAACCAAACATCCTTTCAATCTCAAACTGAGGGAATTTGAGCAATAGATCAGGAACAATCAGAGCCTTTTTTTTAAATTTGCTACAGATGACTTTATTCGAATGATAAATAAACAATACATTAACCTGCGAAAATCCATCCGACCTTTTCGGAGGCTGTACAATAGATAAATACAGTTTAGACATTCTTTCCCCCAAATTCCACAAATTCAGTCCCCCACATCGTGCCACAGTGGCGTGGGATACATTCCCATATAAGAGTCGTCTCCACCATAATCCGAACCACCATGTCCACCAGCGGAAATGGGCGTTAGACTGTGGCCCTTCCCCCACCAAGCCTTGCGTTGGCTGCACCGACTTCAGTGCTCCCTCACACGTACTCCTGCAGTCCTGCAGCGGCCATCAGGCAACCATTCCTGACGGACATCTCGCTCTCCTGGTGGTGAACATTGCTCGGCAACCAAAGGCGCTTTTACACCGAGTGGAGGACCCCTCCAGCAGCACTCGATGTCCGACCTGAATTGGTCCCTGGGACATCCGAAATTCACCGATCCTTCTGAGACGGAGCTTTTCTGTATAAAGCTAACCAGGGAAACTCCTTGCATTTTTCACCAGAACTCTTTTAGTGCAACCCACCTCTGTAAAGAGTTGGCACCAAACGTCTCTCGCCATAGCAGGGCCTTCCCAATGGCAGGTGCGCTGGCAGTGATGTTCCCGACGGTGCAGGAAGATCTGACTGGGAGGGCTCCCCTCACCGCCAGCCAACCAGGACTTGTGCTTGTTGTGAGTTCCTGGCGATGAAGCATTTTGCCAGACAAGCTGGGCAGTACCTGCACAGGTAACCACGCACCGGGTACCATCAGAGTACTTTCCCTCCCCTGCAGTGCTACAGACATTCTGTGCCTGACCTCTGCTTCCCGATGACATGTGGTCAAAGGTTTGGTCCGAAGAACCCTTCCTCCGACGACAGATGGCCGGCAATGTCCATCTGACTGCACATTTTGCGTGGCACCTGTCGCCGAGCCCATCCTACTCACACCGGGGTACAGGTAGAACCACGCAGGTAGTGACACTTGTTCCCACGTGCCTTGGCCTCTTATACACTCCGCCTGATGCAGCCAACACTAAGGTGCCATCAAATGAGGTCGACGTTTGGCACTGCTTTTATCCCCGTTGACTGCCGACTTGTACATTGTGGCCCCGTCGCACCCAGTCCATCCTCGACCCCCAGAAGAAGCTGGAAGATGGGCCCGGGTGATCCCTGTGACGTATGAGGAGTGACAGGCCACACTTGTCCATGTACAGCAGCCCCGAGAGCACCTCAAACTGATGACTCAAATTCTTTCCCCGTTATGGAGAGGGAGCGTTGCCTCCACAGCTTCCACTTCCTCCCCCACCCAGGCTATCCGCTCTCAGCCAATTTTTGTTTACAAGCCTAGCCCCCCGAACCAATCCCCAGCCCCTTCAAGAAAGTCAGGCTTGATGGTGAAGGGACGGAAATCTGTCGGCCAGTTGCCAATGAAGCATCGCTCTATCCTGCGGTTCACCCTGCTCCCGTGGCCGACCAAACTGGGTCGCAGAACTAATCAGTCTGGCAACCGACCCTGTATCCGAGACAGAAGACAGCGACATGCCAAGTACAGGAGGTCTTTATTTGAAATGCCCCCACTGCCTGGCAATGTCAACTCTCTATGCCCAGCATCCTTCCTAAGGATTCAGCAAAAGTTCAATACAGGCATACAAACCAGACAGGAAGAGAAGGGCAACCCGCCTAACTCTCCAGACCTTTAACCGGAAACCTGGCCTGATTCCCACCCATTGATTTGGACTGCACTAACGGATGTTGGTGTAGAGCCGTTTTGATTCCAATCCTTATCCCACCCCCAAAAACCCATTTGAAGAGCACGTCCCTCATTACGTGTGCAAAATCCCTTCGAAGTGCCTTCTCCAGGTCCAACTGACTAGGCAGCATCCACCCGTCTGTCCTGCACGTGCGATGGTATCTCTCACAGCACTGGCTGGTCTTAAATTTCCTCCAGGTACAGCACAGGTTTGTTCCGGGTGGATCACCTGTCCCAGAGCAGAACTTGACCCGTGCGATGGCCTTGGACAGATCATGTAGTCTACATCAAGAGTGTTAGTGGGTCTCCAATTTCTTTAGTCCTCATCTCCCCCTTCTGCTTGGAGATTAGGGTGATGTTGCCCTTCCTCATTGATCCTGACATGCTACCAGCTAGACGCATTCGTTGTACACTCTAGCAGGTCCGGGCCCATCCAGTCCCACAGAATCCAAATACAACTCGGTGCCGGTAAGCCATCGCTTCCAGGAGTTTTACCGATGCAATGGACAATGGGAGCCAGTCACTCCACTAGGGTCCAGTGTTATGTCCAACCTCCTCCCGCTTGCTTCCTCCAAGACCTCCGTGATTGAGGACAGGAAGTTCTGGGATGAGGTACTGTCTGTAGGTCTTTTGGACAGACAAAGCTGTGTAAAAGGATTTTGCAGATCCGCAGCATGTCTGTCTGTGAGGATGCTACCGTGCCTTCCCTCCTCCCCTAAGGCTTCAACACAGACCTCCCCCTGTGAACCTTATGAAGAGCAAACGTGAGCACGTCTCATCCTGCTCCACATGGCGGACCCTAGATTCCGAAGATGATCATGCATGATTCAGAGGTGAAAGAGATGAGCTTGCCGGTCCTTCACCTCTCTAAGTTCCTCCTCACTAATCCACCCACATCGACTGCAGAAGGAGCAGTTTGCTGCAAAACTGTCTGGATTGGCACCATTTCCTCTGACTCTGGACTCTGTATGCTCACTGAACCCCTTTAATTATGAGAAACCTCTTAATGTTCCCTTGGTTGCTTTCCCACCAGAGTGTGGGGAGTCAAAGAGGGCCTCCACCGTTCTCCAACATGCGAAGTCCCTTTACTCCTCGACATTCTCTGGGTCAACATTTCGTGTTTTACGGTTTGCACTTGAGCCCGAGGGGACCAGATATCCTGGCAGGGAGAATTTGCAAAAGGCTACTGGGAGACTTTAAACTAGAATTGGGCTGGGTAGGGGACTTTCGGGTAGAGGAGGGAAGCACTCGGTACCAAAATGTAGGCGAGAAAGATGAAAAAGATAATAGACAGAAGAAGAAGGGATGTGGGTTCTAAAATGAATATTTTAATGCTAGGAATCATGTATGTAAGTGTGGACAACTAGAGCCTGGATTGACACCTAAATATGATTTTGTGGCAATCAGTGTAAACATGGTTATGCATGAGGGCTGTTGATTGGAACTAAATATTCCAGGATTTCGTGCTTCAGGTGTGATCTAATTTGAGGACCAAGGGAGGTGTTCCATTTTGCTAGTCAGAGTAGATATTACAGCATGCTTTGCCAGGATAGATTAGAGGGCTCGTCGAGGGAGGCTTTTGTGTGGATCTGAGAAGAGGGAACGTTGTAGCAACACTTTTAGGGTTGTATTATAGACACGCCAATGGGAGCGTGATTTGAAGAGCAAATATGTAAGGATATAGCAGATATTAGTAAGTAAGCACAAGGTAGTGATTGTGGGAGATTTCAATTTTCAAAAAATAGCCTGGAAACAACATTCTGGTAAATGGGCTTGATGGTTTGGAGTTTGTAAAATGTGTGCCAGGATAGTATTTATGCGCATACCTAGAAGGTAATCACCATAGACAGGGGGCATTGCTGACCTCCTGTTTTTAGGAAATTAGGCAGGTCCAGTGATGGAGGTATGCGTTTGGTGAGCACTTCGGGACCATGACCACAATAACCATTAGTTTCAATAATAATAATGGAGAGAGCAGAACTGGACCTAGGGTGATATTTTTGATTGGAGGAAGGCTATAACTATGAGGAATAATAGAATGTGTTAAGGATTTTTAAAGGAGTGAATTGGGACACTTTGTTTCATGGGAAGGATGTAGAAGAGAAATGTAGACATTTAAAGGGGAAATTGAAGATACATGAATTTTTTATGTCCTGTTTAGGTTGAAAGGAAATAGTAAAAATGGAAAGAGCCAAGGGTTTTCAAGGGAAATTGACACTTGAATCGAAAAAAGAGATATATCTACAATAATATAGGAGCCATGGAGTAAATGAGTCTAGAGGAGGTATAAAGAATGTAAAAAGAATCGTATGAAGAAATTAAAGCTAAAAGAAGATATGGAGGTTGCTTTGGCAAGAAGGTGAAAATAAACCCAAACAGGTTTACCTACGCTAAAAAAATAGCCAAAGGATAACGAGGGATAAAATTGACCATTAAGAACCAAATGGCCAGCTATCTGCAAAGCCAAAAGAGATGGGGGGAGATATTGAACAATTTCTTTTCTTCGGCATTCAACCAAGGAGAAAGGAACTGAACTCTGTGAGTTTAGGGGAAAAAGTAAGTAACTATTGAAACTCTGAATTCAAAGAGAGGAAGTACACACTTTTGAAAATATAAAAATGGATAAGTCTCCAGGTCCAACTTGAAGTTCCCTAGGACATTGAGGAAGTTAGTGGTAAGAAAATACAGAGCTATGAACAGAAATAATTCAAAAGTCATTAGAACCGGAATTGTGCCGAGAATGGCGTAACGGCGCATGTTGTCCATTGTTTCAAAAGGGTTCAAAGAATAAACCTAGCAATAAAAGACCCTATAAGTTTTGACGTCCGTGTGGGCAAATTAATGGAAAGTATACATAGAGATAATATATAAAAGCATCTGATTAACAGGATCTGATCAGAACAGTCAACAAGATTTGCCTGGAATCATGTTTGACCAAACTTCTTGAATTTTTGAAGTCGGTAACTAGGGGAAATTGATGAGGTAAAGCAGTTGATGTTGTCTATATGATTTCATTAAGGCCATTGACAAGGTCCCCATGGAAGGTTCGGTTTAAGAAGGTTTCAATCTTAGGAGTTATGGCGAGTATGCATGATGATTCAACAGTGGCTGAAGGGGGAGATGTCCAGAGAGTAATGGTGGATGCTGTTTGTCAGGTTGGAAGCCGTGACCATGGGGTCCTCAGATCTGAGTTGGTCCACTGTTGTTTGTCATGTACATCAATAACTGGATGATGGGTGGAAAATAGGATAATAAGTATCAGATGATACTAAGATAGTGTGTTGTGGATAATGAATAGATTTTCAAAGTCAACAGGGAGATTTGGGCATTTGGAAAGTGGCTGAAAGATGGCAGATGGAGTTTAATCTGATAAGTGTGAAGTGCTACACTTGGCATGACAAATCAAAATAGGACGTACATGGTAAATGGTATTGAATTGAGGAATGCTGTGAAGGTTAGAACAGAGGGATCTAGTAATAACTGTGCCATAGTTCCACTGAAGGTGGAATCGCATGTAGATAGTGGTGGACAAGAAAGCTTTGTGTGCTGGCCATTATAAATCATAGCATTGAAGATAGAGTAGGAAGTAAATGTTCAAATGAAAAAGTCATTGGTAAGACCAATTCAGGAGTATGGTGTACAATTAAGGTCGCCTATTAATAGGAAGGATGTCAACACAATAGAGAGAGTACAGAGGATATTTACTAGAAATTTGCCATGGTTCAGCAACAATGTTACAGAGAAAGGGTTGAACAAGTATAGGTCCTTTATTCTTTTGAGAGCGCAGAAGTTAAGGGGGGACATGATTGAGGTCATTAAAATGATGAAAGGGATAGAATAGTTTACGAGTAATACGTTTTACCCATTGTTGGTAGGGAAGATTCAAACAAGATTGCATGCAATGTGAATTACGGGACAGAGGTTTTGGGGTAATTGTGGGAACTACATTTACCAGAGGGATTGTGGCTGTGTGAATGAGCTTCCAGCATAATTGGTTGAGCAGAACATTCTAACATTTAAGAGTAAAGTGGAAGGTGTATATGGACGTGAAGGCGATGGAAGGGGTATGGTCTGAGAGCGGTTGAGGATGGGACTAGGGGAAAACAAATGGTCTGCACGGACTGGAGGCCTGTTACCCGTGCTGTAATTGTTATATGGTTAATGGTTAAACTTCACGTCCCACGGCCTGCCTTCCGGTCCTCCCGTAGGTGACAGGAAGCCTGAAGGAAGCAGAGGGCGGAAAGAACACTGGCGTGAGGTCAGTGTGTCTCACCTGACGGCTTTTCGTCGTGAAGACGAAGTCTAATCCGAATTCGGGCTAAACCGTCCGTATCTCGAACCAAGTGAAACTGCGGCTGGACCCACCTGCAGGGTCGCTGAAGGCGTCACGGCAGCTTTGCTCTTTTACCATCTCCATCAGGAACTTTGGACGTGCAGTCCAGTCTGGCTGTCGCACGCCTGAACATCCAGCTGCATCAAGAATGCAGCTTGAAGTCACCGCCAGAATGACTGCCGGGACTGGCCAGCAGCACTGGAAGCAGCTGGAAACGCCAGCCTTTTGCATGGGTGAGGCATACACATTTATCAGCCGGAGCGGAGAGCCACGGTACATAACGATTCCACCACAAGAGACTCCCTCGCAACCACTTTCCTTGACCTCATTGATGGTGAATTCCCTCCCCGCAGCAAAATCCCCAGGCCGGAGCTCGACAGTCATTTCCCCCGACCACACAGACAGTCCGAGGGACCACCCCGATGGCATGGTGGTGAGGCAGAGCCCCACTCCTGAAGAAAAAGTCACATCTCCTTGACCTTGGCCAGAACGTATGGGCATTAACACATCGCGCAGTGCTCTTGATACTGCGCACGTTTAAAAAGGGAAGAAGCCAGTTAGAGCTCAGCCTGACGAGATGCTGGCAAAGCAGGAGCTGATTTGATCAGTTACAAATGGAGTTGAACTGTTTGTAAGGACAACATGCTGTTGGAAATAAGGTGTCTAACTGAGATGACTGGGAGAATGCAAGAGAGATAATTGCACATGCGGATTGAATTGAATGGAATCAAATGCTAAATTGTCACATGTGACCGTCACAGCAAAATTCTTTCCTTGCATAATCCAAGGAATGTCAATAATCACCCATAAAGACGCTGCAAAGTTACAAATTCCTCGTCTCCCCCCCCCCCGCCCCCTTTGTTCTTTCCTCGCCCCCTCCCACATAGTGGGTCCCCCCACGCAAGGTTCCTCTATAGTCCATTGGTTTTCCCTCCCCTTCCCTTATGGTGGTCCCACATGCCGGTCCTCCTTGTGTTCCTTCCCTCCTCACTTCTGCATTTCCGTCCCGATCGGCACCATCATCGAACGCCGCAGCATCCACAAACACTGCTGGGTCCCTCACCGTATCCTCCCGTGCCCTGACCCAGGCCCCCATGTGTTCTACTTGTTTCTGGCTAGTCTACGACTACAACGTAATGTAAAATTCCCATTCCAACAAAGTCACTACACGCATTTACACAAATCCAAACAACAACTACACACTTCTACCTTGATATTCGGTGGCCTCAAAGCTCCACAATAAACATAATTGAGGTTTAAAATTTCAGCCACACACTGCAAACCTCAGTTCTGCAGAGGCCAAACCAAATGTATCCCATGTAACCATGAATCGCAAGCAGTGGTATTGCCTTGGTAAGGAGTCCGAAGCAACCATTCCATCCATAGAAGAGCTTTAGAAGCAAAGGCTCAAAGTGTGTTGCATCAGAGTATCTCTACAACAAAACCCAACTCAGTAAAAACAACGCCCTGCTTACTTCGCTCAATAGCAACTTTCATTGTGAACACTGCAGATGAAAGTAAGCCTTCAATGAAATTCTTTTGATATGATTGATTATGTTATGGCCAAAACGGTAATGCAATCTGCTATTGGGCGATGTAAGAGATGAATTTGAAGAATGGCTGATCATTTATGATTTCAAATTAAGAAAAAAATTTTACTATTAAAATAGTTCCAATGTTTACTCTTCACAATAGTTTTCCAAATAAAGACAAATAGGCAGCTTACAGCTAAACAAAACGAACTTGACTTTAATTAAGGTCGAAACTAAACGATTTAATTGGAGGGCTATAACAAAAGATAATTTAAAGGTTAAGGTTCACATCCATTCCATTGAGAAGAAAGTATAACGCAATTCCAAAACTCATTGATTGTATTAAACAAAGTGGGGAGCGGCAGTTTAATCATACATTTAAATCCAAATGTCAAAATGTCCCTGACTACAATTTAAAAATAAATGTAACACCGCAACTATTTCAAGTATAACATTCATTTTCATTCAAAATTCTGTTAGGTCTTGATGGAAATTGTCCATAATTAAAATCCCCCCTCAAAAGATAAGAAATCTTACAGATACAACAATAGTGACAAAAAAAGCAAATAAATTCATAAAGAAAAAATCAATGAAATCAAATTCAGAAAATTTGTTTTCCTTACCTTCTTGAATCACCTTGAATGGATGTTGAATCAACAAATCTGACCGAGAATGTTATCTTTTCATTTTGAATATTTCTTCATTCATTTTTATTTCGGCCACGGCTAATCGAAACAATTTGTCATCCATTCTGGCAGTCTCCTCAAAAATTGCACCTGAAGAAGAAAACACAATAACAATAACCCTATTATATTTGTGCCTGATTACACAAAGAGAAAGGCAATCATTTGTTAATAGGTTTATGCGCTGAATTTCACAGCAGTTCAGAATCTAATTACATTTTTAAAATACCGTATTAACAACATATATTCAAATATAGGCCTGATTTGCAACAATATATAATTATTAATTTTTTCATTTAATCACATTGACAATATTCCTTTTAGGCTATTAAACTGAATGCATTTATTTAGTCCTAGACAGTAAATCTGAATAAAACTTCTTAATTTTTTTTTCAACCAGCGCATTTAATACCAATTTTGTATAAACAGTACAATCCTGAACCTTGATTAAAATTAGGATGTCTGAAATGTGCCATTGGCTTAAAACTACAACATAAATTTGAAGCCAAAATGAAGAATTTTATTTATTTCCTTTCTTTTATTTGTTATCTTTTTCGCCTCCTTTAAGTTTGCATTTGAAGGACATCGGCATCTTATCGGGATGCACAGTGGCCTGCTATACCCTCACAGCCTTTGAGGCAAACCTCAAACAATCCCGTGCTGTCTATGTGGAGTATATACATCCCTCAGAGACAATGTGATTACTCCTGGTGCTCTGGTAGCGGGTTGGTGGGTTAATTGCAACAAATGTAGTCCTAGTTGTAGAATCCTGTGGTGCGGATGATGAATTGTGTGTGTGGGTGGGAGATAATGTATTAAGAATAGTATAGTATAACCCACAAATGGAGATAAACTCAGTGGTGAGGCAGCATCTATGAGAAACGGAATGGTGACGTTACGGGTCGAACCCATAGATTTAGTCTGAATGGATTGTTTTGATGATACCATTGACTCAACCCCAATGTGCCAATTTTCTGTGCTACACCAGTCTATTCACAAAATTCCTCTCTGGGATTCTAAACATATTAAGTCCAAGACTACATACATCCAGTTAATTTTAAGTACCTTCTCACATCCATAGCACTAGTTAGATACACGAGATCTCCTTTACCCAAACATTTAACTTCCCCTTCCCAATCTATAATGACCTTTCTGTCCCTAAGGGCTCAACACATCAATTGAGGCCTCATGCAAACTGTAGAGAAGCACCTCATATTTTGCTTGGAGCATACAACGCCACTCAGCAATATAAACGTTGATTTCTCTCATTTCAAGTAATTCATGCATTCCCGCCACACCCCCAACCCACTCCACCCCAACTTTAGTCCTTCTACTGTCGCAATCCATGTATCCCTTTTGTTATGACCAATATAACAATTTCACAACCACGCTATTTTTTTAGTTTACTGTTAGCATAATGGCGAAGTTTTCCTCACACTAATTATTTAAATGGAAATCGAGTATTAAGTACAGAAGTATTAAAAGATTCTCTCATACTGTAACAGTCGGCTCCCTCCCAAAAAAACTGGCAATCGATCCCATTTAAACAGCAAGCAGTTGTTTTACATTAAGTACATAAGTCATACGTAATGCAAACAGCCTTTGGCCTAACATCATGCACCAAGCTGAAATCAAGATGGCACCAATCAACACTAGTCCCTTCCACCTGCCCCATTGGTCAGTAATCCCCTCCGAAACAATTCCTATCCAATTGTCTTGTAAAATGGTTCTATAGAACTGCTCTGGTGGCTCATATGGCACCTGTGACTCTTGTCCCCCCTCTGGCAGCACAATCCAAATACCTATCGACATCTCCTGTGAAAAAGTTGGTCCCCTCAGGGTTCGTATGATATCTCTCCCCTCTGCCCCATAAACCAATGTCTTATCGTTCTTTGATTCTCAAACTCGGTTAAAAGACTCTGTAGCATCTGCCGATCTATTCCCCTCAAGATCTTATGACACCTCATAAGATTCACCCCATCACCCTCGCTGCATACCAAGAAAAAGAGGCCTAGCTTGCCCAACCACTCATATACCCCAGGCACTCAAGTCCCGGCAACATCCTTTTAAATCTTCTCTCCACTTTCAAGCTTATTTTGTCTGATATATCACCACTAAAGCTTTGGAGGTTTTAAAGCATTTCAGAGACCCAGCATAATAACTTGGCATACCTATCAAACAATCTTTTAGGAAAGCGAATAAATTTTTACCAATTGTAAATCTTCCCTCCGATTTTTAATTGTTTTGAGAAGTTAAAAAATAGTAAAACTTAAAGAATCTCATTTGATTTTATTTTTCCTTGTGTTGTTTCTCTCTCTCAATGCCTTCTTCATTCTCTTTTTTGTACCCAAGTATATATTCAATTCTAACTCTCAATTTACGATCTGTCTATGTTTAAACAGACTGTTGGTTGATGATTTTTGAACGTAAATCGTTACTTGCCCTTGTTACAACTGGTTCTGGGTGCTCTTCATGATGAACTGAAATTTTTTTTGGCTCTTTGTTGGACAAGATACCCAGTGCAAAACTACAGAGTAATTATATGAAAGTGCAGGTCTTAGATTGCTACTAGTAATTCATCTGCTCCATGCTTTTAGACTATCTCCACAGTAACAAAGTCAATTTCACAACAACCATCACACCCATCTCACACCCAAGAATATCACACTAAGCCATACTTCCCAACAACAGCCATAAAAGGTCCTGTCCCACTTGGTAACCTAATCTGCGAGTTCTGTCGAGTTTGCTCTCAAGTCATACTCCGCAGCATGGCCGACAATAGGTCGTAGGAATCCTTTTTAACTCTTCTTCATGCTCAAGAGTGACTCCGCGTACTCGAGGCCTACATTCTAGGTTTGCAGCATTTTTTTCATGATGTTAAAAAATGCACACGCGAAAAAAAAAAAAACAAGTAAAAAAAGGTCTGCTATGGAAGAAAATGTATGTTGGCAGATAATCGTAGGTAAAATAAAAAAAATCCCAAAGGGAGTCCATAACATTTTTCATCATAGTGAAGAGTCGAAGGAGATAGTCTTCACATCTCCACTATTCTGGTCCAATTTTTCCAAAGTTATTGAACTATCGAAGTACTCCAACATAGTCATCAGATGGACGAACGAGTATTCTAAATAGTCGAAGGAGTCTTCAACTCATTTTTTTTCAAACTCTTCTAAACTCGCCAAATAGGATGCCCAAGTGGGACAGCCCCTTTATCACCATTTTCAGTTTGTTTGATCTTATTACAAATAATATTTTTAATTTTCTTTATATCACAACTCAAACATATTTCTCCAGATGGTATTTTGGGGGTGTTGCCCAGCTGTCTGTTGGCTGAGATATCAATCTACCTTTCCAGTCATGAACTCTCATATTCACCAAATTTATGTTCTAGAGATAGACATGGAAACATTGGCCCACCAGGTTCCAATTGACCATTGACACATCCATCCACTAATATTTGTTACTCCACTTTCTCCATCCACTCCCCTCACATGTGATCAATTTACAGAGTCCTAATTAACCAACAAACATGCACTTCCTGGGAAGTTCAAGTTCAATTGAGTTATTTTCATGTGTCCCTGATAGTACAAAGAAATTCTTGCTTTGCTTCAGCACACAAACATATAGGCATTTACTACAATACAGATCAGTGTTGTCCATATATCATAATATAAATAATACACAATGAATAAATAAACTGATAAAGGTGCAAATAACAATATTTATAATCAGAGTTATTGTCCGAGTCATGTTTTAATAGCCTGTATGGCTGTGGGGAAGTACTATTTCTGAACCTGGTAGTGTGCGTCTTCAGGCTCCTGTACCTTCCCCTGAAGGTAGCTGAGATAGTGTGTGGCCAGGATGGGTGGGAGTGACTTCGATAAATCCCTCGAGATGAATAAGAGCCAGATGGACTGGGCAGTGTTTACTACATTTTGTAGTCTTTTCCTCACCAGGGCACTCAGTTTGCCGAACTAAGCCACGATGTAACTGGTCAGCAGGCTCTCTACAGTGTTCACAGATTCACCAGTATAATTTAGAGAGAGTCCTCCTTGACAAACCGACTTTCCTAATCTCATGAAGTAGAGGCCAATGAGCGAATCTAGATGATTGCATTAGTGTTCTTGGACCAGAAAGATCTTCAGGGAATGTGCAAGCCCGTAATATAGAAGGTCTAACCCGTTCACCATCGACCCGTGATATAAACAGACTGGGGTCCCCATCCCTACTCCTTTCCAAATCCAAATCAGATCTTTGGGTTTGGGCTGTTTTGAGTGCCAGGTAATTGTGCTGGCAACCATATGAACAGTTGCTCAATCTCACTCTATACTCTGACATCCCCATCAGAGATATGTCCCACAACAGTGGTGTCCGTCAGCGAACATGATGAAAGGGGAGGTTCGCACTGTGACCCTACCAGATCATAGAGCGCCCCCAACATCCTGGAGAGTGGGAGCTTGTCCAGTACGGCTTCCTATCCTCACTCTCCTTTTTTTTTCCCGTCTTTATTTTTAGTAACGTTAAAAGTGTATAGTTGGGACTTCCGGTGGGCGTCAATGTTGGGGTGGAGAGACGTCGCTGTATCGCTCTGGGCCTCCCGAAGAATAGAATTTAATGTGCTGAAATATGATTGGAAGACGGGGAGATCTGAAAATACCTACGGAGGGCAGCTATTTAATGTGTGTTATCAGAATCCTCTGATACCAGAGAATAATTGCAGTTTTAAAAGAAAGACAGAAACCTTGCCAGAAGCCTGCATAAACAAAAGTCCGCTACACAAAGACCCTGCTACAAGAGCCAACTTGCAAAAAACAGGAATAGACTCCTCAATTCCCCTCAAACACAGCAGGAATTCAAGAAGAAAAGTTGATTTCCCAAATTCCTTCTACAGAATTGCTCTTTAAAAGAGGAATAAAATGGAACACCAGGAAAAGTCAGTATTAGCTACAGTAACTGAAGTTATTTCTAAAGTGATACAAGAGGAGAATCCAACGCTGGCCCAAAGCCTCTTAGAAAACATTAAACAAAGGTAACGATATGCTGATTGGGAAAATTGAAAGACTTGACCAAAACGTGTTATCGAAGTTGATGAGGATTTAAACAAAAAAATTAAGTCGGGTTGATAATGAGAGTAATAAAAAACTGGATAGCGATGCTAACATCTACTGAGGCGGGCTATGGAAGAAAGACAATATGATAACTGAGATGCTAAGAGTCTTAAAGAGAATAAAATAGGGAACAAGAAAGAGTTACTACTGGATGGAGATTGCTAAAATAAAATAGCATAAATGTATGTACTTGGAAGCAAGATTAAGGATACAAAATTTGAGGATAATAGGAGAAAAAGAGGGAAAGGATACTGGAGCAAAACTTTCAGGAGTTGCTGCCAAAAATAACTTACCTCAACATGTAATTAAGCAGCCATTAAACCGCCGAGAAATAGATATGGACTCACCGGTGTCCGACGTAAGTTGCACAAGCAAGCTTAACATGAACTGGCCCCCCCAAGACACATTATTCTGAAATTCTATGACATTTCAACCCTGGAATTATGAAAAATATTCCATATGGTGTGAATTTGATGTTTGGAGAAGACAAACTAAGATTCTTCCATGATTTTCCAGCTGAAGTCATGGAAAAGAGGGACAAGTTTACAAACAAGAGAAGGCTACTGAAAGAGGTCTCGGGAGTAAGATATGGGATAGTATATCCCGCTAAAGTGAGAATTTCTTATAACCATGTTGAGCGTGCATTCACGGATACAGAAGAGGCATTTAAATATGCACAAAGTATCACAAAGGAGGTCTACTGATCATTAGGAGTTGGTCTCCTACAATAACATTGAGGAGAAATGACAAAGAAAGGACTGTGTATCTTTTTTTTTTTAACATACAAAAAAGACTGCTCTTGTTAAAATGGCAAACCTTCCTCGAGGCATTGTCTAGACATTTTTTCTTTGGAATGTTAATTCAAGGACAGATTTTATGTTTCATCTCAACAAAGGACTGACAAAGAAGAGAAACTGTGGCGGGAAAATAAATTGAGAATATAGTGTAATATAGAATATTATCAATGGACTTGTATATAGAAATGTATGATTTAAGAAACATATAATTACATACTAACATGAAATATAATTAATACAATTGGGTAATATTAAGGCATAGCTTAACTATAGCTGATGTTTATTTCATGATGTTAATTATTTGCTAATAAGAATAAAGGTTAATATGATTCGATAAGTAATAATAATATATTACACATTTTATGGATATAGTAGACTTAGTCTAGATTGTGCGTAAAGAGGGGGGGGAGGAGACTCAGATACTTGGAAGTTATCCAAGGGTCTGAATCTGGGTTAACCCCTTGGAACCTGCTGTTGTCTGATACAAAACGTTTGAGAACTTAATTTGATTAATAATTCTAGGCATATTGATAATGGATATATAATGAACATAATTAATGTTATATCTAAGTATATGATTAATGTTGGAAACTACTTTTTATTTTGTTTTTCCTCTTTGAAGATACATTTTCTAATCTAGCTATTGCTTGTATGTTTTATTTTATATAGATAATTTTGAACTTTGTATCTCTCTCTCTTCCAATTAATAATAATTGGTCAAGGGGGCAGAGCGAAACATATAAAAACATCTACGGAAGTCAATAAGAATTGTTCTACCACCTGTTGGTGGTTTGTTTTTAATTATAATGTCTTTATTTTTGGATATTATAATATCACTTTTTGTTTGTTAATTATCTTTTCATGACTCTACACTTTCTGGTCTCTTTCAAGATTTATTCTGAAGGGGAGATGCCAACAAAACTTAACAGCTGGGGATGACCATCTGTAGTTATAAAGTTCTTGGTTGCACCATATGAAGTAAAGGTATTAACCGATTCATAATGCGAGGCGATAAACAAAAGAAAACTGGAGGAATCACATTTTGTAGTTGGAATATAAGGGGCATTAATGAACCAATTAAAAGGGGTAAGATCTTTGCCCAATTAAAAGCCTTAAACAGTGATATTATTTTCATACAAGAGACGCATCTGAAATATCAAACGCAGATAAGACTGAAGGCAAATTGGATTGGGCAAACATACTACTCTTCATTTACTTCTAAATCTAGAGGCACAGCTATTATCATTCGCAAAGGTATACCATTTAAATTAAAGAATAATATAGCAGTACGTCATTGTCATGGGAGAAATTTATTCTACTCCATTTACTTTGATAAATATTTATGCTCCTAATTTTGACAACCCCCAATTCTTTAGTAAAATCTTGGATATAATTTCAGAACTTAATCATCAAAATGTGATAATAGGGGGAGATTTGAATTGTGGTTTAGATCCATATTTGCATAAATCAGCAAAACAAAAAAGGACTTTAAAGAACTAACATAAAATCTAAAACGAGTGAACTCCTAAATACATACATGAAAAATACTAATATAACAGATGTATGGTGGATCGCTAACCCAGAAGGTAGGGAATATTCATTTCATTCAACAGTACATAAAACATATTCATGTATTGATTATTTCTTAGTGGACAAAAAAACTAATTCCATATACATATAATTCTAAATATCATAATAGTATTATTTCTGATCATTCCCCGTTAACTTTTTCTTTAAAATTAGAAGGAATGCCTGATAAAAATTTGTTTTGGAGATTTAACCCCCAAATCTTAAATAACTCACAAGGTTGCACATATTTAAAAGAGCAGATGAGATTCTTCTTTGAGACAAATTACACACCAGATATTTCACCCTCCTTATTATGGGAAACTTTTAAGGCATTTATTAGAGGAACTATAATCTCATATCAAGCTTTCCAAAATAAAAAGAATAATACTGAACAATTGCAGTTAGAAAACAAGAAATTAGACAATTAGATTTAGAAAATACCAAAGAACCAACTATAGATAAACATAATAAGATAATAATACTAAAATATAAATTAAATACAATTTTATCAGCCAGAATAATAAGATTATTTCAAATTACAAAACAAGAAAATTTTGAATTTGGGAAACAGAAAATACAATTACTTAAATTAAATCAGACAAAGGGGAATTACTAACACTACCTAAAGATATTAATAAAAGATTTGCTCAATTTTATCAAAACGTATATACATCGAAAACCTCTGCAAATAATACTCAAATTACAAATTTCTTAGATAAGTGTAATCTTCCAAAATTAAATATGGTGGAACAAGAGGCATTAGGAGCTCAGATTACACTACAGGAAATAGAAGAAACAATTAGTTCGTTGAAGAATGGCAAAACACCAGGACCAGATGGCTTTAGTAATGAATTCTATAAAAGATTCTACGAGATAATTTCTCCACGGTTGCAAGATTTATATATATACACACACTTTTAAAGAAAATAAACTACCAGAAACACTGAGTCAACTATTACACTTGTACCAAAAAAGGATAAAGATCTGATAAAGATAAAGATCTGAAATGTTATTATTTGAGTGTTTGGTAATATACCCATGAATATTTGGATGGCTTCTTATACTTTCAGCTAAAGGCTCTATCACTAGTGCAAATAGCAGGGGCAATAATGCGCACCCCTGCCTATTGCTCCTTGCTAATTGGATTTTTGGGGATAATATATTAATAGTCAGTATTCTAGCCATCGGCTTATCTTATAATAATTTTACCCATGAAATAAACTTATCTCCCATGTTAAATGTTTCCAATACTTTGAATAAATATTGCCATGCTACTAGATCAAAAGTTTTTTCTGCATCCAATGAAATAATTGCTGGTTCTTCTTCAGTATTATGTGAGTACATTGTATTAGACAGCTGTCTCAAATTGTTAAATGAGTATCTCTTTGGTATGAACCCCGTTTGGTCCGGATTTATTGGTTTTCTAACATATTTACTCAATCTTCTCGCTAGGGTCTTTGTTAATATTTTTTGGTCTGTATTTCGCAAATTAGCATACCAAATATACAAAATTTAATAGAGGAATTTGGTTCTTTTTCAGGATATAGAATAAATTGGAACAAAAGCGAAATTAAAACGATAAAACCTCAAGAGTCGACACATCTGTTGAAATTCCCTTTCAGAATTACAACAGAAAAATTTAAGTATTTGGACATCCAAATTACTAGGAACTATAAATCATTACTCAATGCAACCTATACGCCTTTATTAACTAAATTAAATGAGTTGATTAAATTTTGGAAGACACTGCCGATGTCTTTAATGGGCAGAATAAACGCGATAAAAATGATCTTCTTACCACAAATATTGTACCTATTTCAATCAATACCAATATACTTACCTAAACAATTCTTCAAAAAATTAGATTCTGATATTATAAACTTCATATGGGATTATAAATCACACAGAATTAAAAAAAAAAAAACACTTGTGTAAAATCTAAAGAATCAGGGGGACTGACACTCCCTAACTTATTGTATTATTATTGGGCAGTGAATATTAAAAATATAATCTACTGGTTGGACAGTTCTGCCCAACAGGTAAATTGGATGAGAATGGAGAAAGAGGATTGTTCCCCTTATAATATAGGAGCGATCCTTCTTTCCCCGATAAAACTGAACAATGTAATATACAAGAAGAATCCAATTATTCATAGTATAATACGAATTTGGAAACAAATACAATTAACTTTAAAAGTAAGAAAATTATCGCTTCTTTCTCCAATAGCTAATAATTCCTCATTCAAACCATCCATTATTGATAAAACGTTTGTCCATTGGGAAAGAATAGGAAATAAAACGATGGGAGATATGTATGAAATGGGAATTTTTTTATCATTCCAACAACTACAACTAAAATATAATTTGAAAAGTAATCAATATTTCAAATACCTTCAAATTCAAGATTATTTGAAAAAGTATATACAAGGATATCAAACTTTAACCCCAGATCTATTGGAGGAAGGAATAAATAGAAAGGCAGAATCAAGCAATTTAATATCTTACTTATATAATATAATTCTAAATATAGAAACACCAACGACCAGCGGCTCTCCAGCAGGTGTTCCAGCGGCGGCCCGGCTTCGGCGCTCTGGCGGCTCCGGCGGCTCTCCGGCGGCTCTCCAGCGGTGCTCCAGCAGCGGCCCGGCATTGGCGCTCCGGCGGCTCCGGCGGCTCTCCAGCGGCTCTCCGGCGGGTGTTCCAGCGGCGGCCCGGCTTCGGCGCTCCGGCGGCTCCGGCGGCTCTCCAGCAGGTGCTCCAGCGGCGGCCCGGCTTCAGAGCTCCGGCGGCTCCAGCGTTCCCGTGGTCGATCCTGGCTGGGGGCTGTGGTGGTGTTCCGGCGTTCCGGAGGCGGCGGCGGTGTGCGGCCTGGCTTAGGAGGCTCGGCGCGCGGGCCTGGTGGACGATGACATCGAAGGCCTGGATTGCCTCAGTACAGAGGGGGAACAAGTAGGGGAAAATAACAAAAACCTTAAGACTGTTGCCTTCCACCACAGTGAGGACGTGCTTGGTGAACTCACTGTGGTGGATGTTAGATTATGTGTTTATTGTGTGTTTTGTTTTAATTTATTGCATGTTATGACTGCAAGGTAACAAATTTCGTTCAGACCGAAAGGTCTGAATGACAATAAAGGAATCTGAATCTGAATCTGAATCTGAATCTGACAGAGGCAATTAGAAGAGACTGGGAACAAGAGTTATTGATAAAAATTCCAAATGATAGATGGGATAAAAAATTATTATATGTAAACAAATGTTCAATGAATGTAAGACATAACCTAATTCAATTTAAAATTTTACACAGATTATATTATTCGAAAACATAAAATATTTTCAAATGTTTCCCCCATCTGTGACAAATGTCTAACTCAAAATGCCACTATAGCACATCCCTTTGTCTCTTGTACAAAACTGTATAAATTTTGGAATGACATTTTTGGAATTTTTACAAAACTATTTAACACAAAATTGAACCCCAATACTGAATTGATTATCTTTGGATCAATGGAACAGGGAAGTAAACTAACTATATTCCAAGAACCTTTTCTTAATTATGGTCTAATAACAGCAAAAAAACTTATACTTAAATTTTGGAAAAACGCACCTGCGCCAACATTCAAAATGTGGATCTCAAACATGTCTGAAACGCTACATCTTGAAGAAATGAGATTCCTCCTACGAGGCAAAGTAGACCAATTCTTAAAGATTTGGTCTCCTTTTATCAACTTTTTACAAGCATATGGTGCAACATAACATAACCTTAGAAATTAAATAGTTTATAACTGGGTGACGGATGGGCAAAAATATGAGATAGGTAGATCTCTCCTAATCTCTGTTTTCTTTACTTTTTCCTTTTCGTTCAATCTTTTAACTTCTCATCTCTGTCTTTTATTTCTTTTGCTTTCTGTTTCTACTCACTTGTCTATCTATTCCGACACTCTTTATTTCTTTTTTTCTCTCACTGTTCTTTTATTATTGAACCAAAAGTATGAAGTTGTACAAGAATGAAAATATGTATTTATGTATCAGGTACTTAAGTACCAGATTACTGTACTTACTTCTAACAAAAATAAACAAAAAAAGTGTTAGTTGGGGGATCTAATCTTTTTATGTGAGGGGGGTGGTGGGGAGGGAAGGTGGAAACTGCTTTCTCAAGTCCCTACCTGGTCGGAGAGGCGGCTTTCCTCGAGCAGCAACTCCGACCTGTCCTCGCGGTCTACCAGCGGGGTCTGGAGCAACGTTTTCCTGGGGAGACCTAGACAGAACCTTGGCTTCGGAGGCGGTGCAGCGCTGGAGCGCTATTGCGGGGCGGATGATGCCTTGCCTGGGTCGCCGCGCTGGAACTCCAGTATGCTGCGACCACCGATAAAAAAAACATCGCGGAGCTGTGGTCTGTGGAGCATCCTGCAGCGGGTGGCGGCGCTGAACTTTGCATTTGCGGAGCCTGGGATCTCGCTGAGATCGCCAGTGTGTGGAGCTCCATCCGGCGCGGCCTGTTGGCATGGAAGCCGCGGTCTCTGGTGGGGAGGCGGTTGTTCCTGGCACCCCAAGCCGCTGAGAGGGTCTACCAACGCCAGAGTACCATCACCCGGTGAGAACAGCCGGGAACATCGGGCCTCCGTAACGGCGAGCGTGGGGGCCTCAATAGGCCTGACTACTTTGCGTGGTCATGGGGATGGGGACTGGACTCTGT
Source organism: Okamejei kenojei (assembly GCA_035221665.1). NCBI lineage: Eukaryota > Metazoa > Chordata > Chondrichthyes > Rajiformes > Rajidae > Okamejei > Okamejei kenojei. The sequence goes on along the minus strand of CM069141.1, from coordinate 22,940,438 downwards.
GCCTTCTCCCACAGTGGGAACCATTGTGGGGGGATGTTTTTCTGATTAATGTTAAATTTCTTTAATGCTGTGTTGTATTTTTTATTAGTGTGCTGCAAGGACATCTGAATTTCCCCTGAATAAGGGGATTAATACAGTATTTGTTATGTGATGTTTTGTTATGAGTATAGAGTGTGTACAGCAGGGGGCTGAGCACGCAGCCTTGAGGTGCTCCCGTGTTATCGAGGCTGACATGTTTCTACCAATATGAACAGACTGTGGTCTGTGAACGAGGAAGTCGAGGATCCAATTGCAGAGGAATGCGCAGAGACGTAGTTCTGCGAGTTTGGTAACCAGCTTGGAGGGGATGATTGTGTTAAATGCCGAACTGTAATCGATAAATAACAGCCTGACATATGAGTTTTTGTTGTCCAAGTGGTCCAGAGGGGAGTGGAGGGCCAGCGAGATCATATCCACCATTGATCTGTTGTGGCGGTAAGCGAACTGCAGTGAATCCAGGTTTTTGTCAAGGTAGGAGTTGATTTGCTCCATGGTCAACCTCTCAAAGCACTTCATCACCACAGGCGTTAGTGCCACTAGTTGATAGTCATTGAGGCACATCATCTTATTCTACTTGGGTAACCCACACGGTCACAGGGAGAATGTGCAAATTCCATACAGATAGCATCTGAGGTCTAAATGCAGGTCTCTGTCACTGTGAGGCAGCAGCTCTACCAGCTGCACATCCTGATGAACAATGGTTAATCAACAGCCAAATGTCCAAGAAAATCTGGAGAGAAGAGCAAGGTATTGGGTTGGGAAGTGAAAGAGTCTGGTTAAATTTCAACAGGTGCAACTTTGCTCCATATCACCTGCAAAGTATTACACCCCATGTACATTTCCTTCAAATGCATGAATAAATTTAACTTTAGATGATTGATCTGCCATGAATGAAGAGAAAAAAAATAATAATCCCAAGCCTCATTCACGTTGAGCTGGTGATCCGCAAAAAAATTAACTGCAGATGCTAGAAACATGAAATAACAACAAACAGATTTACGTTTCAGGTAATTGAAGCTTGGAGTTGAAAATGGTTTATTTCATCTCAAAATAACTTGCAGGGCTCGAGATGGCACATTAAGGAGTAGCAGAATGGTGCTGGCTTATAGCGCTAGAGACCTAGGTTCTATCCTGACTATGGGTGCTGTCTGCAACGAGTTTGTATGTTCTCCATGTGACTGCATGAGTTTTCTCTGGCTGTTCTGGTTTCATCCCACATTCTAAAGACATGCAGGTTGTAGGTTAATTGGAAACTACCAGGTGAGTGGAAAAACAAGGTTTTGGATGGGGACAAAGAAGAGGCTAATGATCATGTCCCACAAAAATATCTTTGAATTTACTGTAACACCACCAATAAAACTGGTTGGAACAAATGCACATATTCATTTTCAAATGACTAGAGCTTGATGTTCCAAGAGACTGATTCACAGGTCTTCCTACGCAAGCCAGGCCAACTATAGTACAACCATTTAAACAGAGTGGTGGATGCAAGAATTCAGCATATGAATGAGGAGAACAAGGACAATTTCTTAAATAAAACAGCAAACTGAACAAGTTGAAGAGAAGGTGGATAGATAATAATACTTCTTGGAAAGATTTTTTTAAATAATTAGCTGATCTGATTCTTGAACCAAGGGCAGGATCAGATAGTGTTAAACTTAAAAGTACAAAAGAAGAGAGGAAATAGATATGAAATTAAAGCCTCAACATTTGAAACCAATATACAGTGTGCCAGAAGACTGGAGAAAAGAAAATATTATATCTTTATTCAAAGTCTTTATGAAAGAGACCTACCAATTATCATTCAGCTGGCATTATCTCAATATTTTTAAAAAGATTGTACAACAGCCAAATTGGCAGTTTTAAAAATGGAAAACTTTGAGAAAACATTGGGTATATGGAGTGGGGGCTGAATCTTTCACTGTGTTTAGCCATGCCAAGATTACATACTAACGGTGCCTCCAATCCCTTTGAAAAAATGGAAAACTTTGAGAAAACATTGGGTATATGGAGTGGGGGCTGAATCTTTCACTGTGTTTAGCCATGCCAAGATTACATACTAACGGTGCCTCCAATCCCTTTGAAAATCCCAACCCAAGTCTGATTTGTGGGCCAGCACGTATGGGCAGATATCGTACTTCTTATGCCAGACAACACCCACTCACTCTACCTCCACAGTTTGAACAGCAACATTCTCACAACCATCGAAGCCCTAGAAAATTTACATTCTCTACAGTTTTCTTGGCAGTTATTTTTAGTCTATTTGTTTCAATTTTGCCCTCTACAAAGCACATCCAAACTGATGGTAAACCTCATGATTTTGTCGAGTGTTTCTAATTTGCTTTATTAATCAGGATGAAGCAAAATGAGTGAACTAACCAGTAATTATCATCAAACATAGGGAGGCCAAGTCAGAATTTTAGGACAGAATTTTATTGGCCACAGCACACAAATGGTCTGAGTGAATGAGCTCCATAGATCCCCAAGAAAATTTATTAAAGCATCACACCAGATATTGATTGAAAAAAGTCAGAACTTTTGGTACAAAATAAATAGCAGTATGGATAAAGAGAGAGCTGAATGACAGACAGCAAAATTAAGTAGCAAGAAGCGGACATTAGAGACTGGTAATAGGATCAGATTTGTTCGCCATTAAAGATATATGTACCAGTGGAATCCCCCATGGGTTCACACATACTGGAGTCAGAAGACATGTTACACTATGAAATCTTAAGTGGAGGAGGAAGTGCGAAAAAAATCCCACAAGTTTCACTGTTACAGGAATCTCTTAATTCATTGTCAAGCAAGGTAAAACCATAATTAAATCATGATATTGAAAAAATAAGCAAGTGAACCATCAGACATCCCTAGGGTCTTATTAATTAAATAAATATTGTGAGCCAATAAATAAAAGGGAATGGGAAATAAATATGGAATGGGAGGTCAAAAATTAACCAATGGAAACAGGAGCACTAATTTTACTTCGGAGTCACGTGAGTGACTACGTGAATAGAAGCCCGTACAGCCGTTGGTGCGTCATGACGTCAGACGCTGGTGCAGTCGGCCGGTTGGAGCAGCAGCGCTCCTCCGAGCGGTAAGTTTAAACCGCGGGTTACACGAAGAGCTGGAGAATTTAGCGGGTGCAGCAGCATCTAAGGAGCGAAGGAGATGGGCGACGTTGCGGGTCGAGACCCTTCTTCAGACTTCACCCTCGATTCTCCAGCATTTGCAGTTCTTCGTTCACAAGTTTAAACGGAGGTAAGGTTTTTAAAAATTTTTTTACCACATGTCATTTTCTGCGACGGTTTGGAGTTCTTAGAGAATGTTGCAGAAAGTGAAGAAGGTGTCGGTGAGGCGCTCCGGGGGTAGAAAGGAAAAGTGGCAGGAGAGTGTTGAGGATGGAGGCCCGTCTGGTACACCTGGTCCGGTGCTGGCTATACAGCCAGTGGTTGCGGACCCACTGCCGGGGGGCAGTGGAGGCTTGTCAGTAGGGCGGAAGGCCACTGGCAAGTCTCTGTGGCCCGTAAATGAGTCGGGCCTGGAGGTTATACCCTCCATAGGAGAGTCCGTTTGCTCACGGCTCTCCCACGTCGAGATTCTATTACAAAAGAATGCTCGACAGGGACCAGCTCCGTGAGGAGGAGTGGTGCCCAAGCCAGGCTGATGGAGAGCTTGTGCTAGCAGCACCTGTTTCAGGGCTGCAGAACTATCCTGCCTGTGAGGAGGATGTTCTATCAGTGCAGTTTGCTGACACTGATTCTATGCTGGGGGAGAGCAGTAAAGGTGTTCGGTTGGAGGTAATTCCGAACATTGCTGGGAAGTTTGCTGAGTGTAGAGAGGCAGGAAAGGCGATTGATGTAGAATTGGCCGAAGCCATTCAGTATATGCTCTCCCACCAGTTACAGGAGCTAGCTATGGATGAAGTAGCAAAAAACTATAAAGCTCCTGTTAATTGTGATCTCCTGAAGGTACCGGTGGTTAATCACCAAATTTGGTCATAGATGGGTTTGCCTGCTAGGGCCCAGGAGATGAAGTTTAAAAAAGTGCTTAAACTGTTGTCAGCATGTATTACAGCTGTGGTGAAAGTTATTGATGATACAAACGATATGGTTGAAGCACACCAGGATGAACTGGGATTCCTTTGTAATGCATTTTGAAATTAATAATATCGAGAGGGCCGCTATTAGGCCAGTGCTAACCCGAATTTGGCGAGTTGTGCAAACCGACCAGTGTACCACCACGAAATCTGTTGTTTGGTGGTAACCTTGCAAAAAGGGTCAAAGACTGTCATGAGGTTGTTATAACCATGGCCCTCATTAAGCCAGCTGGCAAGCAAGGCAAAAAAGGTTCTCTACAAGAAGTCGAGGACAACAAGGTCCGCAAGGAAAGATGCAGGTAAGGAATATAACATTGACAGACGATGAATTAACTGATGTTCCTGTTCAAATTGGGGAAGGTTAAAATTGTTTCTCAAACAATGGCAGCAGTTGACATCAGATTTGTTCATACTTAGTGTATTGAAGGGGTGAAAAATTGGATTTTTACTCTAAGGACAGTCTACCTAATCAACATTTTCCTAGTCGTAAACTTATTTTTCAGATGAAGAAAATGTGCTTATTCAAGCAGAGATTCAGTCGTTACATAAGAAAGGGGTAATTGAGCCTTCTGTCTATCAAAGTCAACAATTTCTGTCAAGTATATTTCACAGATCTAAAAATACTGGGGGATGTAGAATTATTCTGGATTTATCAAATTTGAACAAATTTGTTTGTTAGGCATTGCAAAATGGAGACCTTTACCACGGGCAAACATTTGGTGTCCAAAGGGTATTATATGGCAACCATTGATTTAAAGAATGCGTATTACGCAGTGTCTATTCATGGTGATGATAGAAGATATTTGAAATTTATTTGGATGACTGAGCTGTGGCAATTCAGGACATTGCCGAATGGATTAACTTCAGCTCCTAGATTATTTACTAAATTGGTAAAACCTGTGTTAGCATTACTTAGAGCTCAGGGGCATGTGGTAATGGCCTATTTAGATGATATTCTGATTGTTGGAAACTCATGCTGAAACTCAATCATCAGTTTCAGTTGTTAAAATCACTTTTGAACAAATGGGATTTGTTATTCACCCAGATAAATCTAAATTATCACCAGTCCAAATTATTGATTATCTGGGATTTACCATTAATTCCAATCACATGTTGGTAACTTTGCCCAGGGATAAATTGAATCAGTTAATTGAGGACTGTGTTAATCTCGTTGGAGAACAACGGCCTTCAATTAGACAAGTAGCCAGTTTAATTGGGAAGTTGTTGCAGCCTTTCCAGCTGTGCAGTATGGTCCTCTGCATTATCAACAATTACAACGATCAAAGGAACAGGCACTGAGAATACAAAGGGGCCATTTTTGATAGGCCTATGCAGTTGTCAGCTGGGGCGATTGCTGACATACAATGGTGGATAGTACATGTTTCAAAAAAATTTAAGGAAGGTTTTGGTGGAATCACCGTCACTGATATTACAGACTGATGTAAGTGCACTGGGTTGGGGTGCAACAGATATGTCTTCTAGTTGTGGAGGCAGATGGAATGTGGATGAGACATCGCTTCCTCAATTAAGAGGGATTAATTATTTAGAGTTGTTGGGCACCTGGTATGGGCTCAAAGCTTATTGTTCTACAAGGAGGGATCTGCATGTGCAGGTCAGATTGACAACACCACAGCAGTGGCATATGTAAACCACATGGGTGGAGTTAAGTCACAGTCTTGTGATAGACTGGCTAACCAGATTTGGAGCTGGTGTATTGACCAAAATATCTGGCTTTCAGCACTTTATTTGCCAGGAAGACGTCACGTCAGTTTAATGACAACATTGAATGGATGTTAAATCAGGATGTATTTAACTAAATGATTGATCAGTATGCATTGCCAGATATTGACTTGTTTGCATCTCGATTAAATCATCAGTTACCTAGATATGTTTCATGGTAACCAGATCCTGGGGCAGTAGCAGTGGATGCATTTTCGCTGCATTGGGGGAGGAATGTTTGTGTATGTATTTCCTCCATTCTGTCTCATCAGCAGATGTTTGCAAAAGATCAAGGACTCCGCTTCAGGGGTATTGGTAGTGCCAGATTGGCCTACACGAGCATGGTTTTCCCGTTGTATTACAAATGGCTAGGGAGCCTTACATGCTTATGCCCAAGAATAAAAATCTACTGGTAAATCCAGTCACTGGGGATCAACATCCTTTATATGATCGTATTGATCTGTTAATTTGCAGATTTTAAGGAGGCCATACCTGGGGAGAGGACTGTCTCATCGGACTGTGGATGTTCTCACGTCGGCCTGTAGGGATAGTACACAGCAGCAATATATCACCTATATAAGGAAGTGGGAGCAATTCTGCCTACAGCAGAATATTGTATATCACACTGCAAGGATCACGGACGTATTGGAGTTTGTCAACTCTTTATTTTGACCAAAAAATTAAGTTACAGTGCGATTAATTCAGCCAGAAGTGCTCTGTCTTCTTATTTACCTATGAATGCAGAATTGCATACAGTAGGGACACCTCCGTTAGTTTCACGATTCATGAAGGGAGTTTTTCAATTTTAATCCTCCTAAACCCAGGTATGCCGGTATTTGGAATGTGAGTGAGGTTTTTATGGTTCTTCGCCAGTGGGCTCCGGTTACAAGCCTATCAGTAGCCAAATTATCTATGAAGGTGGTCATGCTTATGGCGTTGGTTTCAGCTCAACATGTACAAATGTTGCAAAAGCTACGGCTAGATAGAATGCATGTGTCGGCTGATGCCATTATATTTTATGTCTATGATTTGATAAACATAATAGAAGAGGCATGACAGGATGTAAGATTGTGTTTTCAGCATACCCCGCAGATGATCGCTTCTGTGTAGTCTCACATTTATCTCGTTACATTGAGATTACTAAACCTCTGAGAGGAACAGAGTTGGCTTTGTTTATTACTCACAAAAAAACACACAGTAAGGTGTCGGTGCAAACGATTTCAAGGTGGCTAAAGTGGGTCCTGGCAAGTGCTGGAATTGATACTGATAAATTCAAATCTCATTCCACCAGGGCGGCATCAACTTCCGCGGCAAGGGCGATGGACTTGCCAATAGACCATGTCCTCGCGGCCGCAGGATGGTCCAGTGAGCTAACTTTTCAGAGGTTTTATCACAAGCCGATTTCAAGGCTCGGGGTGTTTGCTGATTCTGGTTTCAGTACTGTTACACTTTTTTTCCCCTGAGTTAGAGGGGTTTGTTATGATTTGTTTGTAAATAAACTGTTATTTCATTTAACAAATGTATTACAAAATCATAGACATAAATTACTTATTAAATATCAGTGCCTGGAATTCAATAAATAATCAGAGCCATCGGCAGTCTGTTGTCTCATTAGCAAAAATTCACATCCAGATTATATCTGGATGGCTTTCTGACTGGTTTTAGCTCTTGTGGTGATGGTACTTCTGAAATGTAGTCAACACCAACATAAATAACAGCAAATAGGATTCCAATACCATTTAGTTTAGTTTAGTTTTAGAGCTACCACATGGAAGCAGGCCCTTCAGCCCACCGATATTGCACTGGCCAGCGATCACCATACACTCGCACTATCCTACACACTAGGGACAATTTATAATTTTTACCAAAGCCAATTAACCTACAAACCTGTATGTCTTTGGGATGTGGGAGGAAACCGGAGCACCCAGTGAAAACCCACGTGGTCACGGGGAGAAAGTACAGAAACATACAGACAGCACCCATTGTCAGGATCGAACACAGGTCTCAGGCACTGTATGGCAGAAACTCTACCACTACGCTACAATGCTGCCTAGAAAACAAGAATTGCAGTTACTAATTTACAAAAAGATACTGAAAGCAAAAAGCGCTGGAGTAGCTCAGCGGATCAGGCAGCCTTCTTGGAGAACATGGGTAGGTCACGCTTTATGCTGGGACTCTTCTTCGGACTCAGCATCTCAATCAAGGACCTGGACCTGAAATGTTACACCTTGCGATTGTTGTTATCATGTTAATTAAAAACCTAACCATCTAATTAGGTAGAGAACCAGGAAGAATGGAGAAACAGTTTTCTGATAAATAGAAATTGAGTACATTTGTCGAGTTAATTCATCAGCCTTGCATGAAGCAAATAATAACCAATGCATACAAAGTGCAATAAGGCACTGTATTAAGGTAGGATATTGTTTGCTAAAATGTGATTTCCCTATGTTTTTTGCTCCCATTAACGTTAACACAAAGCACTGACCAACCCAGCAACAACAGGAAGCAACCATTGCAGTAAATTTATGCAAAGATTTTATATATACAAATGCCTTCCAAATATTTTGAACAGGTTAGAATAAGATGAAAATGAAATTAATGACACCAAATTGGGAAGGAGATGCAAAGTGCCAATGAAAATGTAGATTATACCCAAATAAACAATGAATGGTGAATGCATTCCACATTTGTAAATATTGGATGTGATTTAAGCTTGAGGCAAGGTTTCATTGGCAAACCATTCAAACACAAATCAATTCATAATTGAGAGGCAGGATGTTAGCATAAGTCAATATTGGGTTTACTCATTCAAAGAGTCATAGAGTCATACAGTGTGGAAACAGGCCCTTCAGCCCAAATTGTCCACATCATGTCCCAGTCACACCTGCCCATGTTTGGCCCATATCCCTCCAAGCATGTCCTATCCATGTTCCTTTCTAAAGTGAAGACTGCCATTCATTTCCACTGGAGTGTCATGAAACTCAAAATATGAAAAACTAAATATATTTGCAGTCACATGTTTATTAAGTTTTAAAAAGTGATAAAATTACTGAAATAGCATAATTGAAAGTACGTCTTCACAGCATATGGAAAGTTTGCCTCTTTTTAACTTAAAGGGGATGTTCTTGAGCAGATCCCAAACCAACACTGGGTCTGATTAAGGTCAGTCCCTTTTACATAATTTACATACTGTACTCTCTCTCTGGCTTTAGCCTTATGTGATGTGTCACCCATAGGTTTCTGACCGTCACTCACTGATCAGCTGCACAACTAGATTTAACTATGCTCACCCCATTCACAATCATACGGCCCCATCCCCCAACAGATCAAATGTCAATTACACAGTCCAACTCAACTATCAACCACTCCCAACTCGCAATCCCACCCCTTGCCACAATCCCACCATAATCCTAAACACACGATTTGCAACCAGAAACTCTCACCCCAAAAAAATCATCCTGAATGTGTAGGAAGGAACTGCAGATGCTGGTTGGGAAGGGTCTCAAACTGAAATGTCACCCATTCCTTTTCTCCAGAGATGCTGCCTACCCCGCTGAGTTACTCCTACTTTTTGCGTCATATTTCATCCTGATCCATACTTGGCTACCGGAACCTCACGTTTGGACAAACCTTACTCAATTTTCTTTGCAAGCTCCACAATGGAGAAGAAAATATCTTTCCTTGTCTGTGGATGATTCAGTAATGCCCCTACCCGTCTTCCTCATGGCATGTCCTCAAAAATGATATGCTGGCTCACCATCCAGTTGCTAACCAAACATTCTAGCAGACAATTAGTTACCATGCAATATAATCTCCTCAAATTCAACCAAGGAATTTAATTTAGAATATTGCCCTTAATTCCCAGCCAATTATGCATTAATAAAAGGGTAAAACTGACTAAGAGGCAAATAAATATTATTTTAATTTTCAGAATGTAATTAAAACGTAGATGAGAAACCAACATTGCAAAAGTTAATGTGCAGAAACAAATTTCAGATGCTGACATATACCAAAGATGGACACAAAGTTCTGAAGTAACTCAGTGGGTCAGGCAGTCTCTCTGGAGAAAAAGGATGGGTGATGTTTCGAGTCAGGACCCTTCTTCAGACTGGAAGGTCCCAACCAGAAACGTCACCCATCCATTTTCCTCCAGAGAAGCTGCCTGACCTGCTGAGTTACTTCAGTAATTTGTGACTATCTGTGCAAAAGTTAATGTTCAGTATCAAAAAGATTGTTTGGCAGTAAATGTGAAACAACTAAAATCTTGAATTATCTGAATTGGACAAACTCCGAAATATTTCACCAACTTAGCTGATCAGTTAAGTAAACCAGCTATACACCATGCCTTGTACTTCAGTGAGATCCTGTTACTGTTAAGGCAAATATTCTGAAGGACCAAGTAAAATTGAACACCAACTACCTGAAGATAGACACAAAATGCTGGAGTAACTCAATAGGTCAGGCAGCATCTCTGGAGAGAAGCAATAGGTGTTGTTTTGGGTCAATACCCTTTTTCGGGTCAAAACGATCCCCGAGCCTGTGCTTGGTCTCGCTGATATATAGGAGTCCACACCTGGAACACGGACTAGTTTTCCGACTAGTTTAACATCCTCCTGATTAATCTTACTGATTGTATGTCTCGTTGCCACCTTCCCCTCAGCCAACAATGAACCATTCTACATTTCCTTGATCATCGTCTGCTTTGATCTGTCATTTGCACACTTTACACTTCCGTATTACTCTCCCTCTCCCAAGACTCTCAGTCTGAAGAAGGGCCTCGACCCAAAACATCACCAATTCCTTCTCTTCAGAGATGCTGCCTGTCACGTTGAATTACTCCAGCATTTTGTGTCTATCTTTGGTGTAAACCATCATCGACAAATCCTTCCTACCAACTTTCTGAATTTTGTTTTAATGGAACATGTCCAGTTACCAGATGTTACTTTTCAGCTAACACTTCAATAACAACAGTGCAGTTGGTCTGACTATTATTTATACCATTCAACCCAAACCAATATATTGCGCAGTTGCATGGAGAATTGTTTCATTCCGCTTTGATTTATGATGTGATCAGTTGACATATTGCCCGTAGATGAAGCAGAAATTAGATTACACTGGAAGCATTGGCCATCTTTTCTCTTTAATGTTTGAATGAAAGCAACTATGTTCATTAAACAATAAGCTTTCAAGTGCAAAGGGTGTTTGTAACTTTTAACTGCAATTTATTTTCTCCTCCAATTGTCATTTTAAAGAGAAAATTAAAACAAAGGCTGAGATATCTTTGACTTAAACCTGACTGTGCAATCTAAGTCTATGTCACAGCATTAAACATTAAAAACATATCAATTCTAAGGTGAAACACAAATGTGACCATTTCCCAGTCACTTCCCATCACTTTAAAAATGCAACTGGGCTCTTCCCAAACTGTCTCTCTCCGACAGGCCTAATGAAATTTTTGCATTAGCCACGCACCCAATAACATAATTCCCCATTCTTTTGTTACATTGTCCAAGGATTGACCGATCCTTTCATGAATCAGGCAATATAACATAAATCCTTGAAGTAATGTTCCAAACCGAAATATTGCTTGTCCATTAACACCGCACATGTTGCTTGACCCACTGAGTTCCTTCAGCACTTTGTGTTTTGCTTCCAGCATCTGCTGATCCTCGAGTCTTCAAAGTGAATGCCAGCCTGGGGTCCAAAAAGGTAAGAGCCAGATTTATCTTATTTGCTGTATGATCAGAGTCCCCATCATCCCTGACAACTCCCTCCCCTTGCTCAGACCTGCTGAATCTTTCCAGAAATGGTTATTTTATTCAGATTCCCAGGTCTCCACTCCCAGATTACTGTAGCTGAACTTCCCTCGTTAAGTTACAAAATTAACCCATGTGAGAACTCTTTCAGCGACCCTTATAATGCATCCTGTCATATACCCCGAACACTTCTGAGTATGAACCCAATCCCAGACTCAACCATGAAAGTTCCAACATGGTCTCTCCACATGATCGATAGCACAAACTTGTACCATTCCTGCTGAATATCTCTCTGGTGCCGAGACCAAAAGTATGATTTACTTATTTTCTTTTAGAACATAGAACAGTACAGCACAGGGATGGGCCGTCCCACTCACAATGTTTGTGCTGAACATGAAGCCTAGTTAAACTGATCTCAACTGCCTTAAATTATTCATTTCCTTCTGTTCCCTGCACTTCCATGTGCCTATCTAGATGCCTCTTAAACACCACTATCATATCTGCCTACAACAACCACTCTTGACAATGCATTGCAGGCCTCCACCACTCTGTGGAAACAACTTTCCCTGCACATCTCTATTAGGTATGTAACAAAACTTACCTTTAGCGACGCTGCAGTTCTATCACTGGCCTTGCGCGCGACTTTGGTGCCTTTGAGGGGGTTTTCCCATGTGGTTTTCCCCTGCCTTCCGGAGTTATATTTTCTCAGGGTGCGAACCTTTGCTGAAGATTTGTTCCAACTGCTGGTATGTGACTTTTTTTTTTTTAATTGCCCGACTATTTCAGCACTGGAGTAAAGTAAAAATGACCTTCTAATGCTGTGAACGCCGACAACGGGGACGGATTTCAGGTAGGGAGACGGGTAAAGAAAAGCTGATTTATTCCCCATACGAACCGGCAGTATTTTTCCTGCCGATATGGTCTTAAAATTCACCGCAAACCGCAACGTTCCAATCCATCGCATTCCATAAAATCCCACTCGCAAGCTGATTTAAATGGCCATTAATTTAAGGGCATTAAACACTAAATTCCTTCAATTTGGTGTATAAATTCAAGACAATGAGTTTTAAAAATCATGTTATATTTTGGAATTCTTGTGTGAATGTTATTTGGATACTTGGGCTTTTTAAAAAATGTTAATATTTTCTTAAGAAATGGATAGATGTTTAGATCTAGTAATTGAATTTTGTAATTAGCTACAATTGGGTAACAAACTAATTATATGCTTTAATTTCAGGTCATCCAAGTTAGATTGTTTCATATTTGTTTCAGAATGCTTCAATCTATAATAACTGAAAATGTCTTAGAAATGCATAGAAACAAGTTTATCCCACTACATCCTTGCCAACCATTATTAATCCCAGTTAGTACACTTAATTTAGAGTTCAGAGATACAGTATGGAAACAGGCCCTTCAGTCCACGCCGACCATCGATCACCCATTCAAATATGTCCTAAGTTATCCCACTTTCTCACCCACCCACTTTCTATACATTAGATGTAATTTTACAGAGGCCAATTAACCCACAAATCCTTAGGAGAACTCCCCCTCCCCTCACCCCACTCACCATTAACGACATCACAGTCACATCTGTGGAGTCCTTTAAGTTCCTGGGAACCATCATCTCCAAGGACCTTAAATGGGGGGCTACCATCAACTTTAAAAAGTTGACTGCTACCACAGTCAAAAAGGCACAGCCCCCTGCTGTACTCATGACTGCGTAGTCAGGCATAGTGCAAACTCCATCATCAAGTTTGTCAACGACACCACTGTTGTGGGACGAATCACTGATGGTGACGAGTCAGAGTATAGAACTGAGATCGACTGATTGACCCAACGGTGCCAGCACAACAACCTGGCTCTCAACACCAGCAAAACTAAGGAAATGATTGTGGACTTTGAAAGGGGTAGGATAGGGACCCACAATCCCGTTTATATCAACGGGAAGATGGTGGAAAGGGTCAAGAACTTCAAATTCCTGGTCGTGCATATTTCCGAAGATCTTTCCTGGTCCCAACACACTGATGCAATCAGCGCCTCTACTTCCTGAGAAGATTACGGAGAGTCAGTATGTCAAGGAGGACTCTCTCGAACTTCTTCAGGCGCACATTAGAGAGCATACTGATTGGTTGCACCGTGGCCTCTTTCAGTAACTTGAATGTCCAGGAGCGGAAAAAATTGCAGAAAGTTGTGACCACTGCCCAGTCCATCATCGGCTCTGACCTCCCCACCATCGAAGGAGCAGTCGCTGCCTCAAACAGGCTGCCAACATCATCAAAGACCCACACCTTTTTGGCCACACACTAATCTCTCCGTTGCCATTGGGAAGAAGGTACAGGAGCTTGAAATCTGGTATATCCAGGTTCAGGAACAGCTTCTTCCCCACAGCCATCAGGCTATTAAACTTGCCATGAAACAAGCTCTGAACAATTACAGCCTATTGCAATTTTCTGTTTATGTATTGTATATATATACACCACGCAAATATATATATATTTATATATTTATTTATTTATTTGTGTGGTATATAGACACACTGAACGTTTACAGCCACCAAGCATGACATCCGGAGGCTGCAGCGAATCAGCTGAGAAGGTTATTGGCTGCAACCTTCCCTCCATTGATGACTGTACACTGCAAGGGCCAGGAGGTGAGTGGGTAAGATCATCTCTCACTCTGGCCACAAACTCTTTGAATCACTTCCCTCTGGAAGGCGACTCCAGACTGTCAAAGCTGCCACAGCCAGACATAAAAACATCTTTTTCCCCCACGAGTAGTAGCTCTATTCAATAACCAAAAATCTGTAGCCTCCTTTCGTTCTGGTATTGTATTTAATTCACATGTTTAATCAATAATGTTTTATTATTAATGTTTAATGTTTTATGTGTCATTCGTAACTGTCATTGGATGTCGTTGTCACTTGTGCAAATTCCTTGTATGTGAATACTTGGCCAATAAACATTCATTCATTCATTCATGTGTCAAGAAACTAGAGCGCCTGAAGGAAACCCATGCAGTCACAGGGAGAACATGCAAACTCCACTCAAATGGCAACCAAGGTCAGGATTCAACCTGGGTCTCTGGCACTGTGGGGCAGCAGATCGAACGGCTGTGCTGCCCACTTGGTTCATAACTCTCCATACCTCAGCAATTCAATTATTTGTCGAGCTATTTCCTATGTGTTAGAACGCAGCTGCCTCCATATCTTATTCCACCCATTCTGCCGTATGTTTTTTTTGAGAAAGTATATTCTGCAGTTCCATGCGAACAAATTGGAATACATTTTCTTTTTGTCAGATTACCAATTTAAAAAAAAAATATTGCAGATGCTGAAAATCTGGATAAAACAAAAAATGCTGGAAATATTTAGCAGGTCAGATGGCAGATGCTTCTGGTCAATGACTGTTTCACCAGAACTAGCTTCTTAATTATTCTTTCAAATATATTGAATATGTCCACTTACATTCTAAAATATGTAATGGATTATTTTATCATTACTATGCAGATCCTTTTAACTTCTATTTTAATATTTTTGATTATCTTAAATTGATATGCCCTAGCTGTTAAATCACAAACTAATGGAAGAATTTTTCCTGACTACATCATCAAACCCTTTCATAGTTTTGAACACCTGTTAAATCTCTTAAATCTTTGTTCTATAATTAACTCAGATAATTTTTCTATTCATATGTCTTATCTCCCAAACCCCATTTTCATAGTGTATCTCTTTTGTACACTCTTCCAAATTAAGGCACCAAAAGTAACTCAGCTGTAAATTGTTTTTTTCCTACTTACTCCCATAACAGATGTCCCAATCATTGACCTTTGTGTCAGGATCAGATCCACATGCCAAAAACAACTAATCTCTGCTCGTAATTTCCAAACAACTTTTAGAATACTCAAATGATACGTTAGGGAAGAAATAAATTGGGAACCCAGATTTATTTTGGGTCACCAGAACTGATGAAATAGAGACTGCTGTAGGCCACGTGACATTTCAATCTTGCCCACGCATTCATTCAGATATTGATGGATCTGAGCTTCAGTCATTTCCTCAAATGATCCCCAATCCAGAGATTCCTCTATGTCTAAATGTTTACCCATCGTAGCCTTAAATACATTTGATACACTTAAATACACTTGACTGGCTTGGCAAATGACATTCCTTGTATGTTGATTGTGATTGAATTGTCAGAGAATCCCCAAACTTTACAATTCACCACGTAAAAGACGTCTCAATGTATGGCTGCCCCCCATCCTGAAATTATGTTCTCTAGTTCAAACTATCCAGTAAAGGACACAGTCTCTCCCTCTCCCCATCTACCCTGTCAATCCCACCTGGAATCATGATGTTTCATTGTGAATGATTCATTATTCTAAACTACACAACGTGAATCAGTTTATTACGAAGGTTCCTTAATCCAGGAGTCAATCTGGTGAATCAACACTGCACAGACAAAGGCAAGTATATATATTTTAGCTACTGTGAACAAAAATGTACTTTATGCTCCAAAGATATTCTAACCATGCCCCCATGCCCCCATGCACCACGTATCAATGTTTCTTTACATGCCAACCTTCCTGTGTAATAATGGCCAATACACCACTTTTCTTCCTAACCTGTCCTCTATGAACATGCATCATTGTAGCACTTTTTCATACTACTAAATCTGGAATGGAATCAAATTAATAAAGTTACAAACAATTCACAGAATATGTTTTAAGTTTTGGGTGCACTAACACCCCTCCATATTTAGCCTCCATCAATAAAACGTGCCAATGATAATGACGTTGTTCTCCCCTGGCAGAATGAACTGGACAATGTGCTCCCAGGCCTATTGTTCTTTTCCATTATAATAACGGTTTATTTCTGCCTGTAATATTTGCCACCAACTATACCAATGACTCCAAAGCTCTGCCAGACTGCCTTCCATCTGTCATAACCGGAAGAATGTTTAAAATCTTTAAGCTCTTTGCTTTCTATTGTTCAAGTACCATTGCCATTGTTAACAGACTGCACTGACTCTCATTGCAACCTAACACGAAAAGGTCTCAAACATGTGCTTAAAATAACCATATAACCATATAACATATAACAATTACAGCACGGAAACAGGCCCTCTCGGCCCTTCCAGTCCGTGCTGACCATTTGTTTTCCCCTAGTCCCATCTACCTGCACTCAGACCATACCCCTCCATTCCCTTCACGTCCATATACCTATCCACTTTACTCTTAAATGTTAAAATCGATCCTGCCTCCACCACTTCTGCTGGAAGCTGATTCCACACAGCCACCACCCTCTGAGTAAAGAAGTTCCCCCTCACGTTACCCCGAAACCTCTGTCCCTTAATTCTCATGTCATGCCCTCTTGTTTGAATCTTCCCTACCCTCAATGGGAAAAACGTATCCATGTCAACTCTGTCTATCCCTTTCATCATTTTAAAGACCTCAATCAAGTCCCCCCTTAACCTTCTGCGCTCCAAAGAATAAAGACCTGACTTGTTCAACCTTTCTCTGTAACATAGTTGCTGGAACCCTGGCAACATTCTAGTAAATCTCCTCTGTACTCTCTCTATTTTGTTGACATCCTTCCTATATCTACGCGACCAAAATTGTACACCATACTCCAGAATTGGTCTTACCAATGCCTTGTACAATTTTTACATTACTTCCCTACTCCTATATTCAATGCTCTGATTTATAAAGGCCAGCACACCAAAGGCCATGACACCTGACCTTTTTATGTATGCACCTGTAACTATTTTTTTCCTGAAACAATACTTCCATCCTAGTTCCACACTTTCTCTCAGGTAAGCCCCTTGCTCTATAATATTTTGCTTTTATATCTTTCTCCCCTCTTGAAATTAATTATTTTGATCAAATGTTTGGTCACTCTTCCTAATACCTCTCTCTTTGGTTTATCATCTGTGCCTTTGCAAAAAGCTTTCAGATAGTGAAATGCATAAAGATTTATATATTCAACCAGATATAAAGATTGGTAATCGTGCATCTCCTGTAATCGCCTTCCACCAATTAGTTCCTCCCTGTCCAAACTTAGCAAAAACAGAAATAAAATGCATAAACAGTCAATTAACACAATGCTTGTAACATCCCTAATATCACCATCTCTTCTGCACTGCAAGCTGTATTTCTTCCTGCGATTTTCTCAATAGTTACATCATAAATATGAATATACTTATCAGGTCACTGAGGAAGTCAGAATGCTAAGGATGCCTTGCATTTAATAATGCCGGAGGGTAATGGAAAAGATTGAAGTCTACCTCTGTATGAAACACCTGCAAAATGAACAATTATTTTGAATACTACCAGTTAATTGATGCATTCAGCTGCAGTCTTAAACTGCTGTGAAGGGCAAATTCTCATAAGCACTTTAGAACACAGGTGTATAAACACAAATCTGAATCCTTCACAATCAAACTTTGGAGAATAGAACATAAATCTCTGAATAATGAACACCAGTTCTAACTGAAGGAAAGAGATACATAAACTTTACAACTATAGCAGGTCTGTTGCCATTTGAACAATGGTGATGAACAAACATTGTCCCCCATTATCAGAGTGAGTCTAAACACAAATTGGAGAAACAGCATCTCATACATCGCTTGGGCAGCTTACAACCTAGCGGTATGAATATTAATTTCTCTAAATTCAAGTAAACCCGGCATTCCCTCTCTCTCTCTCTATCCCTCCCCCAAAGTCGCACCAGCTTCTCGTTTTCACCAAACAAAGAGCTAACAATGACCTATTCCCTTTATCATCATTACATTTTTAAATGTTCTTCATTCTTTGTTCTTTATCTCTCGATATCATTGTCTATATTTCTTGTTTCCCTTATCCCTAACTAGCCTGAAGAAGGATCTCAATCCGAAACATAATTCATTCCTTCTCTCCAAAGATGCTGCCGGTCCTACTGAGTTACTCCAGCTTTTAGTGTCTATTTTTGAACAAACAATGAGACAGATCTCTTGTATACATATTGGTGCCTGCCTGCCTTGGGTTACGCCACAGGTTGTGAACACAGGTGGGACCCAGGCATTCGCTTCCACTGCAAACCCAGCTCAGACTACCTTAGCCTGGGGACATTGAGCCATGGGCCACACCAATTGCCGGCAGCAGGCCGTGGAACAGGGAGATCAGCCTGGAGAGATAAGCCACCAGCTTCAGCCCCTGCTCATGCCAGAGGACTGGAGAGGAGGGTGGAGAGTCAACAGACGCAAGAACAAAGAGGAACAGGGGAGTTTACCTACCATGCCCTCAAGGTCAGCTGCAGGAAGTGCCACTGGAGCACAAAGGCTGAATGGTGGCCTGGCGAGGAGAGGGACGACAGTTCGCGGGACGATCCAGAAGGAGGTGATTGCTACAATGGGTCTTTATGGCGAGCTGCATTTTGGACATCAAAAATGGCACCAAAATATTTAGAATATTGTGTTCAGTTCTGGGCACCATGTTATACGAAAGATATTGTCAAGCTTGAAAGGGTTCAGAAAAATTTACTAGGATATTGCCAGGACTAGAGGGTGTGAGCTATAGGGAGAGGTTGAGTAGGCTGGGTGCTCCTTCCATGGAGCGCAGGAGCATGAAGGGTGATCTTATGGAGGTGTACAAGATCATGAGTGGAATAGATCGGGTAAATGCAGTCTTTTGCCCAGAGTAGGGGAATCAAGGACTAGAGGACATAGGTTCAAGGTGAAGGGGTAAAGATTTAATAGGAATCCAAGGGGTAACTTTTTAACAGTAGTGTGTGTATGCTACAAGCTGCCAGAGGAGGTAGTTGAGGCTGAGACAATCCCATCATTTAAGAAACAGTTAGACAGGTACATGGATAGGACAGGCTTGGAGGGATATGGACCAAGCGCAGGCAAGTGGGACTAGTGTAGCTGGGAGATAGTTGGAACAAAAGCACATTAGATAGCCACCAAGTGATCACAGGAGTGGTAGGCAACCTCATCTCCATTACACAGCTACCTCTCTTCACCAAATAAAAGCTGTCCAGTGTCTGACCTCCCCAGAGGAGCATGGGTGAAGCTCAACAAATGTTGTACTGGAGTTGGGCGTTTCAATGTCAGCATGTGGAGATGGGGACTTCGCCAGAGCCCAGCTGTGAATGAGAAGCAGAACAACAGACCACCCCTCTCCAATCACCACTTCACACCCAATTACCCACGCCCACTGTGCTGCACAACATCACTTCTCCATCATCAACAATAAACATAGAGGAGGTGGTGAGGCTTTTCAGAAGACAGAAAAGCCGGAAATCTCCAAATATAACGAAATATATTTAAGAGGTTAGGACTCATTTTGCATTTAGAGGTCATTCTTGCATTAAAATCAATTGAAAGCATTTGAACTAGCTTAAATATCATCTGCAGATGGAAGAAATCCCTGCTGGTTTAGGCCCATGCAAGTAATGCAAACAGAAATTTCCACGGGGTTTCCATTGAAATAACAGCATTGTTGGCTTCGAGGCATAAGATATTTTGGTTTAAGTTTAATAACGTTACCTGTACTGAGGTACAGTGAAAAGCTTTTGTTTGCATGCAATCCAAATAATAATCAGTTAAAACTATACATGGATAGAATAAAGCCAAACAAGTGCAAAAAGGTAGAGTGGAGAGAAAGATATCAGAGGATGAGAATATCGTTCTCATCATTTTACCATAATAGTTTGAGAGATAAAATGCAATGTGCGCAATGAAGTAGGTTGGAGAACCTAGACTGTACCCTGGTTTATGGAAGGACCACTCAGATGTCTGATCACATATGACAAATAAAAATTGGTAACAACTTTAGATTAAGTAGCATATTCCCATTACTCAGAGTGGATTCCATGACAACACCATGATAATCAAATCCTCATACAGATTAACAACAACACGGCACCGCAGCGGCAGAGCGCCGGAGACCCGGGTTGGATCCTGATGATGGGTGCTGTCTGTGCAGAGTTTGGACGTTCTCCTCATGGGTTTTCTACGGGTGCTCTGGTTTCCTCACATATTCCAAAGACGTACAGGTTTCTAGGTTAATTGGCTTTGGTGAGAATTGTAAATTGTCCCTGGTGTGTAGGATAGTGCCAAAGTGCTGGGATTGCTGGTTGGCGTGGACTTGGTGGGATGAAGGGCCCGATTCTGCACTTTATCTCTAAACTAAACTAAAATTAACATTTATGGCCAAGACCAGTGTTTGGAAGATGGGAACAGATTATAATCTATTTTCAAAGAGTGCCTTATTGTATTCCATTTATCAACAGTAACCAAATGCTTCAGCTGCCCAAGTCTGCTGAATGTGGTTGCTCTGACCTATTTAGAAGCGAGAGTGTATCTTCCATAGATGGGAGGTGAAAGGGAGAAGAGAAACTGGTGAGTAGATTGACCAGAATGCACCATCTGTGAGAGAGACTAAATCAATAGCTGGCTGCTTAAAAATAAACTGATGGATAAACTCAGCAGGCCTAGTAGATTCAGTGGAAGAAAAGGACTTGTCAATAATATTGCCTGGTCTCAATCTGAAATGCTGACAATTTATTTCCCTCCTAATGTTACTCATCCTAATGTTACTTGTATTTTGCTCCAGACTACAGCATCTGTAGTCTCCTGTGTCTCTTGCTGCCTAGTAAATTTAAAAACAAAGTGTTTTGAAGATGGGCACAGATTGTAGTACATTCTCAGATAGGCCCATGTTGTATATAATTTTGCAACAGTAACAGAGTATATGATATTTAAATTCATAATGTAAACTGGGAAAGCTGGTTCTCTGAAATTGCTGGATTTCCACTTTGTGTTAGAGCAGGTGAGATTGAACGATTGACCAAATGGCGCCAGCACAACAACCTGGCTCTCTTCATCAGTAAAACCAAGGAACTGATTGTGGACTTTGGTAGGGGAAGGATGAGGACCCACAATCCTGTTTGCATCAATGGGATGATGGTGGAGAGGGTCAAAAACTTCAAATTCCTGGGCGTGCATATTTCCGAAGATCTTTCCTGGTCCCAGCACACTGATACAATTATAAAGAAGGCACATCAGCGAATCTACTTCCTGAGAAGATTACGGAGATTCAGCATGTTAAAGAGGATTCTCCTGAACTTCTACAGGTTCTTAGTAGAGAGCATACTGACTGGTTGCATTGTGCTCTGGTTTGGCAACTTGAACGTCCAGGAGCGGAAAATTCTGCAAAAAGTTGTGCCCACTACCCAGTCCATCACTGGCTTTGACCTCCCCACCATAGAAGGGATCTATCGAAGTCGCTGCCTCAAAAAAGCAGCCAACATCATCAAAGACCCACACCATCCTGGCCACACAGTCATTTCACCATTGTCATCGGGAATTAGGTACAGGAGCCTGAAAACTGTAACGTCCAGGTTCAGGAACAGCTTCTTCCCTACAGCCATCAGGCTATTAAACACGACAACAAATAAGCTCTAAACTGCAACAGACTATTATTATTATTATTATCGTACTATATTTGTTATTTATTGTGTATGTGTGCCGTGTATATACACACACTGAGTTTTCTTTCTTCTCCTGTTATGTACTATGTTTACATATTCAGTTGTGCTGCAGCAAGTAAGAATTTCATTGTCCTATCTGGGACATATGGCAATAAAACACTCTTAACTCTCTTTACTTGATCCTAGTGGTTCGTGGCAGGTTCAGAGGCATCTTTGGGGAGGCAGCAGCAATTGGCATTTCAGGTCAATTACATTTCATTGGTGATGGTGCCATTGACCTGGAATGTTAACGTAATTTTGCACTGTTCACCAGCTGACCATGCTTGTGAACAGTGCAAAATTACGTGCTTTCTACAACAGTTGGCAACAATACCTTAGCACTTCACTTATTAAATAAGGATTTACAGTGTGAGCATGTGAAAAAAGCAACAGCATGCTTATGATAAATTTCAGACAGTTCTATGGAGAAACTCTGCTTGTCTTATGTGACACTACCCAGTGATTGAGGTTAGGTTTAATGTTTCAGTCTACAATGCCAGGGGAAGGCACCATTAGCCATGTGATGAGTGATTAGCATTCTGGAATTTGCATAGTGCAATTTGATGTAAACTGTGAATAAAATTATGCTTTAATAAAAAACAAAGCTCGCCGAATCACATATGGCATCAGCGTGCTTTAGAATGAGGGACTACAGATTCCTGGGATCAGTTTTGGGGAGGAGGCGACTTCCACAGCTCCTCAGAGTTGCGACCAGAAACATCACAGGCATGTTCACCTTTTGTGTGATGAGACAAAAGGATGGGCAAAGGCATCATTGAAAAAGGTCAAAAGGGATTGAGAGAATTCAACACCAGAACAAGATTTAAAATTAAAAAACATGAGCAGTATAAATGAAAATATAAGAAGGTTATAAGTTTATAGAATAAAAACAATTACTGGTCACCACAGAGGCAGAAATGTGTCCTAATATTCCTAGATACAAGATTTTCAGGAAAACCATGGAAGGGAAAAAAGGAAGACAAGTGGAATGGAATATGGAATACTAGGCACAGTGAAATTCTTTGCTGCGTACCCAAATAGAGGCCACCTACGGCGCTAACAAAATTACAAAGCACGCCGGCACCTCCTTTTGTTCTCTCCCCAGTATTGATTCAGAATATTGCTGCAGTGCTGGGACAAATGTCTTGGAATAATAAAGGACAGAATCTATCTGTTGAGAATCAAGAACTAATACAGCTTCAATTACACCACTGAGACTATTTCTTAAGGCTGCCAAATGATGGAATGGTACAGAATAGCAGATTACGGGGGAAACTAAAACCATTGTTCAAAAACTATAAAATGGAGATATGGGGGGAACTTCACTTATCCAAATATAGTCTGGGATAGCAATACCATTTGAGGTAAAGTTTGGCTAATGTTTCTGAAGTATTGGTAGGAGAACATTCTTGATCAGTAGATTTCTGAACCCCATGGAGAAAGTGGCACAACTGGTTTAGTTTCGAAAAAAATGAACCAGTTCAAGTGGAACAAGTATCAATGGAGGTGCAGCTAACAAACTGAGATCATACCATAATAGTTAGAACAACTTTGGGAAAGAACAATGACCAATGCAAAACAGGCATTTGGTGAAATGTTATTTTGAATTTGATGAGAACAGTTATGGGTCAAGAAATTTAGAATCAAATAATTGAATATTAGATATCTACAGATGCTAGAAATTGCAATTAATTTAAAAAGACTGAAAACAGTGGAAACACATGTTTTGCAGTATCTGTGGAAGGAGAAACAGAGTTAATATTTCAGATTTTGGACACTACATCATAATTGAGAACGTAATGCCTCTTTCCAAAAAATTGTTGAATATCGAGGCTTTGAAAAGTGTTCAGAAAAGATTCACCAAGATGTTGCCTGGATTAGAGAATAAATATTAGAGAAATTGGAGAAAATTTGATTTTTTTTAACTGAGTGTCAGAGGAGTGTCATGGAAGAGGTATATAAAATTATCAGTCAGAAACAGGGTTAATAACCAGTGCCTTTCCTCCCCCCCCCCCCCCCCCATGTCGAAAATGTTAAATATTAGTGGGTAGAGATTTATGATTGGAGAGACAATGTTTAAAGGACATGTGCAAGTTGAGCTCTTTTGCTATAGTTATCACTTCTCCAATCTCAGGAGCCAACATTATTCAACTAACTGTAACATTTCATTGTAACGTTATCAAAACATGTTAAAATGTTCCTTCAAATTTATTTTGACTAATGACGGGTCCTCACTAATAGCATGCAGAAATTCCAAACCCAAACTGTCACAATATTTTTTCCCTCTTTCACAAGAATATTAATAAGATTTAATGCAAACAAAACGTTCTAACTATTTTAAAATATATTTTATTGCCATCAACTCACTTTAATCATTCAGTGTATGCACCTTTCTACAAATTGGTATTGCTTGGCTTTGTGAAACTTTGGTTCAGCCGCATTTGGAATATTGTGTGCAGTTCAGGAAGGATGTGGCGGCTTTGGAGAGTGTGCAAAAGAGGTTAACCAAAATGCTGCCTTGAATAGAGGATATTAGCTATGAGGAGAGATTGGACAAACTTGATTTATTTTCTCTGGTGCACTGAAGGTTAATTGGAGACTTGATAGATATATAATTCAGGGAGGCATAGACAATCAGATCTTTTTTTCTCCCAGGGTGGACATGTCGAAGACTAGAGGGCATATCTTTAAGGTCAAAGTGTAAAAGTTAAAAGGGGAACTGAGGGGTACTTTTATTTTCCCACTTCTTATCTATTTATCTTTTTTTTAAATTTATCATCTACATGGAGGATGCCTGGAACATGGTAATGATATTTAAGAGGCTTTTAAATAGGCACATGGACATGCAGGGAATTAAGAATCATGGATCATATGCAGGCAGAGGAGATTAATTTGACAGCATCATATTTGGCAAAGACATTGTGGATCAAAAAATCTGTTCTTGTGCTGGACTCTTCTATGTTCCATGTTGTATAACTACAGTATTCTCTTCCAAGCTGCTGTAGATATTTGTATGATTATGTACGTTTCTTCGTTTTGAGCAAGCAAAAGTTAAAAAAAAGGTAAAAAAAGAACAAAGTCCTTTATTTCATTGTGAATCGGCATTTGATTACAGTTACTTCAATCCGTGGTTGTAGCGTCATTTAGCACTGAAACAGTCCCTATGGCCCTTTGTCGACCAAGATGCTCCATCCATGCTTGTCTCCTTTCATAAGATCATAAGTGATAAGAGCAGAATTGGGACATTCGACCCATCAAGTTTACTCTGCCATTCAATCATGGCTGATCCATCTCTTCCTCCTAACCCCATTCTCCTGCCTTATCCCCATCACCTGACACCCATACTAATCAAGAATATATCTATCTCTGCCTTAAATATATTCACAGACTTTACCTCCACAGCTTTCTGTGGCAAAGAATTCCACAGATTCACCACCCTCTAACTAAAGAAATTCCTCCTCATCTCCTTTCTAAAGGAATGTCCTTTAATTAATTTGCCTCTGCTTGGCCCTATTACTCTAAACCTCAGAATGTAGAAATAGACTCGACCCAAAACTTTGCCTATCCATGTTTGCCAAATTTGCTGCCTGACCTGTTGAGCTACTCCAGCAATTTGTGACCTTTTGGTTCTTTCTAAACATTTCTCATCCTCAGGCTGATTGTCCTTCCGCAATAATGACCATGCTAATCTGCTTATCTGTGGGTGAACTAATTCACACAATTTATATGTCCTACATTATAAGGCAGTCTTGTGGGTTAGTTTAAGAAAAAATGTCTAACCTTGCAAATTTTCCTTAGCCTCACTGCAACTCAATTTATTTTTATCACTCGCTGTCCATTGACAAAATTAATATGGTGCACTTAAATTCTGTTAAATATTATTATTTAGATTACATGCCATGTCCATTCATCCATTACCAAACATTATGGCCATTTGCTCATACCCATTGTTGAAACATTGGCATACATTCCTTTAATTACAAAAGCCCTAAGAACTGGAGTGCTCCTTCACTCTAAAATGCTTGCTACCTCTTTAATTTTGTTACTGTAAAAAGCATGTAATAGCCTTTTGTTTTGCCCAAGCCATTCCCTATTTTTCTCTGTCCAAGCTATTCGCTGATTTTCTTAATTACAATAAGTTTCTGTAAAACAAATTAACTATGACACTAGTGATGAATAAGGGAACTTGCAGTAACAAAATAAGCATATTGCTTTTTAACTTTCGATTATAGCAGAACTACCTGTATTTTGTTCCGAGTCAATATATGTTTGCCAATACCCTTATGAAGCAATTCGATTTATTTTTCAACAATGAATAAACATGTTAGTGGAAGTTTTGTATTTAAAACAGTCTCGGTTTAACACACTGATAGTTTAATCTTTAATCTTTTAACACAATGGTACACAATGGTTTACTCTTTATTTAAAAGCATGTATTTTCTCCAAAAATGCTTTGAAATAAAGTGGCCTGATATGTGATGCATATTAATGCCATCTATGCAAATAAAACTGTTATGAACCTCTCTAGGGGAGGTGGCAGAAAAGTCCATCAGGTCTAGACATAATCATAATTTGTTTGATTTATAGAGAAGATTTTGATTAGCTTCCATAGCTATAATGAGATGTGTGCATAATAGTTGTTCATAGAGGAGTAGATTGGCATTTATATTCACCCCCTTCTGCTATTTTCCTTTTAAAGAAGATTCGTAGGGTTTTTTTCACTACATATTTGTTTTTTATATTTTTGTGAACTAAACGGGAACGCAGTGTGATGTGATCTGATTGAGCTTGTGAAGGCATAGAAATTATGCTCAAAACTTAAAATTAATTGAGAACGGGGAGATCCCTGCTTATTTAACTGGGAGCATTTTATCCACATTGAAAATTGTGAGCCAAAGTGGCATGGTTCTTTGATGATATTGCCTGCCTCTTTGAGGCAGTGCCTCCTATAGATCCCATTGATAGTGGGGAAGTCCATACCTGTGGTGTTGACTTACCACCCTCTGTGCTGACAAGGCTTGGTTTCAATGCCCCTTGACTTCTCTCAGTTTTCTGATTCCTACTTCAGGCAACATGAACCTTGAGTGATATCAACCTGATGCTTTTAAACAGGCAGCACAGCAGTCAATACTCAGTGGGGCCTCTAATTACTTGGGAGGCAGAAGGGGATATGTTATCCTTAGTGCTATTTCCAAATATTCAGAAAGGAGAATTTCAGCTTAGAAAGTCTACTTCATAACACTTTTTTTGCAATAACATCTTTCTTACCAAAGTAAGATCTTGACCACTTCCTGTTTTTCTGTTTCAAGAATAAAATTTCCTTATATGCAGATGATGTATTACTTTATATCACTCAACCAGAAATAAGTATTCGAAATTTGTTAAAACTAATAACGGAATTCGGATCACTTTCAGGATACAGTATTAATTGGAATAAAAGTGAACTTATGCCTATAACAATGAATAAGTTACATATATTACAACAATTTCCTTTTAAGATAACAAATGAAAATATTAAATATCTTGGGATTTTTGTTACAAAAAGATTTAATTCTCTATTTAAATCTAATTTTCCCCCCATTACTAGATAAATTAAATAAGAATATTTCATACTGGAAAAGTTTACCTATTTCGATGATAGGGAAAATTAATGCAATAAAAATGATTTTTCTTCCACAATTATTATATTTATTTCAATTAATCCCGATATATCTTCCAAAATTTTTTTTTTAAAAAAGTAGATTCTTTAATTACGAATTTTATTTGGGATTATAAGATTCATAGAATAAATAAAAAACATTTATGTAAGTCTAAAATAAATGGAGGATTAGCGTTACCAAACTTGATGTTTTATTACTGGGCAGTTAATATTAAAAACATGAATTTTTGGTTAGGAGAAATAGATAATAAACCAAATTGGTTAAGTATGGAAGAAGAAGATTGTTCTCCATTAGAAATTAGCTCTATAATATTTGCTAATATTAATGTAGCTAAGAAAGTTTATAGTGAAAATCCGATAATAGAAAATGGAATCCGCATATGGAAACAAATAAAGAAAGCATTAAAAACTAAAATCTATACCAAATAAGTCTTAAGATTGTTAATAATTTTATGTTTAAACCTTCGATTTTGGATAAGGCTTTTTTACAATGGAAAAATAAAGGAATTTCTAAGATGGGTGATCTTTATAAGGAAAATACTTTTCTTTCATTTCAAGAGTTGCAACAAATTTATGGGCTACATAATAAAAGAATATTTCAGATATTTACAAATTAGAAAACTATGCCTCTGTAAATATATATGAATTTAGAAATAGAAAAATAGAAATTTTAGATGAATGTTTGAATAAACATCCAAATATGGAAAAATGATATCATATATATATAATATTTTTACTGGAAAACGATACTCCATCAACAGAAATATACAGAGAATCTTGGGAAAAGGAATTAGGCCAAATAATAAGACCAGAAATTATGGGATGAAAGTTTACAACATATACATTATTGTTCATTAAACGCTAAACATTATCTTATACAGTTTAAAATATTACATAGATTACATTACTCTAAATCTAAATTACATAATATTTTTCCAAAAATATCTCCAATATGTGACAAATGTCAAATTTCAGAAGCAAATTTGACACATTCATTCACTAACTGCATAAAAATTGTAGAATACTGGAAGGAAATATTTAAAATAATTTCGACTGTTATTAATATAAATATAATCCCTGACCTAAAGCTGATTATACTTGGAATAATTGAAACTGACCAATTAATAACAACGAATCAAAGAACTTTTATTGATTATGGTTTAATAATTGGGAAAAAATTAATATTAAAATTTTGGAAAGGCCCTGCATTCCCAACAATCAAAATGTGGAATATAGAAATGTCGGAGACACTTCATTTGGAGAGATTGAGGCTTGTCCTTATGGATAGGTTAGATCTCTTCAGATGTATTTGGTCTCCATATATTAAATATTTGCAGGGTCGTAATGGTTCGGCGCGGGAACCTGACTGAGGCCTGGACATTTGAGTGGATGAAGAGATACGTATAATAAATCATGAATATATCTATAAGGACGGATTATTGACGAATATTTTATTCTCCATCAAACCTCTTCTTATTCTTTATTCTATTTCCTAATTTCTCTATTTTCTTATATCTAAATAAAAAATAAAAAAATAATATAGAAACACACTAGCTTAATATTAGAATGAATATAAATATCATTAGATTTATAAGAACATTGTTAGTATTATTAGCATTTCCTAGTATTTTATATTTTTAATTATATAAAAATTATATGCTTTTAATGGTACAATAATTTTAAATTTAGCGATAAAATAAATATTGTTAACATTAGGAAGAAATAATAAGAATTATATAAGATGTACTAACTTTTGTATCAATAATATCATAAAATTTGGTCTTATACTTAATAAAATTAGAAATAAAATGATATTACTAATAGTACGAGTATAATGCTAATATTGTGAATGTATTAGTGTATTATGTATCTTTAATTATATAAAATACATAACTTTGAAATCTATAACTAAGGATAATACAGTATAAATAATATTATTAGTATGAATCAGTTATTAGGACTATGTATATTTACTACTGAAATATAATTGTAATGGTTGTTATTTTGTTTCTATAATAAATAAATTAAAAAAAAAAAAAAAAAAAAAAGAATTTTTGAAAAAACACTGTGGCTTATGGCTTTGATTTTTGGCCATCTTACTCAGAACCCCCCTCAGCTTCGAAGGACAAGAGGATTTTCCCATCGATGAAAAATAAAAGAGTTATTACTGTTTTAAAAAATATTAATATTCTCTCTGCTGCCCCTGCTGGTGGGAGGGGGAGGGACTATAAAGCCCGGAAGTGTTGTGCCTCACTCAGTCTCTGCAAGATGGAGGAAGCAAGAGAGTCACGTCTCTCAGAGCTGTGAATAACACTGAACACATGTCTACTCAACTGTGAGTGCCCTTAATATGGTTTGAAAATGAAAATGTGGTTGCTTTGAAATAGAAACATAGAAAATAGGTGCAGGAGGAGGCCATTTGGCCCTTCGAGCCAGCACCACCATTCATTATGATCATGGCTGATCGTCCCCAATCAATAACCCTTGCCTGCCTTCTCTCCATATCCCTTGACTCCACTAACCCCTAGAGCTCTATCCAACTCTCTATTAAATCCATCCAGTGACTTGGCCTCCACTGCCCTTTGTGGCAGGGAATTCCATAAATTCACAACTCTCCAGGTGAAAAAGCTTTTTCTCACCTCAGTCTTAAACGACCTTTCCTTTATTCTAAGACTGTGGCCCCTGGTTCTGGACTCGCCCAACATTGGGAAAATCTTTCCTGCATCTAGCTTGTGAAGTCATGTTATAATGTTATATGTTTCCATAAGATCCCCCCCCTCCCTCATCCTTCTAAACACCAGTGAATACAGCCTAGTCTTTTCAATATTTCCTCATATGACAGTCCCGCCATCCCAGGGTTCGATCTCGTGAACCTACGCTGCACTGCCTCAATCACAAGGATGTCCTTCCTCAAACTAGGAGACCAAAACTGTACACAATACTCCAGATGTACACAAAACTGTACACAATACTTACCAGAGCCCTATACAACTGCAGAAGAACCTCTTTACTCTTATATTGAAATCCTCGTGTTAAGGCCAACATTCCATTAGCTTTCTTCACTGTCTGCTGTACCTGTAAGCCAACTTTCAGTGACCGGTGCACAAGGATGCCCAGGTCTAGCTGCACCTCCCAGAAACGCTGCTTTGCAAATGGTTGTTGGTGGTGGTAACTGCTTTGAAATACTGCACTGCAAACGGTTGTTGGTGGTGGTAACTGCTTTGAAATGCTGCACTGCAAATGGTTGTTGGTGGTGGTAACTGCTTTGAAATGCTGCACTACAAATGGTTGTTGTTAGTGGTAACTGCTTTGAAATGCTGCACAGCAAATGGCTGTTGTTGGTGGTGCTAACTTGACAACTTCCTGTTGGCACAGTATATTGATTTTAGATAAAACGCTACCACTTATGGCTGTGATTTTTGGCCATCTTACTCAGTCTCCCTCCGCTCATCAGGTGCAGAGGATTATTCCCATCAATGAAAAAAAGTGTTATTAGTTTGTTTTTAAATGTTGATAATCTATCTCCTGTCAATCATGCCATGAAAGCCATGCCCCTTCCAGTGGGATGGGGTATTATATAAGCCGGAAGTGTGGGTATGGCTCAGTCTCTGCAAGATGGGGGAGGGAGAGTTCACGACTGAGCTGTGAATCAACTGAACACACTGAATGTCTACTGAACTGTAAGTGTGGAGTTTATGTGGTGTTTTGCGTGATTTTATGGTGGTTTCACCCTGCTTGAAATGGTATGAAACTGCATTTGAATGTGGTGGCCTTGCACCCTGCATGAAATGGTATGAAACTGCATTTGAATTTCGAGGCCTTGCACACTGCTTGAAATTGAATGAAACTGCACTAGCATTTGGTTGCCTTGCACCCTGCTTGAATGGTATTAAACAGCACTAGCATTCGGTGGCCTTGCACCCTGCTTGAAGTGGCATGAAACGGCACTTGAATTCAGTGACCTTGCACCCTGCTTGAAGTGGTCGGAAACTGCAATTGAATTTGGTGGCCTTGCACCCAGATTGAAATCGAATTTCAAAGAATAGCCGCAAGTCAACTGCTCGCCCACCAGCCGTGAGTGAGCTGCCAGCACATCAGGCTTGAGTGACTGAGCTGTCACCCGAAGAATGCATTTGGCCCACAATGTCCATACTAGCCCTCTGGAAACCATTCCCTCAGCCCACAATACCCATACTAGCACTGCAGAAAGCCCCCCTCCCCACTGGCCACCAATACTGGAATTGATGGAGAGCTGGAATATTGCGTTCGTGGACCAGCCCTCCCGTATGATCATGGGACCCAACAGGTCCCACTTAATCTAGTTTTTAATAGAATTGAATTGCTACAAACACAGTTTGTGATGCAAATTCTCCATGCTTTTATTACATATACACCCAGAAATGTTGGGTATGTTAAAATTTGGTGAAATGGAATATAAAGATCATTTTAACATTGCTTAAGCTAAATCATACTGTGCACATGAGAGCTCAACAGTGAATTAAATCGATCTTTGGCTTCTTTGTTCATTGACCACTTCAGGGCACAGTGATCTTGGAGTTTGCTAAATCTCTAATCTAAGCAATAATAATTCTAGTGAATCACTTCTCCAGATAGGCCTCATACACATCTGTTCTCATATTCGTTTCTGCAATTGTAGCTATAACATAGTACATATTCATTACTTTAAATAGCAATGTTACAAAATTTTGAGATTTAATAAATCAAGTCTGCAATTTATCCCATCGGATAAAGCATAAAAAGAAGTTTAATTTGACACCTAATTCACTTTCATATCTTCAGTATTAAAAAAAGTTATGCCCACTTTCATACTTGGAAATTAGCATCTTGTTCCCCATTGCCTTTCCACTGACTTAACACAAAAGTTGTGATCCAGAACAGTCAAAAGCCCATAACTTTCTTAAAAATTAAGAGAACTCAATGAAATGTTCAGTTATTATAGATTGAAGCATTCTGAAACAAATATGAAACAATATTACTTGGATGACCTGAAATTAAAGCATATAATTAGTTATTTATCTAATTGTAGCTAATTACAAAATTCAATTACTAGATCTAAACATCTATCAATTTTTTAAAACATGATAAACATTTTTTTAATTGCCTAAGTGTCCAAATAACATTCACACAATAATCCACAATATAACATGATTTTTAAATTTCATTTTCATGAATTTATAGGCCAAATGGAAAGAATTTAGTGCGTAATGCCCATAAATTAATGGCCATTTAAATCAACGTGAGTGGGTTTTAATGGAATGCGGTGGATTAGAACGTTGCGGTTTGCGCTGAAGTCGGCGGGGAAAATACAGCCGGTTCATACATTTTTTTTTTGTCCCCTTCTCTCAACATGAAATTGTGATTAAATGCTTCCTAAAAACCAAGTTTTTATGTAAAAATAAATGGTGTAGCTTTTTTTATTGCTTACGTTAGGTCCGTTCTGTGGTCAGTGTTTAGAGCTTTAGAAGATGATTTTGAAACTACTCTAGTTAATAAATAATCTAGCGTAGTTGAAAAATAACTTCATGAATGAAATGTCGTAGCAATTTCTCTTTAACGACGAAATCGGCCGACATAGATCGATTTGGACCGTCTAGGGAAAAACGGCATTTTAAACCCGCCCCCCTCTGAAAGGCGCCAAAGTCACGCACACGGGGAGCGGCAGAACTGCAGCGCTGCTAAAGGTAGGTATTGTAACATACCTACTTTAAATAAATTCTATTACAGATCCCGGATTACAATCTTCTCGGTGTTATCTGTGTACACTAAAGAGTCCTCAAAACCAAATACAGAAAGAAGGAAGTAGGCAAAAGGAACTGTTGATGCTGCAACCTTGAGCAAAAACCACAATGTGCTCAAGTCACTCATCAGGTAGATTCTCTGGAGAACTTGGCATTATTCCAGCATGGAACAGTCCTTCAGATGTTTGGAGTAGGACCAGTCTGAAGAAAGGTCCAGACTTGAATTGTCGCCGATCTATGTTCTCCAGAAATGCTGCCTGATCCACCGAGTTACTCCACCACTTTGTGTTTTTTTTTTGTTGCAAGGTATAAATCCAGTCATTGATAATAATGATTAAAAGTACTCAATTGATTTAGAGAATCAGACAGCATCATACAGCACTGAAACAGCCCCTTGGGCCAACTTGTCCATGGCGACCAAGATGCCTCATCTATGCTTCTCCCACCTGACAATGTGCGACCCTTATCCCTCTAAACATTTCCTATCCAATTACCTATCCAAATGTCTTTTAAATGTTGCTATAGTTTGTGTCTCAACTACCTCTATTGACAGCTTGTTCCATGTACCCACGTATGTGGAAAACATACCCATGTATGTGGAAAAACTTGTTCCTTGGGTTCCTATTAAATAGTTTCTCCTCTGACCTTAAACCTATGTCCTGTTTCTTGATTCCCCAACTTTTGGCAACAGATTCTGTGCATTTACCCCATCTATTCCCCTTATGATTTTATACAACGCTGTAAGATCACCCCCTCAGCCTCCTGCTCTCCAAGGAATAAAGTCCTAGCTTGCTCAATAACTCAGGCCCTCGAGTCCTGACAACATCCTTGTAAATCCTCTTTGCACTTTTTCCAGATGAACAGCACCCTTCCTATACCATTTGAATGCCACTAACTTAGTTGTAACCTCCTTGGTGGTTATATATTAAAGCCTCCTTCATATTAGTGCTCCTGGATTCCTTCCACTTTGTGCTGTCTTCCTGACTCAGTTTTTTTTCCCCCTGCTGACACTTTCAGAGTCATAAAATCAACTTCTCTGACATTTTCTTTTCTGGATTGTCGCCAAGACTTTCAATTCTGACTTGATTGTTTTCAGTCTGTCCTGTTGCACTCTTACTAGATGGATTTGGCCAACATTAATATCTCCATATTTGTTGCAAAATCCTTCAGAGGAACTTTAGGGCTTTGTGAGTCATTTTAATGCAGTTTGCTCTCAAAGCATCCAACTCAATCTGTGCATGATTCAGTCCACTCAACAAAACTGTAAGAATCTTGTAGACATGGAGCTCTGTCCAAGAATCCATGCTGCCTCATCCTCTCCATCAGTGTCACCTCAGCCAGACTAAATCAATGTACAGCACCTCATTCTGAGCTTTTTTGTTTATTGTTGTGTTTGTAGATTACTTTGTAAACTTCCATTCTCTCAGATTCCTGACTCATCCCATGTACTGTCTGCCATTGAGGTTAATCTTCTCATTATCCTCAAATGGGCAATTCACCGTTCAAGCGATGTGTTTGACTAAGGCTATAAATAATGGCCGGTCTTACATTTAGCTCTGGACTCAGAACAACCTTTCCCCTGGGTCACTTCTCCCTAATGTAATTCTCTGACAAGTTTGTTACATTTTTTCCTTGGAGGTTTATTCTTCAACCTCTTTACTTTACTGCATGATGCAATACCAACCTCATTACTGACCTTTAGCAAAATAGACATATGCCTAACTGTGACCTCCAGGTTCAAGGTCACCTCTTCCCAGCGATCATCGGGCTCTTGAAGGAGGGTCTCGACCCAAAACGTCACCTAACCTCGTTCTTCAGGGGTTACTTGCTACCTGATCTGGCAAGTTACTTCAGCACTGTGTTCTTTCATTTATCAGGATCTTGAACATTGCACAACACTAATACAATCTGAGCAACTATCATCAATTATGGACTATGTTATAACACTATGAATATGGTTTTGATTTATTATGGTCTGGTTATGTAGTATTACTGATTAATTTATTGTATTATAGATAATTGTGTATCTGTTTGTGTGTTGTTACATTAATGGGCCAGTAAAGCTGCAGCAAGGGAAAAAAAATCATTGTTCGGTTCTTGGTACTTATGACAATTAAACACTCTTGACTTGACCCATACTTTCAAATAAGTGAATCATCGCCACTCTAAATCTATGACTCGGAGATTTCCCCTGGGACATCAACAATACCATCTCCTCTCATTCTATAGACAAGGCCAAGTCTGCTTATAGCACAGGGTACACAAAAAGCTGGAGAAACTCAGCGGGTGCAGCAGCATCTAAGGAGCGAAGGAGATAGGCGACGTTTCGGGTCGAGACCCTTCTTCAGACTGGTCAGGGATCAGGGAAACGAGAGATATAGACGGTGATGTGGAGAGATAAGGAACAATGAGTGAAAGATATGCAAAAAAGTATCGGTGATAAAGGGAACAAGCCATTGTAAGCTGTTTGTGGTGTGAAAATGAGAAGCTGGTGCGACTGGGGTGGGGGAGGGAGATAGAGATAGAGGGAATGTCAGGGCCCGAGGGCTGAGGGAGAGGTGGGAAGGGGAGGAGACAGCAAGGGTTAACAGAATTGAGAAAATTCAATATTCAAGCCCAAAGGATGCAGACTCCCCAAGCGGAATATGAGGTGCTGTTCCTCCAGCTTGCGGTGTTGCTCACTCTGGCCGTGGAGGAGGCCCAGGACCGAGAGGTCGGTCGGATGTGGAATGGGAGGGGGAGTTGAAGTGCTGAGCCACCGGGAGGTCGGGTTGGTTATTGCGGACCGAGCGGAGGTGTTCGGCGAAGCGATCGCCAAGCCTCCGCTTGGTCTCACCGATATAGATCATCTGGCATCTGGGAGCAGCGGATGCAGTAGATGAGGTTGGAGGAGGTGCAGGTGAACCTCTGTCGGACCTGGAAGGACTGCTTGGGTCCCTGAAAGGAGTGGAGGGGGGAGGTGAAGGGACAAGTGTTGCATTTTCTTGCGGTTACAAGGGAAAGTGCCGGGGAAGGAGTAGTAGAGCGGGAGCGGAGGGAAGAATGGACAAGGGAGTTGCGGAGGGAGTGGTCTTTGCGGAAGGCAGACAGGGGGGGAGATGGGAAGATGTGGCGGAGTGGAGGGGTCACGTTGGAGGTGGCGAAACTGGCGGAGGACTATATGTTGTATTTGCCGGCTGGTGGGGTGAAAGGTGAGGACCAGGGGGACTCTGCCCTGTTTGCGAGTGGGGGAATGGGGAGCGAGGGCAGTGTTGCGGGGTATGGAGGAGACCCTGGTGCGAGCCTCATCAATAGTGGGGGAGGGGAATCCCCGTTCTCTGAAGAATTAGGCCATTTGTGATGAACTGCTTATAGCACATATGCTCACTAACATAAACACATCCACTATCTATTATATCCCCTTCACACTGGATTACAGTACTGCTCCGCCTTTGAGCAGCAACATCCCAAACTCAACACTAATTTACTATGTAGACTTTTTTTTTTTTTTAATTGCTGCTTGCACAAGCAAATAAACAGAGGGCAAGCTATCAACAAAACACCTTCTTTTGAATGCAGTAACTCACCTAACAGCAGCATCCATTACAAAAAATATCAAGGTCATCCTACAGTATACTCAGTCTTAAAAGTACTCTTACATAGATATGTTATACTGCCACTGTCAAATTACTATGTTAATGATGCTATATCTGTGAAAGTTGTGGATATTTCTTACAAATGATGCAGTGATACCAATTTAAAACATCAATGCACATTTATTGATATTTAAATAATTTCCTTTGATTGTTGGGGTCGATCATCTGCCAGTGCTCAACAGAAAAGGAATTCAAAGAAAAATCTACAAACAATACAGTCAAGAAGAAAGGTCTCAATCCAAAACATCAGCTGCATCCATTTCCCTCCACAGATGCTGCCTGACCTGCAGTCTTTTTCTGCTTCAATCATGAAATGCTCAAGCTAAGCACATGTATCTGCTTAGTGAAGTACACCAAGCTAACTGATTTGCTTTCCTAATGTAAAAGTATGTTCCAAATAGCATCCCTATTTAATTTTCCAATTGGGTATCCTTCATTTAGAAACTGGATCTCAGGTAGTCGTTATGATAACTTTAGTGTTATCAGCCCATATCTTTTTTAACAGAGTTAAATCAGCATAACCTTTCATATGCACATTTCCAATATTTCAATCAGGACTAGATTGGAGTTATGTTCCCAGAACTGAAAAGTCAAGAAGTCTTGACCTGAAGCGTCATCTATTCCTTCTCTCCAGAGATGCTGCCTGGCTTGCTGAGTTACTCCAGCTTTTTGTGTCTATCTTTGGCTTAAACCAGCATCTGCAGTTCCTTCCTAAACAAGACAATACATTTGCTCACTGCACAAAAGCACCTCCTAAATAATTCTCCAACTTAAATTCTAAACTGCACTCTGCAAAGTTATCTTAATTTCTCACATGCCATTGCACTATGTATTACATTACACTATGTATGACATTTCCTTGATGTTAACTTTATTTTTTCTTCCCTTCAGGAATTGAATATCGGTTACAATTTATTATTATCAGTCACTGTCTTGAGAATGTTGCCTTCTGCGACAACCTGGCACTACAGTTATGTATTTGACATGGTTGAATTTGAACTCTGTCAGCTGTATCTTCATAATGATTAGCATGCCACAACCAACTCTTCTGATGTTAATCAAATTGTTTTTAAAATTCATGCAATCCTTTGTATTTCAATTCTCATGGACGAAAAGCAGTTGTGCAGAAAATTGATCAAGTAATGCAAAATAAATAACATAAATAAAAGGTTGTTTCTTGGACTGGTGGGAAATGTACAGTGGGATTCCCCACAGATTGGTACTAGATCTACCATTTTGCCTAATGTTTCTTAATGTGTTTTAATTACTTAAAATTGGGTGTTCAGGGCACATTTTCCAAATTTAATGATGATGCATAACCTGGAGGTGCGGAATACGGATCTTCTAAACCATTGACATTCATCTAACAGGTTGACAGTTCCCTGTTTTTTCGCTCTCATTCTGTATTATACAATGTCATGTTTAACACCTTCCAATTCATGGGAACAAATCCTGATCTGTAAATGTCTGCAAAATGATAACTAGGCAAACCAACGTCTTTAAAGCCACCTTCTTTCAAGACTCTCTGATGTCAGTCAATGGATCCTTGGAATTTATCTGTTTCAAACTCACTAATGTCTTTTGTAGCATTTGACTAATACTAAATTCTTCTAACTATTCATTCTCCTTGATTTGCCATTATATCAGGCTGGTTTTATGTATATTCTTCTGTGAGGACACATACAATACAGGTAATTGTTTAATATACAGATATAATAGACTTTTAATTAACATAAGTTTACCTATTCCCCATTTCTTATGACATTCTACCATTATAAATTCTCTGTGTCTGCCTGAAAAGGACCAACACTTTTCCTTGTTAACATTTACCTATTGCTAAACATTGAAAATCTCTTGCCAAGAAAATTTTAATGTTTCTTGGCAATCTGCTTTCACTATCTTGTCTTTCTTTATCAATTTCTCAGTCCTCCTCAGCTGGGTTCTAAACTGCTACCAATCCTGATGCCTGCTGCTATTTCTGGACACGTTAAAAAGCTTATTCCTTGGATTAAACAACCTTTAATTTAATATATTAACCACAAGTGAACTGCATTTCCTTTAGGGTTCATGTGCGTTAAAGGACTATTTTTTAATGCATTGTTTCTTTAAACACCAACCATTGTCTATCCACTTTAATGAGATGGAGGAACTGAGTGAAATCCAGGTTAGCTGGAAAGTGGTGTTAGGTAAATTGAATGGATTAAAGGCTGATAAATCCCCAGGGCAAGATAGGCTGCATCCCAGGGTACTTAAGGAAGTAGCCCCAGAAATAGCAGATGCCTTAGTGATAATTTTTCAAAACTCTTTAGACTCTGGAGTAGTTCCTGAGGATTGGAGGGTAGCTAATGTAACCCCACTTTTTAAAAAGGGAGGGAGAGAGAAAACGGGGAATTACAGACCAGTTAGTCTAACATCGGTAGTGGGGAAACTGCTAGAGTCAGTTATTAAAGATGGGATAGCAGCGCAGTTGGAAAGTGGTGAAATCATTGGACAAAGTCAGCATGGATTTACGAAGGGTAAATCATGTCTGACGAATCTTATTGATTTTTTTGAGGATGTAACTAGTAGAGTGGATAAGGGAGAAGCAGTGGATGGGTTATATCTGGACTTTCAGAAGGCCTTCGACAAAGTCCCACACAAGAGATTGGTATACAAACTTAAAGCACATGGTATTGGTGGTTCAATATTGATGTGGATAGAGAAATGGCTGGCAGACAGGAAGCAAAGAGTAGGAGTGAACGGGTCCATTTCAGGATGGCAGGCAGTGACTAGTGGGGTGCCGCAAGGATCAGTGCTGGGACCCCAGCTATTTACAATATACATTAATGATTTGGACAAGGGAATGATTTTGACT
Organism: Okamejei kenojei; assembly: GCA_035221665.1. NCBI lineage: Eukaryota > Metazoa > Chordata > Chondrichthyes > Rajiformes > Rajidae > Okamejei > Okamejei kenojei. The sequence goes on along the minus strand of CM069141.1, from coordinate 22,900,414 downwards.
CAGTGTCAGAAAAGCAGGTTCAATTCATTCACGTGGGTATCGCCTACGTGGAGTTTGTACGTTCTCTCTGTGACCATGAGGGCTTTTTCTGGCTGCTCCAGTTTTCTCCCTCATCCCAAATACATGTGGAATGGTAGGTTGATTGTACAATAATGCCCTTGTTGTGCATTATTTAAACTAGGGCTGGCGAGGATGGATCGAAGAGATGGAAAGAATGTGTGGTGAATTAAAAAGATTGATATCAGATTAGTGTAAATGGTTGGAGGATGGTCGGCACAGACCTGATGGGCTGAAGGGTGGTTAAAACCAGGACGGTATTGCCAAAAGCAGTAGTGGAGGCAATTCAATTCAAAAGGGAGTTGAATAAATAGCTGAAAGGGACAAGAGCATGAGAGGGCAGAGGAGTGGAACATGCTGAATGACTAATAATCAAACACATTTTTAGACTAATCCTACCCCTCTAAACCCCCTCTAAAACAGTCTAAAACCCTCTAAACCCCTGTAAACCCCTAAAAAACCCCATATAAACCCCTCTGAACATCTCGGAACCCCTCCAAGCCCATCTAAAACTTTCTAAAGGGTTACACAAAAAGCTGGAGAAACTCAGCGGGTGCAGCAGCATCTAAGGAGCGAAGGAGATAGGCGACGTTTCGGGTCGAGACCCTTCTTCACACTGGTCAGGGATCAGGGAAACGAGAGATATAGACGGTGATGTGGAGAGATAAAGAACAATGAATGAAAGATATGCAAAAAAGTATCGATGATAAAGGGAACAAGCCATTGTAAGCTGTTTGTGGTGTGAAAATGAGAAGCTAGTGCGACTAGGGTGGGGGAGGGAGATAGAGATAGAGGGAATGCCAGGGCCCGAGGGCTGAGGGAGAGGTGGGAGGGGGAGGAGACAGCAGGGGTTAACAGAATTGAGAAAATTCAATGTTCAAGCCCAAAGGATGCAGACTCCCCAAGCGGAATATGAGGTGCTGTTCCCCCCAAGCGGAATAAACTTTCTAAATCCCTCTGAACCACTCTAAATAATAATAATAATAATAATAATAATAATAATAATAATAATATCTTTTATTGTCATTACACATAAGTGCAAAGAGATTTGGTTTACAACTTCGATCCGATGTCATAACTTAAATGACTAATAAAATTTATGTTTAGATAACCCGAGAACAAGGTTTGTAAAAAGAACATTAGAACGGTAAAACAGTCAAAACAGACTTAAGTGCAGATGTGTCTGTGCAACGTGACCATCCGAGGGAGACAGTCCATGGGGGTGTCATGCAGGGCCGGTTCAGAGCCGCTACAAGGTTTGGAGGCCTTGTAATGTCTGCCGGAAGGGAGTAGTTCGAACAGTCCATTACCACAAGGGTCCGTGCTGGGACCCCAGTTATTTACAATATACATTAATGATCTGGATGAGGGAATTGAAGGCAATATCTCCATGTTTGCAGATGACACTAAGCTGGGGGGCAATGTTAGCTGTGAGGAGGATGCTAGGAGACTGCAATGTGACTTGGATAGGCTGGATGCGTGGGCAAATGTTTGGCAGATGCAGTATAATGTGGATAAATGTGAGGTTATCCACTTTGGTGGCAAAAACAGGAAGGTAGACTATTATCTAAATGGTGGCCGATTAGGAAAAGGGGAGATGCAGCGCGACCTGGGTGTCATGGTACACCAGTCATTGAAAGTAGGCATGCAGGTGCAGCAGGCAGTGAAGAAAGCGAATGGTATGTTAGCTTTCATAGCAAAAGGATTTGAGTATAGGAGCAGGGAGGTTCTACTTCAGTTGTACAGGGTTTTGGTGAGACCACACCTGGAGTATTCCGTACAGTTCTGGTCTCCAAATCTGAGGAAGGACATTATTGCCATGGAGTGCAGAGAAGGTTCACCAGACTGATTCCTGGGATGTCAGGACTGTCTTATGAAGAAAGACTGGATAGACTCAGTTTATACTCTCTAGAATTTAGGAGATTGAGAGAGGATCTTATAGAAACTTACAAAATTCTTAAGGGGTTGGACAGGCTAGATGCAGGAAGATTGTTCCTGATGTTGGGAAGGTCCAGGACAAGGAGTCACAGCTTAAGGATAAGGGGGAAATCCTTTAGGACCGAGATGAGAAAGTCTTTTTTCACACAGAGATTGGTGGGTCTCTGGAACTCTCTGCCACAGAGTTTAGTGGAGGCCAGTTCATTGGCTATATTTAAGAGGGAGTTAGATGTGGTCCTTGTGGCAAGGGGGATCAGAGGGTATGGAGAGAAGGCAGGTACGGGATACTGAGTTGGATGATCAGCCATGATCATATTGAATGGCGGTGCAGGCTCGAAGGGCCGAATGGCTTACTCCTGCACCTAATTTCTATGTTTCTATTACAAGGGTGAGAGGAGTCTTTATGGATGCTGACGGCCTTCCTGAGGCACCATGTGTGTGGTAGATGCCCTCCAAGGCTGGTAGTGGTGTCCCAATAATCTTTTGCGCTCTGTTGACGACGCGCTGAAGGGCTCTCCTCTCCGCCTCCGTGCAGCTGAGATACGACACAGAGATGCATATGTTAGTATGCTCTCTGTCGTGCAGCGGTAGAAGGTCATCAGCAGCTGTTGGGGCAGACCAGCTCAAACCACTCTAAACTGCTCTAACACCTTCTAAACCTCTCTGAACTCTGATCCCATCAGATATCACCCAGATTTTACCACTCATGTATGCAATAGCCGAGATTGACTATAGCCAATTGACCTAGCAAACCCAGATAAGCAAACCCAGAGGACTAGAATACAAAATCAGGAACGTAATGCTGAGGCTCTAGAAGGCGCTAGTCAACCCGCATATGGAGCATTGTGAGCAATTTTGTGCCCCATATCTGAGGAAGGATGAGCTGGCTCTGGAGAGGATCCAGATGAGGTTCACAAGAATTATCCCAGGAATGAGTGGGTTAACATATGATGAGAATTTGATGGCACTGGGCCTCTACTCGCTGGTGTTCAGAAGGATGAGGGGGAAACTCATTTAATTTTACTGATTATGAAAGGCTTGGATAGAATGGATGTGGAGAGGATGTTTCCACTGGTAGAAGAGTCCAGGATTGGAGGTTATAGCCTCAGAATTAAAGGACTTTCCTTTAGGAAGATGATTATATAGATTCTGTACTAGTACAGGTATCAGGGCGTATGGTGAGAAGGCAGGGGAATGGGGTTAGGAGGGAGAGATATATCAGCCATGATTGAATGGTGGAATACACTTGATGGGCCGAATAGCCTAATTCTTCTCCTATCACATGATCTTAAGCTTTGTACACCCAGAGGAATCTGGCAGGGTCATGGAGAGAATGGGCAAACTACATACAGACACCACCAGTAGTCAGGATTGACCTTGGGTCACTGGAACTTTGCAGCAGCAGCTGTTTCAACTGTGCCACCCGAAATTGATTCATTCTGGTAATTAATTAATTGATTAAAAGGAAGGGGTTTCAGCTTTCACAGGATGTAAAACAACAGCAAAACAAAATTTATAAAACAGTAGTTTAGGCTGAGATGAGAAGTGATCCTTCAAAGTACTGGGGGTGGTTTAATGCCACAAGCTAATCACATCAACATTTTGCACGCCTTTGTAATGTATGGGATGCCTATGAATAACTGTCAGGTATTGTTGTGTTGCTCGTGAACCAAACTATTTAATTCTGACACTTAACTTACTTATTAAATGAATCGAAGGAACAGCCAAGCGGCTGTTGGTATTCACCAATCTGAATAATACACTCGAAAAACACAATTACCTACCTACTGGTGACATTATTTTGATCGTACATGTTGCATTCTACCACAGGTGCCCTGAAGATAACAGGACAGATGTGAGGTATCGCTTTCTTGTCAGAGTTCAGCTGTAAACCCCTGTTTCAATAGATGACATTTGGAGTTCATCAGTAAGAGGACGTGTTGTCGCACCCACGCACAAAATTCTAACCTGCAAAACTATTGATCTTCAGACGTTGTATGAAGTGCAACCTGGAGATAATATATAACGTGCAGAATCATTTCATTAAAAAAATATATGGTATTTACACCGGCGCCATCTCACTGCCTTGTTTCTACACCTACAAAGTTACGACAGCTGTGATAAATCATTTCAGTGGTTCCTGCATTAGTTGGTACAGACTCACGACATGGTGTTCCTGTCTTTCAAACTAGGAAACAGTGCATGAGAAGAGAAAAGCCCATCCATCTGTGCATTCCTCAATCTATAATAATGCAGCAAAAGACTTAAACTATCTTCTGACATATTTGGTTCCAATAACAGCATACAAAAGAACAAGTTTGGAATCTGCAATATGATCGTTCATAAAAATTCTCATTCTCCAGAAACATGAACAAAATAATCAAATTGGAGCCTTTTATCATCATAGAACCGTTCTGACAGACCACAGAAAACTATCCTGCCTGACCCCTTTCCACAAATGTTTTTCCCCTTTCAAGTATACATCCAATTACTTTAAAAAAAGAGGCAATTGAATCTGCTTTCAAATGTGTTTTAGACAATACATTCTAGTTCACAACAATCCACATGATGACAGGAAATCCTTATTTCATATCAGGTTGATCTACCTATGATTTTATGTAGAGAAATCCTATGATTGATGACCCGTCTGCCCTTGTAAATGGGACAAGTAAACAAATCTGCACAACCATTCATGATTTTGCAAATTTCTATCAAATCTCATTGGAACTTTCTCTACTCCGAAATAGAATAACTCCTGCTTCTGAAGGCAAACTGCTCCCTGATCCCATTCTAAGAAATATTTTCAGCCTTCCCTTGCAGATTACCTGAAAAATGGCACCCAGAAATGATTCCAACCTTCCCACCATGGGATTACAAGTATCTTATAAATCACAATGAACCTTATTTATTATCAATAAGTTTCAACTTACCAAAGTAGGCTAGGGAGATAGCAATTCTTTCTGGTGAGATGCCCGACTTGCATATTTGACAGATAGGCAATATGTTCAACTGTGAATGTGCTATTTTGGGGAAAAGGAATGAAGCCAATGCAATTTATAGATCATGCCATGTAAACGTTTCTGGGAAACAAATGCCACAGCATTGTGACAATACAGTCCTATATTCTCTCAGGCCATCTGAATAAATGTTTAAAAAGCCATACTTAGCAGTAAAATCTAACTTGCAGGCTTATAATTGTATAACTTTTTGATTTAGAAATGTAGTATAGTCAGCAGAAAAAACTAACTTGCATACTTAAAATTGTACAATTTTTCAATTTAGAAATTTTGTTCCTGCTTTTTACCACTTACGTCATTTTGTGTTGCAATTATTTCTAGCTTCATTGAACCCGTTTTCTCCAACTCTTGCCACCTCAAGTACAAGCACTGGGAATCCAAAATAAATAGAAATAACTGAAATGTTGGCATTTTACGGTTGATGAGCAGCATTCATGAAGAGAGACACAGTTAATGGTCCCGATTAATGACCTTTCATCATCAGTTCTGATGAAAAGTCATCATTCTCAAACAATATGCGTAGGAAGGAACTGCAGATGCTGGTTTTCAAACATTAGCTGCTTCTCTCTCGACAGATGCTGAATGATCTCGTGAGTATTTATAGTAATTTTACTTCGGAGTCACGTGAGTGACTACGTGAAGAACCCGCCTCAACGCTGGCAACGGCATGACGTCAACGCTGAACGGCGCGAGGAGGAGCTGCAGTAAGGAGCACTCCTCGGCAGCGGTCGGAACGGCCCGCAGGTAAGTGCAGTTAGACGGGGCGTTTTTTAGGTTACGCTGGGTGGCTCCAGCAAAACAAAACCAAAAGAAAAATTTAGAGCCACGTTAACGTGCTGATTGAGCACTGATTATTAAAAGAAAAATGGAGAAATCGGGAAAGAAGTTTTCGCGGGTAAAAAGATGTTCCGGGTGAAAGTAAAAATAATGGGACGCGAAGTTAGTGCGGACCCGTTTTCCGATACCGTTGGCCGCTGATGTACCCGATAGTGAGTTTCCAGATTCTCCAGAAATAATAACACGGAGGAAAATGTCCTAAAAAATGCACAAACCCCCCCCACCCCACCCCCCCCCCCCCCCCCCCCCCCCCCCCCCCCAAAAAACCCCCCCCCCCCCCAAGAAATCTGAGAGGCCCGTGGTTTCTGATGACTCTGATATTGAAAGACCTCCAGACAATAAAAACTATGTGGCTAAAAATGGAGCATATGGAGAAAGTTCTCCAAACAATAATGAGACAAGGGTCAGAGTACCCGTATGAATCCCAAAAAATCCCTGAGGGGTTTGAATATGATGAATATGGCTGTGGGCCAAGTTGGGAATATGATTACTCCAGACCCAGGATTTGGGCTGGAAGAAGTCTCATGGGATGATATCCAATTGATTTAGGGCTGCAGAAGGCAGACCTGCTGGTGCTATATGGCTTTTGAAAGCACACCACAAAGTAAAAAGAAAAGGCCTAATGTGCCTGGTTATAGCACAAGATTTTGCTATACCTGAAGGAAGTGGTGAGGCTATGGAAGAAATCCTAGCTGCAAACATAAATTATATGGTATCTCACCAACTTCCACAATTCTGTGATGAAATGAAACATCCAGAATTAATATAAAGCTCCAAGAAATTGTGCTCATTGGAAGTACCTACGGTGAATCCGATGATATGGACGTCTATGACTCCAAGTATGAGAGCCCTAGAAGTGAAGTTTCAAAAGGTTTGCTCAAATTAATTTCTGCCGCCATTACGGCCTATGGCAGGCAAATGGAGAATCTGGAAATGGAAAAGATTCAAAAGGATACTTTGGGGCTTATTATGTAATTCATTCTATGAAATTAATTGCATGAGGAAAACGGCGATTCGGCCCTTATTTCACCCTAGATTTGCAAGCCTGTGTCAAGAAAGTGGAGTTCAAGCTCCTGGGTATTTGTTTGGAGAAAATCTGCCGAAACAGCTGAAAGAGTTGGATGAAGAAGCTAAATATTTAGCAATGTTAAACCTTTTGTTTTTGGACAAAGAAGGGGTTTTTCGACCCGAAGGGTTTCGATTTCCGTTATAGAAGCAGAAGTTTGTCACGAAAATACTATCGTGCTGTGCAGGCAAGTGCTTCCCTGTATTCGGGAAGAAGGAGACCACCACGCTCATACGCAGAGGTATTAAAGACTTAAGTACTTAAAGAAACTGTGGTTGACTCTCCAGTTGGAGGGAGATTGCAAAAATTTTATAATGCCTGGCTTAACATTACTTCTGATCGATATGTATTACAAGCAGTTTCGGGAGCCATTATTATTTTTAAAGAAGGGGTTAATCCTCCTGTACAGATAGACCTGCTTATGCTTATGTGATTTCTGCAGAGGAAAGAATGGAGATTAATGTGGAAATTGACAAATTATCTGGAAAAGGCGTAATTGAAAAGACTTATGAACATAAGTATCATTTGTCTCTAATATATTTCGAAGAGATAAAAAAGATGGTTGCAGAATATTCTGGACCTTACAGATCTGAATAAGTTTGTAGAATACAAACATTTTAAGATGGAGACATTCAGTACTGCAAAATATCTTATCTCAGCAGGGGGTGTTATATGGCTAAGATTGATTTGAAGGATGCTTATTATTCTGTAGCAATTCATCAATGCTTCAGGAGGTTATTTAATTGGCTGGGACAATTATGGCCAGTTTAAAGCTTTACCAAATGGATTGAGTTCGGCTCCTAGACTCTTTACAAAACTGTTGAAACCAGTTTTTTTAGCCCATTAAGAGCACAGAAACACATTGTTATGGCTTATCTGGGATGATTTTTCTGATCATTAGTGATACTCAAGAGTCAGCTGAGCACTCATTTCAGTTACTAAAGCTTTGTTTGAAAAGCTAGGGTTTTTGATTCATCCAATTAAGTCCCAGCTGCAGCCAGCACAATCAATTAACTTTTTGGGGTTTGTAATTAACTCAGTGACTATGTTAGTTACTTTGCCAACAGAGAAGGCCAATGACATCTTGATGACTTGTAATTACCTCATTCACAAACCTTATCCCTCCATCCGAGAAGTGGCGAAAACCATTGGGAAACTGGTAGCAGCATTTCCGGCAGTGGAATTGGGTCCATTACATTATCAAAATCTTCAAGGGACAAAACAAGGGCTCTTAAAGAGAAGGCAGGTCACTTTGACAGGCCTATGCAATTAACAAAAGAAGCCGTGTTGGAATTACAATGGTGGGTTGAAAATGTCCCACAAGCTGCTAAGAATATCATGATTAAACAACCTGAAATGGTTTTACAAACGGATGCTAGTGCTCTCGGATGGGGGGCTACAGATTCGTCCTCCAGTTGTGGAGGTAGATGGAAAGCTCAGAAGAAGGCGTTTCTTCAAGTTTATGGTATTAACTATTTGGAGTTATTGGGTGCATTTTATGGACTTAAAGCATATTGTTGTGCTAAACAAGGTCTACATGTGTTAATACAGTTAGACAATAAAAACGGTGGTTGCATACATTAATCACATGGGGGGAGTTAGGTCAGTATCATGTGATTGTCTTGGCCATGAGATATGGCAATGGTGTATTGGTCGCCAAATATGGATTTCAGCAAGCTACATTCCGGGTAAGGACAATGTGGGTAGCAGATGAAAGATCCAGGAGTTTTTAAAGATAATACGGAATGGATGCTTAAGCCAGCAATATTTAAGAATTTGTAAAACCAATTTGGGTTGCCAGAAATAGATTAGATTGCATCTAGGCTTAATGATCAGTTGCCTACTTATGTGTCTTGGGAACACGATCCAGATGCAGTAGCAGTAGATGCTTTTTCATTACACTGGGGAAAAAAGATGTTCTTTTATGCTTTTCCACCATTTGCTTTGATTCAGAGATGCCTGAAGAAGATAGAACAAGATTCTGCTTCTGGATTGTTGGTAGATTCCAAATTGGCCAACTCAACCTTGGTTCCCAGTAATGCTGAATATGATTAAAGAACCATATATGTCGATTCCTAACAGTAGTGATATCTTGACTAATCCGGTAACTAAAGAGATTTACCCATTGTATGCATATATGAATTTGTTAATCTGCAGTTTTGACCAGACCACTACAGGAGCTGGGTTGGGATTGTCGGACCAAACTATGAAATTTAATGGTTGCATCATGGCGCAATAGCACACAAAAGCAAATATATGACACATATAAGAAATGGGAAGACTTTTTTGCACACAGTCAAATATTTCTTATGATATGCCTGTAAATATTGCAAATGTTTTGGATTCCTTGCAATTTGCATTTTCAGAACATTTAAGTTACAGTGCCATTAACACTGCACGCAGTGCTTTGTCCGTCCTATTTAGGGCTTATGACTGATCAGAGATCAATTGGGTCGCATCCATTAATATCTAGATTCATGAAAGGAATCTTTAATATTAATCCACCCAAACCAAGATACACAGAGATTTGGGATGGGAGCATTGTACTTACGCTACTTAGACAATGGACTCCAATTGAAGGGTTGACATTGAAAGATTTGACATTGAAATTAGTCATGTTAATGTCACTGGTCCTCAGCTCAAAGAGAGCCAAACTTTACAAATGTTGCGTTAGACTGTATGCATGTGACTACAGATAATGTTGTGTTCTATGTTTACGAGTTGATCAAACAAAGCAGACCAGGAGATCTGGAACAAAGGTAACCTTTCAAGCTTATCATATTGATCCTACTTTGTGTGTGGTTAAACATTTGAACGAATATATTAAAGTTACTGACACCCTTCGACGGAAATGAAAAAGCGTTAATGGTTACCACAAAAAACCACACACAAAAGCTTCAGTTCAAACTATTCAAAATGGTTTTTGAAACAGGTGTTGGTTTTAGCGGAGTAGACACTGATGTGTTCAAATCTCACTCACCAGGGCGGCAGCTACGTCGCGGCGAAGGGGCGGGACGTACCTCTCGAGCCAGCATATTTTAAAGTCGCAGGGTGGAGTAAAGAGAAACTTTTCAAAGTTCTACAATAAACCTGTTCACACTATGACAAGCTTTGGACACGCGGTGATGGAAGCACTATAATCACCTGCTTTGTTTACTATTAATTGCTATAATCAATGGTGTAGTCACTTCTATTTTATCACTTGTAATCATTTTCCCTCAGATATAAGGAGGGTTATTATATGGTCTTAAACCATTAAAAAGTTAATTGTGAAATGATCTAACATTAGTCCCTGGTTTCTCATGTATGTGTTTTACTTAGCCGGACTGTCCCGTACGGATTGATTCTACGACATAAAAAACACAGAAAGCTTTTAAAATCTTCACGTAGTCACTCACGTGACTCCGAAGTAAAATAGTAAGATTAAACAAGAACTTACCAGTTCGAAGTTTGATCGTTATTTATGAGGAGTTACGATGAGGGATTACGTGCCCTCCGCTCCCACCCTCATAAAATAAATGATCAAATTGGTAGTTCTGAGTCTTTTTATGAGCCTTACTATGTTACTCCCGGCTTTTGGTGTTCTGTGTTTTTCATGCCGCTGCTTTGAAGTATGCCGTTGCCAGCGTGAGGCGGGTTCTTCACGTAATCCCTCATCGTAACTCCTCATAAAATAACGATCAAACTTCGAACTGGTAAGTTCTTGTTTAATCATAGTAATTTTCATTCATTGGTGTAATGTAGCTGTTATCAGCATAGCTAATACTTATAATCATCACTCACTTCCTTAAAATAAAGTCTAATTAGCCAAGCCCATGCACTTCTCGCAGCAGACTGGAGTTGTGTACAGATTAGAATGACCAAGAACAATGTGTTCCTTTCCCTAAGGGACATCAGTAAACAGTTGTTTTTTACATTACGACAGCAGATAACTTAATTTTCATTTATGGGTACATCTTGCTAGTAGACTTTTAAAACAAAAGATCAAAAATGCAAATTGCAACTCTTTTAGATTAGTTTAGAGATACATGTGGAAACATCAAATCCGCACCGACTAGCGATGCCCGAACACTTGCACTATCCTACACACACTCGGGACAATTTACAATTATACTAAGCCTACAAACCTGTACGTCTTTGGAGCGTAGGAGGAGACTGGAAAAAGCCCACGCAGGTCAGAGAGAACCTACAAACTCCGTGGAGCAAGTGCCCGTAATCAGGATTGTACCCGTCTCTCTGGCACTGTGAGCACAGCAACTCTACCACTACACAACTGGTGCACATAAAGTCATGTGCCTTTGATCATCAGCACAGCAACCTAGCTACTGAACCAACATACACCGCAAACTCAATTTATTTGTTTCTTTATCTGCTTTTTGTCAGTTATAAACTCTATTGAATTGTAGCAATCAGTGTCAGCCACCCCTTGCACAAGTCAGACATCGTTTTATGAATTACTCATTTTGTTGGGAATGTGGAGGATGATCAATTGTACAGTTGCCAAGACAAATATAAAAGCATTAAAGGGGACACTGTTGACCCATGGTCTCACAAAGAGATGGAAACAAGTCACGTAACTCTTATCTGGACATGGGAGCAGACTGATGTTTTCACTAATGCTGCAGCTGAGAGACAATCACAGAGCTTTGCTATTTCCTGTAGTCAAATTACTAAACCTTTGTGTCACTGGAATGATTATGGAACTGAAAGACAGTAACATCTGCCTTCTCTATTACAGTCTTTACAGATCAGAGAGTATTGTGCATTTATCAAATAATTTTTTATAGTTTTGATACATGCAATTCATTCTATAAATGTACTCAGAATTAAACACGCAGCTGGAGTCTGTTAATTTTACAGTGTGACACTTTAGATGTTGGGTTTTTCACAAACCTTGTTCTCGGGGTATCTAAACCTAAATTTTATTAGTCGTTTAAGTTATGACATCGGATGGAGTTGCAAACCAAATCTCGTTGCATTTATGTGTAATGGCAATAAAAGATATTAGTATTATTATTGTTCAAAGCGACAATGGAAATTGTTTTAAGCCTAGACGGGAATAGCACAAAGAGAAAACGCTAGAGGAATTGAGAGTGCTACCATCAAGAGCTAATAGTACTACTACACTGCTAAATGTTGCTCCAACAGGTATTTGTGACAATATATTTTCATAATGATTATAATAATGATAATGATGTTGCCCCCCCCCTTCCTTCACATATCTTTCCTATGTGTAGGAAAGAACTACAGATGCTGATTTAAACCGAAGGTAGACACAAAATGCTGGAGTAACTCAGCGGGACAGGTAGCCTCTCTGGGGAGAAGAAATGGGTGATGTTTCCGGTCGAGACCCTTCTTTAGACTGATCTGTCTGAAGAAGGGTCTCGACCCAAAATGTCACCCATTACTTCTCTCCAGAGATGATGCCTGTCCCGCTGAGTTACTCCAGCATTTTGTGTCTACCTTCTCTTTCCTATGTGTTGCTTTTCCCCTATTACAGTCTCATGCATTAAGCAAACCGGGCTAACGTCCCTTTAATTGCTAGTGCACCAGTCATTTTCTCATTTTTGCCTCTGTCACTAGTTTATTTACTCTCTAATTTTTTTTAGAATACTTATATAACAAAAGATTGTGGCACAGTTATGTTCACAGTAGAAAGCCCATCTTGTTTTTTTTTCCCCCATAGACTTTCTTTTCACTGTCTTGTAGAATTTGTGTAATTTATGTATAATTACATGTATAGTTACATGGTTTTGCTGAATTTGTGTAATTTATGTATAATGTGCCCACGATGCTGATGCAAGGAATTGAACCAGTAGTTCACCAAATCTCAACTTGATTGAATACAGTTGCATTTCAGGGTCCCACAGGAACATGAATCAATGTTAGGTGATTTCCTGGTGATCTTCCCTTCATCATAACATCTTCCCACCATCATAAGATCAAAATTGAAGACATTCCCAAACTTACGAATCATCCTTAAATACAGGAGAGGTGCCAGGAAGAGTGGAAGGTGGCAAAAGTTGTGCCTCTTTTCAGGAAGGGCTGCAGGTAAAATGCTAGGCACCATAGGCCGGTGAACATAACATCTGTAGTTGGAAAGTTACTAAAGAGTATTCTGAGGGATAGGTTATACAGGTATTTGGATCAGCAAGGTCTGATTGGGGATAGTCAGCATGGTTTTGTTTGGGGGAGGTAATGTCTCACAAATCTGATTAATTTTTTGGAAGACGTGAACAAAAAGGTCGATGAGGGCAGAGCTGTAGCTGTTGTGTACATGGATTTCAGTAAGGAGTTCGACAAGGTTCCATATGGTAAGGGGGGAGTATGAGTGCCAGGGCAGTTTACTGTTCTGGATGTCAGATGTGGGAGGTCATGGAGTCTGATAGCCATCCAGACGCCCACATCTGCGCCAGGTGCATCGAGATGGGGTGCCTAAGGGACCGTATTAGGAACCTGGAGCAGCAGCTCGATGATCTCTGTCTGGTCAGGGAGAGCGAAGAGGTCATAGAGAGGTTACAGAGAGGTGGTCACTCCAAAACCACAGGAGGCAGACAAATGGGTCACGGTTAGGAGGGGCAAGGGGCAGAGGCAGGGACTAGAGAGTACCCCGGTGGCTGTACTTCTTGGCAATAAGTACTCCTGTTTGAGTACTGTTGGGGGGCACAGCCTACCTGGTGTAGCAACAGCAGCCGGGCCACCAGTACAGAGACCGGCCCTGTTGCTCAGAAGGTAAGGAAAAGAAGTAAATAAGTAAAGAAAATAAGTAAATAAGTAAAGAAAAGAAGAGGAGGGCAGTAGTAATAGGGGACTATAGTTAGGGGGTCAGATTGGCAATTCTGTGGACGCAGTCAGGCGACCCGGATGGTAGTTTGCCTCCCTGGGTGCCAGGGTCTGGGATGTATCTGAACGTGTCCAACATATCCTGAAATGGGAGGGAGAGGAGCCAGAGGTCGTGGTACATATTGGTACCAATGACATAGGTAGAAAAAGAGAAGAGGTCCTGAAAGGAGAATTTAGGGAGTTAGGAGGAGAGTTAAGGAGAAGGACCGCAAAGGTAACAATCTCAGGATTACTGCCTGTGCCACACGACAGTGAGAGTAGGAATGGAACGAGGTGGAGGATAAATGCGTGGCTGAAGGACTGGTGCAGAGGGCAGGGATTCAAGTTTCTGGATCATTGGGACCTCTTTTGGGGAAGGTATGACCTGTAAAAAAAGGACGGGTTGCACTTGAACCCGAGGTGGACCAATATCCTGGTGGGGAGATTTGCAAAGGCTACTGGGGAGACTTTAAACTAGAACGGTTGGGGGGAGGGACACAAACAGAGAAAGCTAGAAGACAGTGTGTGAGGCAGGAGGCAGAGAAGGGAAGCCTTCAGACACAACATGTGGGGGGGGGGGAAGAAGAAAAAATAATAAACAGAGAATAAGAGGTGGTGGGTTTCTAAAATGTGTGAGCAGAGAGACGGAGGGGTGTAAAATGAGGGTAGAAGCAATAGGTAGCAAGGTGAAAAGTAAAAGTGGCACGCAGACAAATCTAGGGCAAAAATCAAAAAGGGACACTTTTCAAGATAATTGTATAAGGGGTAAGAGTGTTGTTAAAACAAGCCTGAAGGCTTTGTGTCTCAATGCAAGGAGCATTCATAATAAGGTGGATGAGTTGAATGTGCAGATAGCTATTAATGACAATGGTGTAGTTGGGATCACGGAGACATGGCTCCAGGGTGACCAAGGCTGGGAGATGAACATCCAGGGATATTCAATATTCAGGAGGGATAGACAGAAAGGAAAAGGAGGGGGTAGCGTTGCTGGTTAGAGAGGAGATTAACGCAATAGAAAGGAAGGACATTAGCTAGGAGGATGTGGAATCGATATGGGTAGAGCTGCGACACAATAAGGGGCAGAAAACGCTAGTAGGAGTTGTGTACAGGCCACCCAACAGTAGTAGTGGAGTTGGGGATGGCATCAAACAGGAAATTAGAAATGTGTGCAACAAAGGTAAAACAGTTATAATGGGCGACTTCAATCTGCATATAGATTGGGTGAATCAAATTGGCAGGGGTGCTGAGGAAGAGGATTTCTTGGAATGTATGCAGGATAGTTTTCTAAACCAACATGTAGAGGAACCCAACGAGAGAGCAAGCTATTCTAGACTGGGTATTGAGTAATGAGGAAGGGTTAGTTAGTAGTCTTGTTGTGCATAGCCCCTTGGGCAAGAGTGACCATAATATGGTTGAGTTCTTCATTAGGATGGAGAGTGACATAATTAATTCAGAAACATGGGTTCTGAACTTAAAGAAAGGTAACTTTGAGGGTATGAGACGTGAATTGGCCACGATAAAATAGCAATTGATTCTTAAAGGGTTGACAGTGGATGTGTAATGGATGGCATTTAAAAACTGCATGGATGAACTACAACAATTGTTCATCCCAGTTTGGCAAAATAATAAATCAGGGAAGGTAGTGCATCCATGGGAAATCAGGGATAGTATCAAAACAAAAGAGGAAACATACAAATTAGTCAGAAAAAGCAGCCTACCAGAGGACTGGGAGATATTCAGAGTCCAGCAGAGGAGGACAAAGGGCTTAATTAGGAAAAGGAAAATAGATTATGAAAGAAAATTGGCAGGTAACATAAAAACTGACTGCAAAAGTTTTTATAGATATATGAAGAGAAAAAGATTAGTTAAACCAAATGCAGGTCCCTTGCAGTCAGAAACGGGCGAATTGATCATGGGGAACAAGGACATGGCAGACCAATTGAATAACTACTTTGGTTCTGTCTTCACTAAGAAAGACATAAATAATCTGCCGGAAACAGCAGGGGACAGGGCGTCAAATGAGATGGAGGAACTGAGTGAAATCCAGGTTAGCCAGGAAGTGGTGTTAGGTAAATTGAATAGATTAAAGGTCGATAAATCCCTAGGGCCAGATGGTCTGCATCCCAGAGTACTTAAGGAAGTAGCCCCAGAAATAGTGGATGCATTAGTGATACTTTTTCAAAACTCTTTAGATTCTGGAGTAGTTCATGAGGATTGGAGGATAGCTAATGTAACCTCAATTTAAAAAAAGGGGGGGGGGGGGGAAACAGAGAATTACAGACCAGTTAGTCTAACATCGGTAGTGGGGAAACTGCTAGAGTCAGTTATTAAACATGGGATAGCAGCACATTTGGAAAGTGGTGAAATCATTCTACAAAGTCAGCACGGATTTACGAAAGGCAAATCATGTCTGACGAATCTTATAGAATTTTTCGAGGATGTAACTAGTAGAGTGGATAAGGGAGAACTTAAAGGTAGAGTGGATAAGGGAGAATATAAGATGTGTTATATCTGGACTTTCAGAAGGCTTCCGACAAGGTCCCACATAAGAGATTAGTATACAAACTTAAAGCACATGGTATTGGCGGTTCGGTATTGATGTGGATAGAGAATTGGCTGGCAGACAGGAAGCAAAGAGTAGGAATAAACGGGTCCTTTTCAAAATGGCAGGCAGTGACTAGTGGGGTACCGCAAGGCTCAGTGCTGGGATCCCAGCTATTTACAATATATATTGTTGATTTGGACGAGGGAATTGAATGCAACATCTCCAAGTTTGCGGATGATTGAAGTGGGGGGCTGGTTACTGTGAGAGATTGAAGACGACTAAAAAGCAGATGATAAAATGAATGAAATGAGAAAATGGAATGCAAATAAAATGAAAATGTTACGTGTAAAAGAAAATAGCAAATATGATGTGAGGAAAAAAACAAAAAGGCAAATAAAAAATGCTAGCCGAGGACTGCAAGGTGACTTGGATAGGCTGGGTGAGTGGGCAAATGCATGGCAGATGCAGTATAATGTGGATAAATGTGAGGTTATCCACTTTGGTGCAAAAACAGGAAAGTAGACTATTATCTGAATGGCGACCGATTAGGAAAAGGGAGATGCAACGAGACCTGGGTGTCATGGTACACCAGACAT
Organism: Okamejei kenojei; assembly: GCA_035221665.1. Classification (NCBI taxonomy): domain Eukaryota; kingdom Metazoa; phylum Chordata; class Chondrichthyes; order Rajiformes; family Rajidae; genus Okamejei; species Okamejei kenojei. Next base: position 22,883,536 of record CM069141.1, on the reverse strand, counting down.
TGAAAGTAGGCATGCAGGTGCAGCAGGCAGTGAAGAAAGCAAATGGTATGTTAGCATTCATAGCAAAAGGATATGAGTATAGGAGCATGGATATTCTACTGCAGTTGTACAGGGTCTTGGTGAGACCACACCTGGAGTATTGCATACAGTTTTGGTCTCCAAATCTGAGGAAAGACATTCTTGCCATGGATGGAGTACAGAGAAGGTTCACCAGACTGATTCCTGGGATGCCAGGGCTTTCATATGAAGAAAGACTGGATAGACTCGGCTTGTACTCGCTAGAATTTAGAAGATTGAGGGGGGGATCTTATAGAAACTTACAAAATTCTTAAGGGTTGGACAGGCTAGATGCAGGAAGATTGTTCCTGATGTTTGGGAAGTCCAGAACAAGGGGTCACAGTTTAAGGATAAGGGGAAAATCTTTTAGGACTGAGATGAAAAAAACATTTTTCACACAGAGAGTGGTGAATCTCTGGAATTCTCTGCCACAGAACGTAGTTGAGGCCACTTCATTGGCTATATTTAAGAGGGAGTTAGATGTGGTCCTTGTGGCTAAAGGGATCAGGGGGTATGGAGAGAAGGCAGGTACAGGATACGGAGTTGGATGATCGGCATGATCATATTGAATGGTGGTGCAGGCTCGAAGGGCCGAATGGCCTACTCCTGCACCTAGTTTCTATGTTTCTATGGTAGGCTGCTCTGGAAGGTAAGATAGCATGGGATCCAAGGAAAGCTAGCTGTATGGATAGGAAATTGGCTTCATGGAAGGAAGCAGAGGGTGATGGTGGAAGGTTGCTTCTCAGACAGGAGGCCTGTGACTAGTGGTGTGCCTCAGGGTTTGGTGCTGGGCCCGTTACTGTTTGTCACCTACATCAATGATTTGGATGAGAACACACATGGCAAGATTAGCAAGTTCGCTGGTGATACAAAAGTGAGTGGTTTTGCAGATAGTGAACATAGTTGTGAAAGATTGCAGCAGGATCTGGATCAATTGGCCAGGTGGGTGGAGGTAAATGGTAGGCCTCTGGGTAATGTTGTAGAGCAGAGGGATCTAGGAGTACAGGTGCATGGTTCCTTGAAGGTCAAGTCACAGGTGGATAAGGTGGTCAAAAAGGCTTTTGACACTTTGGCCTTCATCAGTCTATTAAGTATAGAGGTTTGGAGGTCATGTTGCAGTTGTATAAGACATTGGTGAGACCGCATTTAGAATATTGTGTTCAGTTCTGTGCACCATGTTATAGGAATGATATTGTCAAGCTTGAAAGGGTTCAGAAAAGATTTACTAGGATATTGCCAGGAGCTATCGGGAGATGTTGAGTAGGCTGGGTCTCTATTCCATGGAGCGCAGGAGCACAAGGGGTGATCTTATAGAGGTGTACAAGATCATGAGAGGAATAGATCGGGTAAATGCAGTTTTTCGCCCAGAGTAGGGGAATCAAGGACCACAGAGGACATAGGTTCAAGGTGAAGGGGAAAAAATGTAATAGGAATCCAAGGTGTAACATTTTCACACAAAGGGTGGTGGGCGAATGGAATAAGCTGTCAGAGGAAGTAGTTGAGGCTGGAACTATCCCATCCTTTAAGAAACAGTTAGACAGGTATATGTATAGGATAGGTTTGGAAGGATATGGGCCAAATGCAGGCAAGTGGGACGAGTGTAGCTGGGACATTGTTAGCCGGTGTGGGCAAGTTGGGCCAAAGGGCCTGATTTCCACACTGTATCATGCCATGTCTATCATTGGGCAGTTCCAGTTCACTGTTCCCTGTCTTAAACGGGTGCTTTTTAAAAATAGTTCTTAAAGACTGCTTTTAGACTTTAAAGGACACAAGTACTGGAGTAACACAGACAATCAGCCAGCATCTCAGGAGAACATAAATAGGTGAGGTTTCCAGTGGAGTGAAGAAGGGTCTTGGCCCAAAACATGACCTAGCCGTATTCTCCAGAGATACTGTCTGACCTGCCAAGTTCCTCCAGCACTTGGTGCACTTGTGTGTTGACCAGCATCTGCAGTTTATTATTTCTCATTTTAGACTTTGATGGACAGATTTTTTTTTAATATATATAAATCGGGATACTGGTTTTATTTGGGGTACACAAAAGGATGGAGAAACTCAGTGGTGCAGCAGCATCTAAGGAGCGAAGGAGATAGGCGACGCTTCGGGTCGCGACCCTGCTGCTGCACCCGCTGAGTTTCTCCAACCTTTTGTGTACTCTCGATTCTCCAGCATCTGCAGTTCCTTCTTTAACAACAATACTGGTTTTATTTTACTTAGTTAGTATCATTTCATACAACGGGTTACAGGAGACAGTTCAGCCCATTGAGCCTGTATCGTTATACATTGGTTATTTGTTAATCACTCCGAACACCACCGTCAACTTATATTTTACTGCTGGGAATACGATGTTAGCACTCGCATTGCAGCAGCATCGTCCACAGAATGCATTCGACGCAACTCAGAGTAGGCGCTCCTCCACGGCACTTCCCAGGCTACAAACTACACCAGAGAAACAGAAAGGAGCAGGCACTAGGCGCAAAGGGAACGCCATCAGCGGCAAATCACCCCACACCCAACTTGGAAATCTACCGCTGTTCATTCACGGTGGCGGCGTCTCGTTCGCTGCACTCCCCGACAGCTCGAGTGCAGCCGGGATATCTGCAACTCGCTGAGCTGAGCAAGGGAAGCAGTTCGCCAGCACCGTTCTCACGGGTAGTGCCTGTCCGGGGTATCAGCAATTGCATCCATAGATATATGTCCTTTTGAATAAACGAGCAAAGCAGAAAGCTATCCGATCCCTTCTCTCACACGTTGCGAGGGTTTGAACGCCGTGCATTGCCGCTCTCCCCGTGTGGTGCTGGGCTCGCATTGAATTGCCTGCATTCACGAAGACAGCAGACTTCTAATGCACCGAGTTGTTAAAGAAGGAACTGCAGATGCCGGAGATTCGAGGGTACACAAAAGGCCGGAGAAACTCAGCGGGTGTAGCAGCATCTAAGGAGATAGGCGACGTTTCGGGTCGAGACCCTTCGTCAGACGGAAGAAGGGTCTCGACCCGAAACGTCGCCTATCTCCTGCGCTCCTTGGATGCTGCTGCATCCGCTGAGTTTCTCCAGCCTTTTGTGTACCTTCTAATGCACCGACCTGCCCCGACTTTACCCAGTGTAACTATACGACCATCTCTGCGGAATACGGCTGCGTCAGACCTCTACAATCTCTCTCGATGCTTTTTCTCTTCTCTCCCACCCACCCAGATAACTCTTTGCTTTCCGAAAAAATGTTCTTGTTTTTATTGAAACTGACACTTGACTGACACTTTAATGTACTTCATGTTGGGTCAGTTTTTGTAGCTCTTTACATGCTGAGCAATTGACTATCGATGACCCATTTAAAAAGCGCAAGGCCCCGTTCACCTTGGGCAACTAGAACAAGCCACGGTAACATTATTTTTTTTCCAACTTGCACTGCATCTCTATCCTAATTTCCAGGTGCGCCGTGGATAGCGAGAGCTTATGCACAACGTTACGGAATCATGTTGTGTATCAGACGGGGTTTCCCAATACTTCAGTGTATTGGTACAAAATCCGAATGACCGCATTTCGAACATAGATACTATGTAACGGTAGCTAGATTTTACAAATAATAACTTAAACCATTCTTTAACCCAACAGCAAAAACTCCACACGACAGCTATCAAGCAGAGATCTTAATTACATCGCACGTTGATTATGTGTTGCAAATAACTTTCATTCGAGCCAAATTATATTTTATTTTTGTGCAGAAGCGACGTGTTAAAACAGTTAGTTTTGATATTGGGCTGTTACAAACACACGATGTAAAATAAAGCTCATTGCACTTGTGGAGAGATCGGCTCACCATCATTAAAGAGAGATAAACACACAGCGTTGCCTTACCTATGTGAATTATAGAATCGCTCGCTACGGTGTCGGCACATAAGATCCAGGCGATGGACACAAACAGAGCGGCGAAAACTTCCATCTCCTACACACTGTCAGCTGAAGACAGCCGATATCCACTGCATGAAGCACATAACGCGAAAGCGGAGTCTGGCGATCCAAATTTACCGTCAGATTAAAGCGTCTTTATTGAAACTGACCGCTTCCGACTTGGCAAGCCACTTCTCCAACTTTGCTTGCATTTGCGTTCAATAACACGCACATCAACGTGTCCCTCGGTTCCACGCTTCCAAACGCCAAGTGAACGACCAGATAAACCCAAACTACAGCTGAAACCTGCGCGGTTCAACGAGAATTCAACGAGCTACTTCCACGCTCGCTGCTCGTGGTGCTGCAATTAAAATCTATTTTGCCGTAAAAGTGCCCGCCAGCGACTCAATGTCACAGTCAGCGGCGAAACATCCATGACACCCCAGAAGGCGGAGAGCGGTGAAACTGTAGAATCTCCAGTTGTTGAGGACCGTCTGCGGGAGTCATTCGCCTCTCTTGCGCTGGGCGTCGGTGCTAGCAAGTCCAAGGGAGCTCGGTATTGACAAGGCAACGGAGGTGCGAGCCCACTTGCTATCTCCTCCAGTAATTGTATCGCAACACGGCTTTAAACGCGGTCAAAAAACACGAGGAGGCAGACCGCTCGCGTATACACACACAGCCATGGGAGGCACTGGTTGGTAATGCCTTCAATTTGCGTTAGTGAAATCGACGTTCTGCAGCATTCTCCGGAATAGGGACACGCAGAAAAATGCCGGGTTCATCTAAAACTCGTCACGGGATGTTAACAGCAGTCAAAGCGAACAGAGAGAGCCTGCTATGCTTTGGTGGCCGCTTCATCCCCAAAAGACGCCGGTATCCATGCGTTTGGTGTATCCTCCCACTTGGGTGAGTTACAGTTCAAATTGAAAACAGACCAAAGCGATCAGAAACAACGAGAGAGGTCTGGTGTAAGTTCGCAATCGCAACTGGTCTTCTGGGGACGCAGGCACGCTAATTAAAATAGGCAGCAACTTCTCCCGCACTAATGGGGTCGGATCAATAGCCGAGGCTGCTCCTTTGATCTTCCTTCCCATGACGTCACCTGATCACACTGTTTAACTAAATGAAAGATAATTAATTCACTATTAGTCTTTTGCATGGAGTTGGCAGGCAAGAAACCATTCCCCAAAAGTAATTCAGTTTGACAACTCACAAGATAGAGGGAAGTATCCAAGCTGAGAGGTAAATACGATCTTCTATTAATAACTGGTTAGCAATACTTCCTCTAAAACTTCCCTTAAGGCAGCAATGAAGAACGAATAGCACTAGCCTTTGAATCCAGTTCTGTTGTGCATAATAATCAGCAGATGTACGTGCCCATTTGCACATTCAAGGGACTGATCTGAATCTACCCACATTTGCTTTACATAGGAATTCTGCTCCTATCACACGATACCTTATGAATTGTAAGAAAGTTGAGAGAAATAGAGTTCTAATCTTATAGAACTATGTCTCGCGAATTCCTTAAGTATTATTGAGGCATCGTCATAAAGCTTCAGGTCTTGGTCACAAGAACATGGCGTCTATGACTCGATGGCAAATAATGAATTATATGTGGCTATATATAATGAAAGTGGCGACAGCACAGGAGGGATGCCGTGATGCGGGAGAACATTTTGACCAGGTTGTTTGTGAGTAGGTGAATGTGGTCTGCAGTCCCTTCACTGCTAAGACCTCTACTCCTCCAACAAACAAGTTGAAATGTGTCAGGGGTATCAAAAACAAGAGGGCAAGTGGGAATTAAGAGATTTAAAAGGGATCTTGGGGGTATTTATATTTGCACAGAGCAGTGGAATCATATGCAATTACTACATTTTAGAGGCATTTAGACAGTAAGTTTAATAGGCAACCCATAGAAGGATACTGTTACTATGATATTATCATAGATGGGTAGAGGTGCTGGTGTGGACTATGGGTCAATTTCCATGCTGTACAATTTGATTCTATGAGATTTGTAATAGTTGCAATGCTTGTATGTGTTCAATTCAAACATAGTAATGTACTACATCCGAAAGGTTCATAGAAATATAGATATCATTAAAACATTTATAAAAAACAATGGAATGGCCTATTGCAGGTTAATCAACATTAAGCTCTCTATATTAATCAGATCCATTATTTGACTTGTCCATGAGCCAATAAAGGTCCCATTATCTTCATGTATTTGAGGTGGTTATCAGTAGGTATATTATTTATAGCAAGGAAAAAAATGGTAATAGCAAGCTTTAAAAACATGCAAATTGAAAACTAACAATATTTCAAGGCAGCTTGCACAATCTGACCCCATTTTTAGTTAACAAAGTTATATGGACTTTTCTTGCATCTTCTCTGGATAGTCTAAAGTATATTTATTAGCCTTAGTTTTCCACTGATAAGAATATTTACTGGGCGGCCATGATGGCACAGCAGTAGAGTTGCTGCCTTACAGTGTTTGCAGCACTGGACACCCGGGTTCGATCCCGACAATGGGTGCTGTCTGTATGGAGTTTGTACGTTCTCCCCATGACCACGTAGGTTTTCTCCTAGATCTTCGGTCTCCTCCCACACTCCAAAGACCTACAGGTAAGTAGGTTAATTGGCTTGGTGTTTGTGTAAATTGTCCCTAGCATAGGATAGTGTTAATAGTGTGTTGGATAGTGCGGGGATCACTGGTTGGTGAAGGGCCTGTTTCCGTGCTGCATCTGTAAACTAAACAAAACAAAATGTTGATTGAGATTGGCAGCACAATGGCAAAGCTGGCAGAGCCGGCATCAATCCTGACCTCAGTTGCTGTCTTCCGGAGCTTACACATTATGACCATGAGGTTTACTTCTGGGAGCACCAGTTTCCTCCCATATCCCAAGCAAACGTGATCGATGAGCTAGTTGGCCACTGCACATTGCCTGCATAGAAATATAGAAAGTAGGTGCAGAAGGAAGTAATTTGGCCCTTTGAGCCAGCACCACCATTCATTATGATCATGGCTGATTATCGACAATCAGTAAACCTGCCTGCCTTCTCCCCATACCCCTTGATTTCTCTAGCTCCAAAAGCTTTATCTAATGGGCCTGTCCCACTTAAGCGATTTTTCAGCGGACTGCCGGCGAATGTCAAATCGCCGGCTGTCGCCTGAAAAACCAGGAACTGGAACGGCGACAGTCAGAGTGGAAAGCACAAACACATTGCAAAGACGGGGGCCGGAGCAAGCGGGGGAGCGCTGTCTGAAATTCACACAGTACTAAGCCAAGGTGATACAGACACACACCGCTATGAACAGGAAGATTGGCGCTGTAATTAAGATGGCTAGCACAGTGTACGGCAAGTCCTGGAGAAGGGGGGGGGAAATGAGTGGAGACAACTTTTCAGAAGCCAGACAACTTTTAATAAGCCAGAGATACACAACTGTGAGGTTCAGCAGACATTTAACATTACCAGTCGATTATCCTTGGTTCTGAAAACTCCTGCTTACATTTTTTTACCTCCAATGAGCCAATGAAAATGACCGGTCAGCAAAGGTGATTAACTAAAATTACCTATGACTACTCATAACTACATGGCGACACCACTACAACTGCACCTACGACTACAGGATTATCAATTTTCTCCATGGCGACCAATTATTGGTCGCAGACAAGTTTTCAACATGTTGAAAAATTTGCGGCGACCATACTAAGGCCGCGACTAGTTCCCAGAATGTGGGAACTCCTCGCGACCATGAAGGAGACTCACCAGTGACCATCAGCGAACATGTGGCGACCGTGTCAAGCACAGAGTCTCCTGCACTCGCCTAAAACGTTGCGTAAGTGGGACGGGCCCATAGCTCTCTTTGAAATGCATGCAGTGAATTGACCTCCACTGCCTTCTGTGATAGAAAATTCCACAAATTCACAATTCTCTGGGTGAAAAAGTTTTTTCTCATCTCAGTTTTAAATGGCGTCCCCTTTATTCGTAGACTGTGGCCCCTGCTTGTGGACTCCCCCAACATTGGGATTTATTTACAGAAGAAAAAGATGACAATACGCATGAGAAAATGGTTTAAAGAAGGAATGTCACCCCAAAATGCTTAAGTAGTTGATGAGATGACTGTTAATGCATGATAAATGGGAAAAGTGAGTGCTTAAGTTTCCAGATTTTAAAAAAGTGGGGATTTCCAAGATAGTCAGAGATAATGATAAGCAAATATGGGAAATTCAATTACAGAGACCAGAAACCAACATACGCATAATGAGCATGATACGATAGAACGTTATTTATCCCGGAAGGGAAATTGGTCTGCCAACAGTCATAACACATAACAAGGTACATGAAACATGAAATTAAAGTGACGAGTGGAATCCTGGATTTGGGATGTGCAAAGATTTGGGGGGGGGGGGAGACAGGGAAGGGGTCAGTCTACCCCATGACAGAAGGAGGAGGCATTTTACAGCTTGATAGCCACAGGTAAAAAGGATCTCATGAGGCATTCTTTGCTGCATCTTGGTGGACCCGATCTGTTGTTGAAGGTGCTCCTCAGGTTGACCAGTGTGTCATGGAGGGTGTGAGCTGTATTATCCAAGATGCTCTGCAATTTGAGGAGCATCATCCCCTCCAAGACCATCTGCAGTGAATCCAACTCCACCCCCAGGACAGAGCCAGGAAGGAAATGCAGATGCTGGTTTAAACCAAAAATAGACATAAAAAGCTGGAGTAACTCAGCGGGTCAGGAAGCATCTCTGGGGAGAAGGAATAGGTGACCTTACAGGTCAAGACCCTTCTTCAGGTCTTGACCCGGAAAGTCACCTATTCCTTTTCTCCAGAGATGCAGTCTGAACCACTGAGTTACTCCAGCTTTTATGTCTATCTTACGCAAAATGGATGTTAATGGCCAGTAGAACATGGTGTAGGTTTGGAAGGGAGCTGCCAAAGACAGCAGTTTGGGAGAAATGTGTTCAATGGGTTAAAAATGTGTTCCATAGAAAATGCTGAGAGGGAAATCATCAAGCAGAAAAAGAAAGGTACAGAATGAACTGGAGATGAGAGTGAAATGAATTAGATTTGCTGCAGACCACTGAATAATCAAGTCTGCAAATAATAGTTTCAACACCAGATGGACTGAGATATGAACTGAGATGGGCTCTGTTGCAGAAGATTCTCATTGTGTGTTGGGAAAAGTAGCACTGCTGGAGTTGCTTCTGGCTGCAATCTGATAAAGAAGCATGCAATCAATTGCAGGATATCTATCATTGAACATTAAAGACTCTGGGCTCCCAACATCTCAAATGTTATATTCTTGTAGTGATATTCAAATGGTTATTTTCCCCTTAGAGGAAGATTGGGTGGAAAATTATATCAAAAGGAATTCAGACAGCATGAGAAAAAATTACACATCACAGGTGATGTTGCTTATGACCGGCTGGGTCATCTCAGTGTGTAATGAGGAAATACATTTGATTGGAATACTTTGAAGTGAGAGTGATGGGAAAGAGTGCCACAGGCATAGGATATTAAAACATGCTCAAAGGATTGACTGAGAGAAGTGGTATTGAAGGTGTTTAAGCTCTTTCAAGAGATGGGTCAGTTATAAAAGTTTTCATGTGGTGCTAGAACTGGGGCAGCTATTTACAGTGTCAACAAGCCAGAAGAAAAGTATGAAGTCGGCAGTTTAAGAGGAATTAATTCAATGGGTTAAAAGTGCGAGCCTTGAAACTGGTCGGCATGGACAAGTTGGACTGAAAGGCCTGCTTCTGTGCTGTATAACCTTCGAGAAAGACAGAGAGGCAAACAAATAGAAACTCAAGTACAGCATGAGAGGATAAAGACGACATAGATACAAGGAACTAGTGCTGCTGGTGTACAAAATAAAACACCAAGTGTCAGAGTAACTCATCATTGTCAGCCAGAATCTCTGGAAGACATGGATAACTGATATTTCAGGTTGGGATGCCGAGTCTTCCAGAGATGCTGCCAGACCCGATAAGTTACTCCAGCAAAAAAAAAGGGTTGTCAGCTCAACAGATAAATATGTGGATTGTTTCTTTACAATATAAACACTATTTGCTTTTGCAACAATGCAGTCTAAATGCTTAGACCTCCCAAGCATTCACTGAAGAATCATAATATCAGAAGAGAAATTAAATGCTGGAAGAGAGGTGGGTGTGAGTCTAATATATGATGTGATAGTTTGATGCAGGTGAGGTGCTTTTTTTGATTGGCTGATGGTTGGACAAACTGGAGCAACAGCACATCATATTCCTGCTTCGTAGCTTACAACCCAACATTATGAACAAATTGTACCACTTTGCAGTGTAAGACCCTGAACATAATTCAGTTGTGTTTGCACTTTCAATGAGTAAATTATGCAGGGCAGCAACAAATGAATTACCTGTTCAATAAAAAAACCTCATGAGAAATGTCACTGTTGACTATTACAATTTGTGAATTTTCTTCTGATTAAAAGCTATAATGAAATAAGAGAGGGAATGCAAGAGAGAATTAGATCTAGCTGTCTTTACTGTTGTGTGGTGTCTTTTTAAAATTGCTTTTTTTTTCTTTTTTTCTTCCCACAAATATGTAATATGTGAATATGTGTTCTGTTCCATTCTGTTTTGTTGGGTTTTTTTGCACAATCCGCAAGCATTGCCATTTTTCATTTCACTGCACATCTCGTATGTGTATGTGACGAATAAACCTGACTTGACTTGACCCTTAGGGCTAAAGGAATCGAGATATGGGGCAAAAGCAGGAACAGGGTACTGATTTTAGATGATCAGCCATCATCATATTGAATGGCGGTGCTGGCTCAAAGACCACGCCTGCACCTATTTGTCTATGTTTCTATGCAATTGGTGAGATTGTTCTTTTGGGATATAAAATATTACAGCATTACTGTCCTCTGCGTTGTTACAAGTAAGTAGTACAATTTATATAAGATTGCTGGCTTTCCTTGCTGAACTTTTGGAAATCTCATCACTGAAGGAATTTTATGAACAATATTGGAATTAAAGAAACTGAGAGAATTGAAACAGTTTCTCAACGCTACTACCAGTACAATTTCTACCTTGGGGAAGCGGCACGGTGGTGCAGTGGTAAAGATCCTGCCTTACAACGGCAGAGACGCGGGTTCATTCTCCCCGTGACCTGCATGGATTTTCTCTGGGATCTCTGGTTTTCACCCACATTCCAAAGACGTACAGGTTTGTACGCTAATTGGCTTGGTACAATTGTAAATTGCCCCTAGTGTGTAGGATTGCGTTAGTGTGCAGGGATCGCTGGTCGGTGCTCACCCAGTGGGCCGAAGGGCCTGTACCTGCGCTGTATCTCTAAACTAAACTAAAAAAAAAATTCAAACTGGTAATTCAATTTATAATTTAAACATATTACACCTCAACTCATAAAAGTATAAGGGTTAATATGGAAGATTAGCCTTATGGCCTAACGTTTTCATTGTTTGTAATTATCATGTATAAGTATTTTATCATAATATCTCCACCTTTGCAAATGTTCATAACACTTGTCAATATATTGTATTTGTTGTTTTGCTCAAGCTACATACTTGCTTCCCTTCAATCATTGAACAACTTAATAGTTTTTACCTTAGGATATGGTAAAATAATTCAATACAGATTAAAAACAAGACCATGACCGGTTTATTCAAAATAGGAAACCTTTATTTTCTTAAATGCAACAATTATTCAAGTCGAGGTCTAGTTGTATAATAGTTACAAGCATTATTTTCAAATCTATGAGGACATGAAATTGATTTTCAGTGTTAGTAAAAAGTTGTCTCAGTATAAAGTCACTTCTCAATCTAGACACAAGGTGGAGCACCCACCTCTGGAGAAACGGGGTTCAGTATCAATAAAATTGTAAAGCAATTATAAGAATGTGGCAAATGGCTTTTTAGTGCAGTGTTAAATTTTAGCATCAACCCATGTGGAAATATTGCTGGTCACAATTTTAACCGTTTCATTACCTGGATAGTCCATGGTTTCAAATGTATTGATATTTCAGTGGATCCAGTGCTACACCAAACAGTATTATCTGTCAGCATTGTCTGCACCAAATCATTGAGCACTAAGAGGAATAACAATCTGCAAGTGGCCTCAAGTCCAACTGGAACAGTGCAGGAAGTTGCACATTGTCTCTGAAAAACAGCCTGGTGACTGAACACCTGTGAAATTGACTCAGTATAATGAAGAGTGTCAAATCATTTCATAGCCTTTTAGAATGAAGAACAATATAGCACAGGTATATGCCCTTTGGTCCACAATATCTGTGCCAAACATTGTGCCAAGTTAGACTAATAAACCTTGCCTGCATTTGAACCATTGGCCTCTATTCTCTGCATATCCATCTGCCTCACCTGAGCACATGTGACAATAACATACCCAAGTGCTCACATGATACCTTCCCTACACATCTGACTCCAAGCATAAATTCCTTGCATTAAGGAAGCAATTAAACACACGTGAGCAATTACAAACGGTGAAGCCATGTGTCCCAAACATCGGAGGCTGGTTCTCTGGAGCCTTCAAGAGAGAGTTAGATAGAGCTCTTAGGGATAGAGGAGTTAAGGGATATGGGGAGCCGATTGTGGATGATCAGCCATGAACACATTAAATGGTGGTGCTGGCTCAAAGGGCAGAATGGCCTACTCCTGCACCGATTGTCTATTATGGTGCTCTGAAATGGGGGGGGGGGGGGAACTATGTATAAAGACTGTTGTAATTTGTACATGGTGAAACCAAAATGTATAAAAATTGGCTTCATTAAAATCTGACAATGCGCACTTTAACTACATGTGATTTTTTTTTCTATCACAAATCTCAAATTGTGGAGTACAGAGGCAAATAAATAAATGGTGGGTCTTTGTCCCAAACATTATGCAGGGCACTGTATTAGTGTACACAACACTGATTTCACTATCCTCCGTCTCCTGCTCTTTGGTGAGTACAAATGAAAAGTCTCTGGAACAGGTGCACAGTAATGCTGTGAGCTATATTCTGCACTCTGTATCTTTCCCTTATCTACTGTATTTGAAATATGCTTTATTGTATTATCTGATTTAAGCATGTAAAATAAAGTTTTTCATTGCACCTGAGCACATGCGACAATAACATACCCAAGTGCTCACTTAATATATTCCCTACACATCTGACTCCAAGCATAAATTCCATCCTTTATCTTTGAGTAGTCCTACTTTCTCCCCAGTTATCCTCTTGTTTTAAATATACCTATAAAAAGTTTTTGGATTTTCTAAATCTGATTTGTCAATGATATTTCATGGTCCCTTTTGGCCCTTCCAATTGCTTGCTTCAGTGCTTTCCAGATTGCTTTATATTACTCAAAGGTACTGTCTAATTTCACCTTCCCAAAACTTACATATGCTTTTTTTGGGGACTACACTTGCAAGCTCTCTGGTTATCCAAGGCATCCTTACCTTGCCCTCCTTATCGCTCCCCATTATTGGAACATGCTAGTTCAAAACTCTGATCAACTGCCTTTACATTACTTCCACATGTCTGATGTGGATTTGCTCTTTAACAGCTGTATCCAATTTGCTCTGCACCCGCCTAATAATGTTGGATTCTACTTTACCCCAATTTAGTGCCTTTTCCCAAAGTCCAGCAATACCATTATTTTTAACTACCATCAAGCCTACTTTTGTGGCAACTCCCTGGCTAACTAGGTGCTTTGAGCAAAATAATTAAAATCTACTTTCAAGAACTCATAAAACAAATCAGTCAGTTGATCACAATATCGTGGGTAGAGTGCCGAAACAACAGATCATGAATGAAAGAAGAGTGAGCAGAGTGGAAGGCCAGTAACTGAAACAGGTTCTGGCACAGTGGCGCAGTAGTAGAGTTGCTGCCTTACTGCGCCAGAGACCCGGGTTCGATCCGCACTACAAGTGCTGTCTGTACGGAGTTTGTACTTTCTCCCCGTGACCTGCATGGGTGTTCTCCGAGATCTTCAGTTTCCTCCCACACTCCAAAGGCATACAGGTTTGTAGGTTAATTGGCTTGGTATAAATGTAAATTGTCCCTAGTGTGTGTAGGATAGTATTAATATTAGGGGATAGTATTTAGGGGATTACTGGTCAGTGCAGATTCGGTGGGCCTAAGGGCATGTTTCTGCACTGTATCTCTAAACTAAACTAAGAAATCGGCAAACACTCAGTAGATCAGACAGCATTAGTGAAGACAAAAACAGAATAAATACCGCGATCAATGACGTCAACAGAATTAAAAGGTGCTTGTTTGCTTAAAAGGCATTACTCGCCCGTCTTCTCGGGTTCCAATGAAAAGTTATTGACCTATTTCTCGCTTCCATTAACTTCTGTGATTGTTTTGGACTTCCAGCATCAACAATTTTTGCCTTCGGGTAGAATTTTAAGTTGAATTCAGGTATTAACGTATTGTGACAACAAGATGGGTCTGGAAAATATAGAAACTGGGTTAAGACTAATTTCAGGCACAACCATGTTCCAGATCAGAAAAGTAATGTAATTACAGATTTAAAAAAAATAATAATAGACTGGTTAGTTTATTGACATTCATTTCTCCTTTTGGTTCAGATTCCTGTCTGAAAGGTTAACTTCTATTGGCATCACAAGCAATTTGCTTTTCAAAATGTAAGGATCAATCTTTGTGCTTTTGTTATGTTCATATAAGTTGAAAAGAAATAAAAAGGAGTTAACAAAACTAAACCTTTTCAATTTACTACACCATGTAAACTTATAATGGTTTCCAATTTCATATACGTGCTGAAATAATGTTGCACAGGAGACCCATTTCAAAATTTCCTGGAGGTGTTAGTGTATAATGTTAATACGCATATCATTGTAGTTACTTTTACTCGTGAAAGGCATTATTAACAATCTGTTTTCCACAAGAGTACATATCAACCACAAACAATTTCAGGGGTTCTGTGCATCAGCTTGGAATCACCTACGCTAATTGATGTTATGCCGAGTAATCACTGAAGCCAACCTCTAAAGGGTGTAATTATTCCGCGCAAAGCTCACAGTTTACAGGAAAGGCAACACAAACTCAGGGAAAAGCATCCTATTTCAACTGCACATCCTGATCAAAGAGTTAGATGTCAGAAAAAACATTCTGAACATTCAAAGCCCCAGAAAGCTATTAAAACTGAGATAAATCTGCTTTAAAAAAATACCCACTTGTTAATGACAATCCCCCCCATGCCAAAATATTTGTCGTCCTCAACACAACTAATATATTTTCACTTTTCTTAAACAGATTCATTCTAAACTTTGCTTGTGTTTGTATCGGAGCCTTTTTATCTTTCAATTTGAATCTAGTATCTCACTTCATGCCCATTTAACTCATTTTCCCAATCTATTTCCTTAAGCGTAACTAGATCCATGATTATCCCTTGTAGGCATACCAACAGTATGGCATTGGATTTTCTGCCACAAATAAGCCTCCTACACATCTCACTTATCTTCACACCATGTGAAGTTACTTTGGAGGATCCCCTGATAGCAAAGAGAAATTTGCCAGTTGCTAACTGGAGATTTCCTTTCCCATTTTCCTTCCTCAATTAGCGTGAGTGCAACAACACCTTAATCGCTTTTACTTCTACCCACAAAAGCTCCAAAATCCATCTGTTGTATTTACGAGATTGTTCTGCAGCATTAATAATCTTCACCAATATCACCACTGCATGGTAGCTATTCTGTCACTCACTGATAATATTACATTGTGTTCATTCTCACCAGTTTATGGACACATTTCTGTGACGTGCCATGAGATCTGTAGCCCAAATTTGGTGATCAGTGTTGAATGAAAACACAACATTCACTGCAGACCTCAAGTGGTACAGTGGCATAAAGGTTAGTGTTGTTACTCACAGCTCCCATGATCTGGGTTCAATCCTGACCTCTGCTTCTGCCTGTGTGGTGCTTTCATATTCTTCCTGTTTGCCTGGGTGCTCAGTTTCCTTCCACGTCCCAAAGATATGCAACTAAGGTGGGTTTTTTGTTGGGGGGGTGGGGGAGAGGAAATTACCCATCATATAAGTGGGGGAGGTGGGGCCGGGGGGAGGAAATTACCCCTCATATAAGTGGTGGTAGTGAGGGGAGAGGAGGAAATTACCCCTCATATAAGTTGTGGTGGTGAGGGGGGAGGAGGAAATTACTCCTCATATAAGCGGGGAGTGGGGGAATTAACCTACAAACCTGTACGTCTTTGGAGTGTCGGAGGAAACAGGAGCACCCCATAAAAATGTGTTTTTATTATTTTAATATCTATGGCATTCTCATTGTAAAACTGACACCACACATTCATAAAATTAGTTTGTCAGGCCAAGATAAGTTATTTAGCACTCATTATGGCGGGATGTCATAACAACTTATATATTATTTCATTAAACAATACTTAATATTCTGGTAAAAATATGTCGTTATATTTTATTGAACATGATTACATTTTAATGCTTTTACCATGGGATTAGAATATAAAACTGGAGTGAATGTATAATCTCTTAGTGTATATTGATTTCATGTGGAAAATATGCAACAATGTGCCCTGAGGAGGAATAGATATGACCAACAGTAATGTCTGAGTTTAAATATGCATGTGCAAATAACAAAGGTTTTTTTAGTCATTATACCTAGAGATGACAGTAAGTGGTGACAGTTTCACTGTCATTACAACCGCAAATTATGTGTCACCATATTTCAGTTCTATAAATGAAAGCCCCATGTTTCTTTGGCCAATTAGGGCACTCCTGTAGAATACTTTATCCTCAGATGTTTAAAGTTATGTTTTTTTTTTGATTTTATCCTTATTACAGTCATTTTTTTCTTCTCATAATTGGCCCAGATGATGTTCTCCAACTGTTTTGGCTTTTTATAGCATGCCACCATTTCTGCTGAATTCTTATCTTATTGATATAATTGCATCATTTGTTTATCCTCTGTTAGGGATTTGATTAAAGTTAATCGTAGTCGAAACAGGGGCTGCATAGTGGCGCAGTGGTAGAGCTGTTGACTCAGAGCGCCAGAGACCTGGGTTCGATTCTGACAACTGGTGTTGTCGGTACAATTTGTATGTTCTCCCTGTGAGTGTTTGAGATTTCTCCAAGTGCTCTGGTGTCCTCCCTCACTCCAAAGACCTACAGGTTTGTAGGTTAATTGGTTTTGGTGAAATTGTAAATTGTCTCTAGTTTGTCGGATAGTGTTAATGTACGGGGTGATCACTGGTCGGTGTGGACTCGGTGGGCCAAAGGGCCTGTTTCCGCACTGTATCTCTAAAGTACTAAACTAAAGGTCTCCATCCTCAGTGATAGAGAAACCGTTTTTGTGGACATGTTGGTGTTTCTCACATCTGATATAAAGAGTGTTTCTCACTGCATATTATCCGTTTCAGGAGGTAAATTATGTCTCACCTCGTTCTTTATTTCTCCTGCACATTCTAAATGTTCTCACATTGGAGCATCCTTTACCTTCCTAACTAAATAAATACATAATGCTTTTCTAAAACTTGAGGTATTTAAAATAAAAATGCTGGAAGTATTCACAAGGCTTTGCAACATATGGGAAGAGAGAAGCAGGTGATCTTTCATTAAAAAGGTGTGTTTTTTGTTTTTAACCAATTTCGACAAGGTCTCTGACCCCGATTGGCATTACATCCATGAGCTGCAGGGCCTATTATTCTTTCAGATAGTGATGGGAATGACTGCCAAGTCTCTTGCTGTGCTGAAAATTGCCTTGGGGTTAGTTTCAGGAAAGATCTTAAAGAAGATAGCTGAGGGAGGCAATCATATTGACTGTAGAGTCATGGGAGCATCCTTGTTCCTGGAGGATTTCTCCATTGAGAATTTTAATGTAAGCTAAGGCGTCCTAACTGGTCAGGCATGTTAACTGATGTGCTCAGCCGGGGGGGGGGGGGGACCATTTAAAAAAAATATTAAGCCTCCAAAGCAACCATGTCGTGTGAAGAGGTTGGATGAATTTGGCAGTGACCTAATACCACATAAATAGTAAGATTAAACGAGAACTTACCTGTTTGAAGTTTAATCTTTATTTTATGAGGAGTCGAGTTGAGGGACTACGTGAAGAACCCCGTACAGCCGTTCGTGCGTCAATCTTCAAAGCAACGGTGTGAAATCACAGATAATAATGACTGAAGTATAATGGTAAGATAAGAAAGACTAGAACTACCAGATGAGATCTATGAGGGCTGGGAGCGGAGGGCACGTAGTCCCTCAACTCGACTCCTCATAAAATAAAGATCAAACTTCAAACTGATAAGTTCTCGTTTAATCTTACTATTTTACTTCGGAGTCACGCGAGTGACTACGTGAAGACATCAAAGCTCTGTAATAGCATGCCGTGTGAAACGAGTGTACACAACCACACCTGCTTCATTGACAAATGAAGGGAAACATTCATAATGCATACAGTCATAACATAGATGTAAAACATGCTGATGCTGTTTAAATGAAACAATAATATTTCCATCTCTCACCCAGATGGAAAATATAACCAGAACATAAATAGAGTTAACAAATAACCCAGGTTCAGCAATGGGTCATTACAGATGTTTGGAGAGTCGTTCGTTGGACCATACTGCAGCCGTAACGATGCGACCCAGCGGAACAAATACCCTTGCTGCTGATGTTGTAGCAGCCCTGGTGGAATGAGATCTGGAATCAGAATCCATTAGTACATAACACAACTCTGTTTTTCTCATCTGGAATGGCTTGAACAATAAGTTCTCCCAAATTATTTACTTATGTATCTATTTATTTATTTATTTATTTATTGTGACTAACGACATTGCTAGTCCAGAACTCCAAGCTCTTGATGACCTTGACATATTGTTGTATATATGTGTGCTTACCTTATCAAAGGTCCCCTGGTATGCATGTGACTATTTTGAGACCTGACCCCCTTCTGGTCTGCTCAAGTATTTATAACATAATATTATATATTATAATTTACAGACGTTATCATCCTGTACCATCACAATTATGTAGCGACTGAACCTGCTGCACTAAACCAGTGCCAGAAGGATAACTACCTAATAAACTCCAGCTAAATTTAAGGATGTAGCAAATGTCAACATCGCATATGGCATTATATTGGTCCTGGGACCTATGTTGAAGATAGCCTACCCCTTGATAACCCAATTAATGGCCGTATAACTCCATAATTAACAAACAATAATTTAGCATGAACTCGAAACCTTAGCAATAAATAACATTTTCCATGGAACATAAGCATAACAAACTCTTTCATCTCCTGGAAAAGAAAATTCCACGGTTTGGTGCTATGCAAACACTTTGAACACATAGAATGATAGATGTAACAACCTAAACCTTAGGGCAGTTTATTAAACCTGCAGAACAATTTGAGGGTTACACAAAAAGCTGGAGAAACTCAGCGGGTGCAGCAGCATCTAAGGAGCGAAGGAGATAGGCGACGTTTCGGGTCGAGACCCTTCTTCAAACAATTTGAGTTTATCATGCAACAACTGATTTCCCAAGCCTTAGGCTGAACCAGCAAATTACGTTTAAAATAACCAAATAATGGTATATTATTTACGACAAACCAGGAATCAATGTGCATAACCACTCAATAGAAATATTAAGCGGCCTTTTAATGACTTTATTTGAAACCTCAATTGATAAACAAAATGGAGGGAGCCATAAAAGTCGTTCCTACTCCTTTTAGCGGAAATGTATGTTTCGCCGCTGTAATGCCACATATTTTGCAACCAGTGAAATAAACATGAACTATGTTAGGTGTCCCATTAACTAGAATTTCATAATATAGTGTAATTCAACACCAATTCTGTGTTGCCATTAACCTATACTTGATGATTCTCCTATGACAACAAGATATGTAACCATTCCATGGGTCTTTAACTGATTGCACCCTCGTCACTAACATATGCCAGCATCATAATGTATCAACGTGAGCATCACAATATGCACATTTGTCCAATCACTCTTTACCCATACGATGCCCATAGGGTCTACAGATAGTTGATACCCACAACAGACATTTTTTGCAAATCATGCAAATCTGCTCCACCTCCAGATGGTATTTGCAACTTGGAATCTGCCGTAAACAGCAACTGTGGCCCGATTTCCAAAACGGTCTTGTAAGACAACCTTCTACTGAACCTGCGCAATTCTAACCTGCTTGAAAAGCTAGAACAGACCATTTTACATTAGACCCCTCAAATAATTGATAATGTCTCAATCATTTGTAATGTATAACTAAGTGTACACCTTACCAAGCTGTAAGTGGTCCTTAATTGTAGAGTAGCACAGGTACAGTGCGTGGAACCTCTGGTCAGCCTTCATGCTGCCACCAACTTCAGTGAACCTCTTACTGCCAATAAAGACGTGGGGCGCATAATCACCAAAACTATGAAACCTTGCTCGTTCCAATAGCTTGTGCTTTGTTCTCCGGGTTTCGCCTATGGAAAGGTCTTACCTGAATAGAAGATTTGACGGCTAACTGTAATGTCCCCCTTAGAGTGGTATTCACTGCATATGTGTTTGGGATGGCAACTTTCTGGCCAGGCATAGACCTCTGGACACATGCCCTAAATCCCTTGGGCATGCTCTATGGCTATACCCTCAGACTCGGCATTAGACTATACCGATCCCACATGCTCTCCTCTCACGTGAGGGAGCCATTAAGCAGCCCTGATACAAGGTGCTGCTGGCGCAGCTTCAGCAATACGCCGACTTTGTCATGGCCCCAATGTCAGAATAATACTGACGCAGCATGCTCTCCTCCTACATGAGGGAGTCTTAAGCAGGCCTGCTAAAAACACTGCTGACACAATTTCCTATTTAGGGCCATTAGCACCATGTTATAATATAATTGAAGATTTACTTAACAACAACTGGAGCAGTAAAGAATACTGTTTGTCCATCCTTGTGCCTTTATTAATTTCACCTGGAGAAACAAGGTATGTTAACAATAACCTTTAAGGCACTTAATATTTAACAAGATAAGTTGTCTTACTTGCACAGCTGAATCACATCTATACTATTAACAATTAATCTAACGACTAGTAAACCTGTTACCAGAGTTTATTGACAGCCATCTGTTGCTCAGGCCGGCATCACAGACAATTGAATACCTAAAAGTGAATCCCAACATCCTATTTGATAGACTTAATCTAACTGGATAGAGGAGCCCAATTTCTCAAATATAGTTTAAGACTTAACAGATCCTGTTGTATTGCCTTATCCTAACAATGACCCCTCATCCCATGATCACTGTAAATGGGAATACCCTACTAAACAGCTATTCCCATAAAGCAGCCCTGAAGAAGGTACCGCTGGCGCCCATAAAGCAGCCCTGAAGGAAGGTGCTGCTGGCGCGGCCTTTCATAGATTTGGCGTTCTCATGAAGCAGCCCTGAGCAAAGGTGCTGCTGGCATAACCTCTCCAATAGGCTAGCCTGCCATAACTTGGCATTCCCATGAGCAGTCCTGAGCAAAGGTACTGCCGGCACAGCCTCTCCAATAGGCTAGCCTGCCATAGCTTGGCATCCCCATGAGCAGTCCTGAGCAAAGGTACTGCTGGCACAGCCTCTCCCATAGGCTAGCCTGCCATAGCTTGGCATCCCCATGAGCAGTCCTGAGCAAAGGTACTGCTGGCACAACCTCTCCCATAGGCTAGCCTGCCATAACTTGGCATTCCAATGATGCAGCCCTTCCCAAAGGTGCTGCTGGCTCAGCTTCTGCCATAGGCTGCCATTGCCATAACTTTACTACTGATCCACCTCCTGCCTAAAGGAATTTCTCTAAATTCATTCCCAGAGGTGAACCTACCAAATCTTTCTTAATTACTCTGACTATTTTGTCAACTGTCCCCATATCCTGGGGATTATTGTGGTTAGGGAACCCCATAAGTGAATTTCCCCTCCCCGGGAATCAATCCCCGGGCACCCGGGTTACTCATTTACTTGAATTAAACCCCATTTCTTGGGGACTACTGCGGTCTGGGAACCGCAAACACTTGAGTTTCCCCACCACCGGGAACCTAGGCTGACCTTTCAGGCCCGTTAAGCCCCAACCCCTAGGGACTACTGCGGTCTGGAAACCGCATACAGTTAAGTTTCTCCACACCGGTAACTCAGGCTGACCGTTGAGGTCCGGTAAGCCCCATCCCCTAGGGACTACTGTGGTCTGGAACCGCACTATTCTAGGGTATCCACTCCCCGGGAACCCAACGTGTGGAGTCACTGACCGCGTTATCAGTGACTCCGATCGCTAACCCGTCATTCGCCAGCTCCCCGCTCCCGCGGTCGGGCCAGGATTTTCCCCCAAAGCCCTAGGCTGGTTCACTCGTCGGCCTCGCGACCATCCCGCAAGAACCCTGGAGGTTCCTGAAGGAAACCTAGAACAGGTAAGAAATAGCACTTACCTGAAACTTTTTTAGACTCACCGTTGGAGGAGCAGCGCTGCTCCACAGTCGTCTGCACGAGCGTCTGACGTAATGACGCACGAACAGCTGTACGGGGTTCTTCACGTAGTCACTCACGTGACTCCGAAGTAAAATAGTAAGATTAAACGAGAACTCACCTGTTCGAAGTTTGATCGTTATTTTACGAGGAGTTACGATGAGGGATTACGTGAAGAAGAGCCCGCCTCACGCTGGTAACGGCATACTTCAAAGCAACGGCATGAAAAACACAGAACACCAAAGCCGGAGTAACATAGTAAGGCTCATAAAAAGACTTAGAACCACCATTTGATCATTTATTTTACGAGGGTGGAGTGGAGGGCACGTAATCCCTCATCGTAACTCCTCGTAAAATAACGATCAAACTTCGAACAGGTGAGTTCTCGTTTAATCTTACTATTTTACTTCGGAGTCACGTGAGTGACTACGTGAAGAGTTTTAAAGCTTTCTGTGTTTTTTATGTCGTAGAATTAATCCGTACGACAGTCCGGCTAAGTAAACACATACATGAGAAAGCACACAAATGTTAGATCTTTTCACAATTAAGTTTTTTAATGCTGAAAAACCATATAATACCCTCCTTATATTTGAGGGAAAAAATGATTACAAGTGACAAAAAGATATCAGTGACTACACAACTGATTATAGCAATTAATAGCAAACAAAGCAGGTGATTATAGTGCTCCCAACACCGCGTGTCCAAAGCTTGTCATAGTGTGAACAGGTTTGTTGTAGAACTTTGAAAAAGTTTCTTCTTTACTCCACCCTGCGATTTTTTTTAAAAATATGCTCGAGAGGTACGTCCCGCCCCTTCGCCGCGGACGTAGCTGCCGCCCGGTGGAGTGAGATTTGAAGACATCAGTGTCTACTCCCCGCTAAAACCAACACCTGATTCAACCATTTTGAGATAGTTTGAACTGAAGCTTTTGTGTGTGGCTTTTTTCTGCGTAAGCAGCAATGTCTTTTCGTTTCCTCGAAAAGTGTCCGTCAACTTTAATACATTGGTTTCAAATGTCTAACCACACACAAAGCAAGCTCAATATGAAAAGCTTGAAAGGTTACCTTTGTTCCAGATCTCCCTGGTCTACTTTTTTGATCATATTCGTAAACATAGAATACAACGTTATCTGTAGTCACATGCCATACAGTCTAAACGCAACATTTGTAAAGTTTGCACTCTTTGGGCTGAGACCAGTGACATTAACATGACCAATTTCAATGTTAACCTATCCAAATGACAACCCTTCAATTGGCGTCCATTCTCTAAGTAGAGCAAGTACTATGCTCACATCCCAAATCTCTGTATATCTAGGTTTTGGCGGATTCATGTGAAAAATTCCTTTCATGAATCGTGATATTAATGGATGCGACCCAATTGATTTCTCACCAGTCATAAGTCCTAAATTAGGACGACAAGGCACTGCGTGCAGTGTTAATGGCACTGTAACTTAAATGTTTGGCCAAAGCGCAAATTGGCAAGGAATTCCAAAACATGAGTAACATTCACATAATCATCAGAAAATATTTTTGACTGTGTGCAAAATTCTTCCCATTTCTTAATATGTGTCCATATATTGTTTCTGTGTGCTATCTCGCCATGATGCGCCAATAACTGTCAAGTTTGGTCCGACAATCCCAGTTCCTGTAGTGGTCTGGTCAAAACCTGCAGATTAACAAATTCATATATGCATATAATGGGTAATCTTCATTTGTTACTGGATTAGTCAAGATATCACTACAGTTAAGAATCTGCATATACGGTTTCTTTAATCATATTCAGCATAACTGGGAACCAAGGTTGAGTTGGCCAATTTGGCACTACCAACAATCCGGAAGCTGAATCTTGCTCTATTTTCTTCAAGCATCTCTGGATCAGAGCAAATGGTGGAAAAGCATAAAAGAACATTTTTCCCCAGTGTAAAAAAAATGCATCTACTGCAACTGCGTCCGGATCGTGTTCCCAAGACACATAATGAGGCAAATGATGATTAAGCCTGGATGCAAAACAAATCAATTTCTGGCAACCCAAATCGTCGAACAATATTCTTAAATATTGCTGGCTTAAACATCCATTCCGTATTATCTTTAAAAATCCTGGACCTTTCAACTGCTACCACATTGTCTTTTACCTGGAGTATAGCTTACTGCAATCCATATCTGCCGACCAATACACCATTGCCATATCTCATTGACCAGACAATCACATGATACTGATCCAACTCTCCCCATGTGATTAATGTAAACCACAGCTGTTTTTATTGTGTAATTGTATTAAACACATGCAGACCTTGTTTAGCACAACAATATGCTTTAAGCCCATAAAAGGCCCCCAATAACTCCAAATAGTTTAATACCATACTCTTGGAGAAACACTTGTTTCTTCAGTTTTCCATCTACCTCCACAACTGGAGGATAAATCTGTGGCCCCCCATCCGAGAGCACTAGCATCTGTATGTAAAACCATTTCAGCTGTTTTAATCATAATATTTATTAGCAGCTTGTGGGACATTTTCCTTTTTTAACCCACCATTGTAAATTCCAATACAGCTTCTTTTTGTTAATTACATAGGCCCTGTCAAATGGCCTGCCTTCTCTTTGAGAGCTTGTATCTTGTACCTTCGAAGATATCAATAAATGTAATGAACCAAAATTCTACTGCAGGAAATGCTGCTAGCAGTTCACCAATGGTTGTCACCATTTCTCGGATGGAAGGATAAGGTTTTTGAATGAGATAATGACAAGTTACCAAAATATCATCGACTTTATCTATTGGTAAAGGTATTAACATAGTCACTGAGTTAATTACAAACCCTCCCCAAAAGTAAATTGTTTGTGCTGGCTGCAGCTGGGGCTTAATTAGATGAATTAAGAACCTTAGCTTACCACAAAGCTTTAGTAACTGAAACTGAGTCCCTCAGCTGACTCCTGAATAATCACTAATGACCAGAATGTCATTGAGATAAGCCATAATGATGTGCACTAATTGGCTAAACTGGTTTCAACAGTTTCGTAAAGAGTAAAAAGCTGAACTCAGTCCCATTTGGCAAAGCTTAACTGCCATAATTGTCACAACCAATTAAAATTTAAGTACCACCGAAACCTGATGCATAGGTACAGAATAATAGGCGTCTTTTCAATCAATCTTAGCCATATAACAACCTGCTGAATTAAATATTTTGCAGTATTTCCATGACTCCCATTTGAACATGTTTGTATTCTACAAACTTATTTAGACCTGTAAGGTCCAGAATACTTCTGCAACCATCATCTGTAATGCCTTCTAAACATTTAAAGACAAATTATGCTCGTGTTCAAAATCTTTTCCATTACCTCTTTTCCAGATAATTAGGCAATGTGAACATAAATCTCTGCTTTTTTCAATTGCAGAAAACACGAAAACATAAGCAGGTTTATTCTGTACAGGAGGATTAACCTCTTTTTTTTTTTTTTTAAAAGTAATAGTAGTTAATGAAACTGCTCGTAATATACTGATCAAAAATAATATTAAGCCAGTCTTAATAAAACTTTTTGTAATCTCCCTCTAACTGGAGATTAATCCCGCAGTTTCTTTAAGCAAGAACAAGTCTTTAATTCCTCTGCATATGAGGCGTGGTGGTCTCCTTATCCCCTGAATTCGGGTAAGTATTTGGTTGTGCAATACAATAAAACTTCCTTGACAATTTCTGCCTCTATTTCCAATATCAAATCCCCCTTCTGGGCGAAAATACCTTTTCGTCCAAAGACGAAGGTTTCATGTAGCTAAAATATTTAGCTTTTTCATCCAATTTTCAATAAGTATAGGCAGATTACTCCAAACAGATAACCAAGAGCTTAAACACCACTTGCTCGACACAGGTATGCAACCTTGGGTGAAAAAAATGGGCCAAATAGCCATTTATATTGTATAAAATTTCATAGAAAGAATTGCACAATAGCGTCTTTTATTTTATGTTTTCCTTCATCTGCCCAAAAGCCATAATAGCAGCAGAATAATTTGTGAGGATTTTAAAACCTCACTATTTGACGCTCTCATATTTGGAGTCATGGATGCCCATATTAACGGATAAACCGTAGGCTCTTCCAATGAGGCACAATTTCCTGTGCTGTGGCAATTTTAATATTTCAATCATCACAGAATCATGAAGTTGGTGAGATACCATATATATATATGTTAGCAGCTAGGATTTCTTCCATAGCCTCACCACTTCCTTCATATATAGCAAAACCTTTTGCTATTCCAGGCATCTTTGGCCTCTTTTCATATTTTTTCATTTTATTTTTATTTTTATTTTGTGGTGTGCTTTTCAAAATGCAAATCACCATCAACAGGGTCTGCCTTCTGCAGCCCTAAATCAATTTGGGATTTCATCCCATGAGACTTCTTCCGGCCCAAATCCTGGGTCCGGAGTTCCAACTTTCCAATTAGGCCCATGGCCATATTCAGAATAATTAAACCCCTCAGGGCTAATCTTAGGAACCTTCAGGGTACTTTGACCCTAGTCTCATAATTATTTGGAGAACTTTCTCCATATGCTCCATAATCAGTTCCACATAGTTTACCTTATCTGGAGGACTTTTCAATGTCAGAGTCACAGAACCACGGGCCTCTCAGATTTTTTATTTTATTTTATTTTCCATTTTTCATATTCGGGAGCATTTTTTCTCCGTGGTTATCATTTTGTAAACTAATTCGCTAACGGGTATAATCTGCGGCCACCGGTATCGGAACCGGCTCCGTACTAGCTTTCCCGTATATTTATTTTTCACCCCAGGAAGCATTTAAAACCCGCGAATATAAGTTTACTTCATCATCTGTGCTTATCCAGCACTAATATGACTCTGACCTGATTTAATATATTTCCCTATACTACTGGACCTACCCAGCGCCCGCTAAGAAATCCCAACTTTACTGTTTCTTACCTGCGGGCCCGATCCGACCGCTGCGAGGAGCTGCCCCTTACTGCAGCTCCCACCTTCCGCCGTCAGCGTCGACGTCATGCCGTTACCAGCGTGAGGCGGGCTCTTCTTCACGTAGTCACTCACGTGACTCCGAAGTAAAATCATGGCCTTACCTTTGCTAAATGTGTCAATGTTATTAGCTATATTGCAACCAAAATAGCGCAACATAAACCAACTCCCACTCACTATCATTTGTTTTAAACAAACATTGGTATTTCATCTTATGAAACATTCCCTGGTCTTAGTGGAACTATCTATCCATCGTCAAAATTCAAAACTATTTAGTTTAATTTAGCTTAGTTTAGAGATACAGTGTGGAAATAGGCACTTAAGCCCACCGAGTCCACGCTGACCAGCGATCCTCATACACTAATTCTATCCTACACACAATAGGGCTAATTTACAATGATACCAAGCTAATTAGTTTGGAAAACTGTACATCTTTGGAGTGTAGGAGGAAACCGGAGATCCCGGAGAAAACCCATGCAGGTCACAGGGAGAATGTACAAACTCTTTACAGACAACAGCAGTAGTCAGGATTAAACCCAGGTCTCTGGTGCTGTAAGACAGCAAATCTACCACTGCGCCACCATGCCGCCCCTATTTGTGTAATGTTAAATTACATTTTATATCATGGATAATCATGCAATTCTTTTTATTTGTTGTGTTTCAATCAAAGTTGCGCCGGTATCAGTCTTTGTTTATATTTGTAAACTGTTGTCATGACTGCTGAAAGGAATTGTCTTATTAATGGTTTAAGTACCCTTTCCATTGCACATTTATTCCTGGCTGAGGGGTTGTCATGGGAACATTTCTACAATTCCGCTCATTTATGCTGTGCATTTTAACAGGAATGATGACATATTCTTTGACGGACAAAAAGGTTAACATAAAATATTAGATGATTGGATAATGCAGCACATAATAAATGGACCTCTTAGATATTTTCAAAGATATTGTTACTGCAAAATTAGCATGGGCTGGATAAATATGCGTTAAATGTATTATTGTACTATGGTTGAAAAAATCCTAACAGGAAAAACCAAAGGATTTAAATTGAAAATCAAACAACTACAGATAGAGGAAATTTTAAATAAAAGCAGTAAATGCCAGAAATATTCAGTAGGTCATGCAAAGTTAACTGTGCAAGTCAACGATCTTTCATAAGAACTGGGAAAGTGAGAAAACAAGTTAATTTTAAGTTGCAGAGATCCTGCAGGGGCAAATAGGTTGATGGAAATATCTCCGATAGAGTGAGATCAATATTGCCCTGGTGATTGCAATGTTTACTGAGTCGTCTGATGATTAGATTGATGAGGGAAGATAGCAGGAGAGAAAACAAGTGAAGAGCATGTTAAAGCTACAAATGAAGGCCAGAGCTAAACCTGAAACAAAAAGAAGATTCCTGCAATGCCTAACCTTTCAGGCAGTAGCTCGAGGGAGAATAATTATTACAGATGGTTGACCTTACATCCGAATTAATAATTTTGAGTCACCTAAAATTGTTGTTATACATTGAGATCTAAAGTCTAAACTGGTGTTCCACAAATAATCTAAGATTAAGAATGGAGGAGATGTTGTGGCTCATGAAGAGCATTAAGATAGATACAGTAAATGCCCAGTACCCGATGGAATCTACCACAGGTTATTGAAAGAGGTAAGCGAGGAGATTACGGGAGTCTTGATAAAGATCTTTGCATTTTCTCTAGCCACAGGTGTGGTTCCAGAGGCCTGGAGAGTAGCTAATGTCATTCCTTTGTTTACAAAGGGAAATCAAGATAAACCAGGGAATTATCAGCCACTAAACATCAAGAGTAAGAAGCCTTTGGAGAGGATTCTTCAAAATAGGATATTACTCCATTTTGGAAGAAAATGGGTTTATTAGAGGGAGTCAGTATGATTTTGTATGTAGTATGTCAAGCCTTACTAACGATAGAGTTTTTGTTGAGGAGATGATGAAGGTGATTAATGAGAGTAGGGTGCTGAATGTGATCCACATGGATTTTAGTAAGGCATTTTATAAATCCCCCATGGTAGGCTGATTCAGAAGATTAAGATGAGCAGGATTCACAGTGACTTGTTGAATGGCTTAATAACAGACTTACTGATAGAAGACCGAGGATTGTGGTGGAGAGACAATATTCAGACTGGACCAGTGATGTTCCACAGGGATCTGTACTGGGATCTATATTATTTGTGTTTTAGATACATTGATGGGTTGGTTAGTAAATTTACAGATCACAACAAGATTGCTGGAGTCACGGACAGTGGGCAAGCCTGTCAATGCAGCAAGATTTAGGTCATCTATCTTCTTCTTGTGTATGGCGTGCACAGCCTAAAGTTGTAGGACAACTTGTTCTATTTGATATTATTTGATTGTTGCATTTGTCGAAACAGGGCAGACCACGTGAAGGTTGCAATCTCCCACCCCAAAATCAGCTATCAAAATGGATAGAGGAAAGGCAGAAAGAGATTAATCTGAGCTAGTGTGAGGTGTTGCACTTTGGGAGGTCAAATGTCAGGGGAAAATATATAACTAATAACAAGATCCTTAACAGCTTTGATATACAGAAGGATCTTGGTCCAACCCCGTAACTCCCTGAAAATGGCAACACAAATAGATAGAGTGGTAAAGAAGGCAAATGGTAGTCTTGTCTTCACTTTGTAGGTTAATAAATTAATACGGCGCACCAAATAGGAAACCGCATTTGCATATTTATAAAAATTAATAAATTACAAAAATCAGTAGATGTTTTTGATGAGAAACTGAAATTAATAAAAGCATGAACAGAGCTTGTGAGGTCTTGGCAATCCAGGGGACCCATAGTAGTTTCTCTTAGTTCAGGAAGAAGCATAACTGGGGCAAATACTCAGAGCTTACTATTTAAAAAAAGCTGCTTTTAACTCAACCAATTTACACTGCTTAAAACTACAACATAATACTCCATGTTGCTTTAAATTAAAAACCATTTATATTCTTTCGAGCAGAATATCTGTCGACTTATAAATTCATTCACATAGTGCATGTTTTAAAAATACTATCTGTTTGAATTCAAGTGCAATGAATTAATGAACTGTGGTGGCAGGTGACAGTGCAACAAATGTTTTGGGTCATTTCCAAGTTTTTGTGACATTTCTATACATAAGAGATATAGGGGCAACATTAGCCACAGTACAACAATCTTTTCGAGCCTCCCTTGTAAAATTGGATTACTAAAGCATTTGGGCTGTGTACAGGGAATCAGATTTTAAAACAGTACCTGACCCAAATCTGGTATCTCCAATGAATACACTAGCTGGTGGACAGACATAGTCAAATTATGGCAAAAGACTTGGGGTGGAGTGGATGGTCGGGAAAGTGGGATGCTGATGAGTGTGATTTAGGTGAGAGGACACTTAGTAAATTAAAGACAAAGGATAAAACGAGAGTGCATAGTGATGGTGAGCAATGATGGAAGGAGTATGTCAGGGAAAGACGAAGTGTTCAATTATAGGGTCAGAGAAGGGAAATGTAATAAAAGAGCAAAAATGAAAGACTCTTTATCTGAGTTGGCACAGCATTCAAAACAAGATAGATGAATTGAAGGCACAAATGGAAATAAATGGGCATGATTTGGTAGCCATTATACAGTCATTAATGGCATATTGGAAAGAGCGGAGGAAAGGGAGAGAAGGTTGGATAGTACCGAGATCAGTGCATTAGTGAGAAATAATCTTGGCTTCAATGATAGAGAGGTAGAATCAGTCTGGGTGAAAAAAAGAATTAAGAAGGACTACAAGTGGGAGTAGTCAATGAATGCACTAATGTACCTATACAGTTGGATAGAATGAAAATCAGGTCGTAATATAAGCGTGTAAGGAAAGGTCTACAATGACCATGGGTGACTTTAATTGTCCTATTGATTGCATAAATCAAATTGACGAAGATCATTTTGAGGATGAGACCATGAAGTGTTTTGCAGACATTCTTGGGTAATATATGGGAAATCAATCAGGAAATGGGCTATTTTAAATTTGGTCATGCGTAATGGAAGATTAATTAACAAATCCACAATGAGAGATCTTCAGCAAAGAATTAACAAAACATGGTAGAATACGGAGACTGAGAGCAAGATCTTTTAGAAGATAATCTTATAGAAGTATAGAAGTTGGGAGGTCAAGTTGCAGTTGTAAAAGACGTCGGTGAGACCGCATTTAGAATATTTGGTTCTGGGGACTTCCGGCGGCGCAATGGAGTAAGGGAGACTTGCGGCGATTAGCTCCGCAAAAATCTGTTTAAAAACAAGGGAAGAGATCGGGATTTACCTGCAGTACAACAGTACCGACTGCTTGCAGTAAGCGTGTGACATCATCAGGCACGCACCACCGGCAGTATGTCTACACAACATACCCCGCCCCAAGACGAGAAAAGCCTGTGAGGGCAAAGAAATAGGTCCGACTGAAGCCTCGGGCTCAGTTTTAACATCGTCCCAAGAAGAGATCTCAAAGAAGAAAAAAACAGATGTAGAAGAACTAAGACGTTTCCTCGCACAAGAAGTCACAAATATAATGGAAGAATTGAAAAAACTCAAAACAGAAGTTCAAGGAAGAATTGAAATTTAAAAAAATAAATAAATTAAAGAAGAAATTAATGTCATCATGTCATAGCCTCTGTACATGATGTACTGGATACCTGGAAGTTAAACATGGAAGAAAATCTTAATCAAAAGATTGAAGAGGTAAATGCTAAATTGAATTTGATGGAATCCATATTTAATTCAAAGTTGGATCCCATTTCCCAGGCACTAGATCAACAACATAAAACTGCAATTGAATTAGAGGAAATTGCTGAAACAAGTTCTAAAACTACAAGAAATCTTCTCTCCGAGAACAAGCATTTATCAGACTTATTGCATAAAATAACTGAAAAATGTATTGACTTGGAGGGATGTCAGAGATGCCAGAATGTAAGAATTGTGGGCGTTCGAGAAGGCAGAGAGGGGAACCGTGACTCCCGTGAATTTGTCACAGATCTATTGAAAAAAGTTTTAAATCTGGATCAAGCACCTTTACTTGCTCAGTCACACAGAGCATTGAGCCGCCGTCCAAGGACGGACGCCCCTCCAAGACAACTGATAGTGAATGTGCAATATGATCATGTTTTGGATGATATGATGAAGAAAATCGTTCGCAGCAGAAATCTTGTATTTGAAGGAGATAAGATCAGTATATTTTGAGATTATCCTGTGGAGGTTGCCAAGAAAAGAGCACTGTTTACAGAAATAAAACAAATACTTAAGAATATAAAAAACCTGAGATATGGACTGATGTACCCCGCAACACTGAGAATCACCTACGACAAGAAGGAATATTCCTTCATCAAACACAGACGCCCTTGAATTTGCCCAGAACATCGAGAACATTGAGAACATCGAGAGCGAGGGTGAGACTGAGGATTGAATAACACTCAAAATTCAACATACACCTGACGATATCAGATATTGTTACCCCACAGAGAAGAAATGGAAATTTAAATTGCGATACTTAAGGACTGTCTAGAATTTAGAATGTGAATTGAGTAGTTATCTTGCTATTGATATGTAATATTTATATTTTAGTACTAATTATTACTAATTATTACTAATCATGATTACTAATTATTATTAATTACTGTTAACTGGATCAACTTAGAATTAGCTAAAAGGATGAATTATAATTAATGTGTGATTCAGGCAATTCAGGCAATTTATTAATAAAAAATAGTTTTTTTTTCTTTGATACTTTTGACTAATATTTTTGCAATATGAGACTAATATTTCACTTTGAGACTAATAATTATTCCATTAATGGAATATAACTATTGTTTCCCCTCCCCCATATATTGTTTTTATTGAAATTGAAACTTTTCTTTTAAGGAAAGTCTGGAGCTAGTAATACTTTTTTTTACCAAAACCTACGGACGTCCTTAGATGTCTAGCCACATTAGGGTGGCTATCACTAACTGCACCAACTATAGATGTTTGTTTCTTTTACACTTTACTAATATAATACTTTTTCACTTTTTCTATTTTATATTATATTATTATTTTTATTTTGAATGGAATTATAAGTTTTAATTAAGGAGATATGTCCAAGAGGAAAATCTACGAGATCTAAAATTCATCTATCTGATGTTTGGGTGTAAGGTAGGGTTTAATATGCTGAACCATTTGCTCCATCATAGACCACCTTAATCATAAGATGCAAGACGTAAATATGAAAACTAGGGGTGAAGGAATTACATTCTGTAGTTGGAATGTTAAGGGAATTAATGAACCCATCAAGAGAGGTAAAGTATTAGCTCATTTAAAAACAATTAAAACAGATATAATATTCCTCCAGGAAACACATCTTAAAAAGGAAGCGCAACACAGATTGAAAACAAAATGGATTGCTAAAACGTATCACTCTTCATTCTCACGTAAATCTAGAGGGGTTGCAATATTAATCTGTAAAGGTATACCTTTTAAACATATATCAACTATAGAATATATATATATATATTTCATATATTTTTATTAGAGGTAAGCAATAAATTGGCAAACACATATTATGGTATAAGTATTTTGTGTACATCAATCATACATTATTAATATTATCAATTGAATCATTCCGCCTCTAATAGTTTTTTTTATAGATTAAGAGTAATAAAAAGAAGAGAGAGGAAAAAAAAGAGAAAAAAAGAAATTTTTTTAAAAAAATCTAAGGAATGGAATAATTTACCAGTATAACTTTTCATCTGATCCTGAGTCAAAGTTTCAGTTAGGTCCCCCTGCCGAACCAATCTGCCCTTTTAAGTAATCGATGAAAGAAGACCATATTCTAACAAAGAGTTCTTGTTTGTAACTATAGAATATATTGATGGCAGATATATTGTATTAGTAGGTGAGTTAAAAAAAGTAAACTCTACTCAATGTATATAGACCAAATTTTGATAGCCCATTGTTTTTTTAAGAAAATATTCAATACCATCCCAGAATGCACACAATATAACTTAATAATTGGTGGAGACTTAAATTGTACACTAGGTTCTTATTTAGTCAGATCATCAACTCAAAGGAAATTAAAATCTCAGTCAAGTGAATTTCGAATATCATATATTAATACTGCCAACATCAAGGATGTCTGGAGAATTGAAAATCCATCTGGACGAGAATATTCATTTTATTCACCGGTGCATAAAACTTATTCAAGGATAGACTATTTGTTAGTAGATTCTAAACTTATTCCATTCACCTACAACTCACAATATCATAATATTATAATCCACTAACATTTATGATTAAACTAAACAGAATGGCCGAGAAACAGACAGAATGGAGACTTAACCCCCAAATCTTAAATCAAAAGGTATGTCATGAATACCTTGTAAAACAGATTAATATGTTTTTTGAGGTTAATGACCATCGTGGAACTTCTGCTTCCCTTCTTTGGGAAACATTTAAAGCATTTGAATGAGGAGCATTCATCTCCTCCCAGGCATTTCTTAATAAAGAGAATAGGGCTAAACAACAGACATTGGAAATGGAAACAAGGCAATTAGACATAGAAAATGCAGTAGCACCTTCTATTGCAAAACACAATAAAATTGCAGCACTGAAATATAAGTTAAATAAAATATATTCAGACCAAGTTATAAAACTTTATCAACATACAAAACAATTACATTTTGAATTTGTTGATCAACCACAAAAACTATTAGCATGTCAGCTTCGTAAACTGGACAGGGAAAAATCATTTTATGAAATTAGATCAGACAAGGGAGAAATATTAACACTACCCAAAGATATTAATGACAGATTTTCACAATATTATCAAAAACTTTACTCAAATAAAGTGACAGAACAATCAACAGGAATGGAAGCATTTTTACAGAAATGTAATCTTACGGGTTTAGATCTGAAAGAGCGAGAATTATTAGGTGCTGAAATAATGGTAAAAGATATTGAAGAATCAATTAGATCTTTAAAAAATGGAGAGGCCGCAGGCCCTGATGGCCTAAGCTCTGAATTTTATAAAAAATAGTGTGATGTTATTTCCCCACGTTTACAGACATATGTTGAGTATATAAACACATTTATACTCAACAGAAATTCCCAGAAACTTTAAAGGAATCTACAATAATACTTATACCAAAAACTGATAAGGATCTTGAAGACACAGGTTCATATGGTGCAATAGCTCTCTTAAATACTGATCAGAAAATATGAACTAAAATCCTATCTCATAGATTGAGTTTAGTGAATAACAAATTAATACACCCCGACCAAACAGGTTTTATTCCAAAACGTTACTCATTTTACAATTTGAGATGACTATTTCATATTATATACTCAAATAGAATTGTTAATGCAGACCTAGCAATTATCTTGCTAGATGCTGAAAAAGCATTTGATCAGGTAGATTGGTCATATTTATTTTCGGTGATGGAAATTTTACAATTGGGAGAGTAGTACTGTACATGGGTTAAACTTTTATATTCTAACCCAAACAGCTAGAATATTAATAAACCAAATGTTATCAACTAAATTTAATCTTTCTAGAGGTTGTAGACAAGGATTCCCGCTATCCCCATTATTATTCGCTCTTGCAATTGAACCATTAGCAGAAAATGTTAGAACTCATCCAGAAATACACGGGTATAATACTAAAGACACAATGAATAAAATCTCCTTATATGCAGATGATGTATCAATATATATTACAAAGCCAGAAATGAGCATTCCAAACTTATTCAATCTATAACTCAATTTGGTCAGTTTTCAGAATATAGAATTAATTGGAATAAAATCAAAATCATGCCAACAACGGAACTTAATTTACATACTACAACAATCCCCTTTTAAAATAAGGAAAAATTTAAATATTTAGGAATTTATGTAACAAAGACATATATTTCTTTATTCAAATCAAACTTCCCACCTTTACTGAATAAACTAAATAAGAATATTCAGTATTGGAAAACACTCCCCATTTGAATGTTTGGTAGAATTAATGCTGTAAAAATTATCTGTTTTCCACAATTACTGTACCTATTTCAGTCAATTCCGATATATATCCCAATTTATTTTTAGAAAGATCGACTCCATTGTTACAAGCTTCGCTTGGGATTGTAAGAATCATAGAATAAGCAAAAAACATTTATGTAAATTAAAGACTAATGGAGGTTTAGTTTTACCAAATTTTTTGTTTTATTTTTGGGCAGTCCATATTAAAAACATAAATTTCTGTCTGGAAGAAATGGATCAGCAACCAGACTGGTTAAGGATGGAAAAGGAAGATTGTTTGCCTTTTGAAATTGGTTGATTATGTTTGCACCCACAAAATTACACACAAAAAAACCCTATAGGGATAGCTTTATAATATATAGTGGTATACAAATCTGGAAACAATTAAAAATGGCTTTAAAATTGGATACTATATCACTCTGTTTTCCCATTGTAAACCAGCCCTTATTTAAACCTTACATATTGGATAAAGGTTACACATAATGGAACAATTATGGAATTAAAATAATGGGACATCTTTATAAGAAAGGAATTTTTCTTTCATTTCAGGAGTTACAATAGATTTATGAACTACACTCAAATAACTTTTTTAGATACTACAACTTAGAGATTATGTTAAATCTAATACACAAGATTATAGGAGCAGGGAACCAGAAATCCTTGATGAATGTTTGAATAAACATCCTAATACAGAAAAATTAACAACTTATATTTATAATACCCTCTTAGATAGCGAGGTCCCATCGATGGAATCATATAGACATACATGGGAAAATGAATTGGGCCAACCTATAACGAAAGATATTTGGGACAAAAGTCTACAATATACACATCAATGTTCGTTAAATGCCAGACATGCCTTAATACAATTTAAAGTATTAAACAGATTACAGTAAAACTAAATAGAATTTTCCCACAAATCTCGCCTATCTGCAATAAATGTCAGCATCTAGAGGCTAACTTAACACATTCTTTTGCAAATTGTTTAAACATCAAAAATTCCTGGATTGATATTTTTAGAATAATTTCTAAATTGGATCCCGACTCAAAACTGATAATACTTGGAATATCAGAACAAAGTCTAACACTCACAACAAGCCAAATAAACTTTCTAGACTACAGTATAATAACTGGGTAGAAATTAATATTAAAATTTAGAAAGGCCCTATAACCCCCACAATTAAAATGTGGATTATGGAAATGTCAGAGACCCAACACCTGGAAAGAATCAGATTTGTCTTAATGGACAAACAAGAACTTTTTGTTAGAATATGGTCTTCATTCATCAATTATTTGAAGGGGTAGATTGGTTCGGCATGGGAAACTAACTGAAACTTGAACTCAGGATTAGATGAAAAGTTATACTTTATAATCTTCAAACCTATCTTCAATGAAGTATTATTAGTAAATCATTCTTTTTTTTAAAATCTTGACATTTGTGGGGTTTTTTTCTTTCTTTCTTTCTTACTTTCTATCTATAAAACAAAAAATAGAAGCAGAATGAATCCACAATTACTAATATTAATAATGTATGATTGATACATATGAAATGTTTTTACCATAATATGTTTGCTTCTAATCAAAATATATTAAAAATATATATATATGTTCAGTTATGGGCATCATGTTATCAGGAAGATGTTGTCAAGCTAGAATGGATACAGAGAAGATTTATGAGGATGTATAATGCAGCAAAGAGTAGCCGGAAGCCAGAGGATGGGAAACATTCATAGGACAACAGAAGGAAACAAAATGGGCAATACGGGCTGAAAAGATGAAATACAAGGGAATGCTGGCCAGTATATAAAGAAGGACAGGAAAAGCTTCTTTAGATATGTTAAGGGGAAAAAATAGCAAAGTCAAATGTGGGTCCCTTGAAGGCAGACACGGGTGAAATTATCATGGGGTACAAAGAAATGGCAGAAGAGTTGAACAGGTACTTCGGATCCGTCTTCACTAAGGAAGACACAAACAATCTCCCAGAAGTACTCGAACAGAGGTTCTAAGGGGGTAGAGGAACTGAAAGAAATGTTCATTTGGTGAGAAATAGTATTGAGTAGGCTAATGGGACTGAAGGATAATAAATCCCCTGGGCCTGATGGTCTGCATCCCAGGGTCCTCAGGAAGGTGGCTCTAGAAATAGCGGACACATTGGTGATCATTTTCCAATTTTCAATAGATCCAGGAGCAGTTCCTGTGGATTGGAGGATAGCTAATGTTATCCCACTTTTCAAGAAAGGAGCAAGAGAGAAAACGGGGAATTACAGACCAGTTATCCTGACTTCGGTGGCGGGAAAGATGCTGGAATCAATTATTAAAGAGGTAATAATGGGGCATTTGGATAGCAGTAAAAGGATTAGTCCAAGTCAGCATGGATTTATGAAAAGCAAATCATGCTTGACTAATCTTCTGGAATTTTTTGAGGATGTGACAAGTAAAACAGATGAAGGGGAGCCAATGGCTGTAGTGTATCTAGACTTTCAGAAAGCCTTTGATAAGGTCCCGCTTGGGAGACTGGTGACTAAAATTAGAGCACATGGTATTGGGGGTAGGGTGTTGACATGGATAAAAAATTGGTTGTCAGACAGGAAGCAAAGAGTAGGAGTGAATGGCAGGTAGTGGCGAGTGGAGTGCCGTAAGGCTCGGTGTTGGGGCCGCAACTGTTTACCATATATATTAATGATTTGGAAGAGGGAATTAGGAGCAACACTAGCAAGTTTGCTAATGACACAAAGCTGGGTGGCAGTGTGAACTGTGAAGAGGATGTTAGGAGGTCGAAGGTTGACCTGGACAGGTTGAGTGAGTTGGCAGATGCGTGGCAGATGCAGTATAATATAGATAAATGTGAGGTTATCCACTTTGGTGGCAAAAACAAGGGGGAAGATTATTATCTCAATAGGGTTAGGTTAGGTAAGGGGGAGGTGCAGCAAGACCTGGGTGTCCTTGTACACCGGTCACTGAAAGTTGGCGTGCAGGTACAGCAGTCAGTGAAGAAAGCTAATGGAATTTTGGCCTTCATAACAAGAGGATTTCAGTATAGGAGTAGAGATCTTCTGCAGTTGTATACGGCTCTGGTAAGACCACATCTGGAGTATTGTGTTCAGTTTTGGTCACCTAATTTGAGGAAGGACATCCTTGTGATTGAGGCAGTGCAGTGTAGGTTCACGAGATTGATCCCTGGGATAGCGGGACTGTCATATGAGAGTTAGTTAGAGCTCTAGGGGCTGGTGGAATCAAGGGATATGGGGAGAAGGCAGGCACGCGTTATTGATTGGGGACGATCAGCCATGATCACAATGAATGGCAGTGCTGGCTTGAAGGGCCGAATGACCTCCTCCTGCACCAAGTTTCTATGTTTCTATGTTTGCCACGACTACAGAGGGTCTGAGCTATAGGGAGAGGTTGATTAGGCTGGGACTCTATTCCCTGGAGCGCAGGACGATGAGGGGTGATTTTAAAGATGTGTAAAATCATGCGAGGAATAGATTGGGTAGAAGCATAGAGTCTCTTGCCCAAGGGTGGAATGAATGACAGGAGCAGGGAGGATGGAGAGACCATATTGGCGTGCAGTTTTTCTCCAAATCCTGAGGAAGGTGAAGCAGAGAATGGTTCACCAAAAAGTGAGAAAGACTGGATTTACTGTGATTGACCTCGGTTTAACTCTCGGAATCTGAGATTAGTTCCCGATGTTGGGGAAGTTCACAGGCTTAAGGATGGGGTAAGACCGGATGAGAAACGACTTTCTTTGTGGGAGTCTTCTGAACTCTCTGCCACTGAGGCCGAGGTAAGGGGGTCAGAGGGTATGGAGGAAGGCTTACGGGAAGAAGGCAGGGATATGATCAGCCAACAAGCTGCCATTTTCTACTCCGCACCTATTTTCTATGTTTCTATTTTTCTAATGGGTGTTTGGGCTGCCAGATGATGGTGGTGGTTGGTGTATGGAACAAGCTGCCAGAGGACGTAGTTGAGGCTGGGACTATCCCAACATTTAAGAATTTAAGACAGGTACATGGAAAAGATAAGATTGGAGGGATATTGACCAAACGCTGGCAGATGGGACTAGTGTCGCCGGGACATATTGGTCAATGTGGGAAAGTTGCACTGAAGGTCCTGTTTGCACACTGTATCACTCTATGAGTTTCTATCATCCTTTCTGTTTTCATACCTTTGTAATTGCATTTATTTAAATTTTGAAAAACACCAGTTTCATACTTAAGATAAAGTCATAGTGTTATAAAATATAAATACATGCAATTACAAAGGTATGTAAACAGAAAGGATGATAGTGGAAGGAATTAGTTGGATGCAACAACTCTGAATACATACTGGCAGATCGTTAAGGAGATATTTTATGATTTTCAATAAAGATACACTCCGTGCAAAAATGAAGATGCCTAGAGAAGAATGATTCATTTATGGCTAGCAAACGTCAAGGATGGTGTCACATTTAAAGAAAAGATAAATTACGTGATAGGGCAGAGTTTAAGAATTTTATAATTAGTAAAGGATTGCTAAAATGATGACAAAGAGTGAGAACATAGATTATGAGTAAAGTAAGAGTAAGGCAGGTGGCAAGATTCTCAACAATATATAAAAGTAAAAAGTAAAGTAAAATATCCTTTATTGTCATTCAGACCTTTCGGTCTGAACGAAATTCCGTTGCCTTGCAGTCATACATATAATAAAAATGACAAAACACACAATAAACACAAATTTAACATCCACCACAGTACGTTCACCAGGCACCTCCTCACTGTGATGGAAGGCAAACGTCTTAAAGTCTTTGTCTCTTCCCTCCTTATTCTCCCAGTAGCCAGGATATTATTGGGCCTATAAAGGATGGAACTGGAGTAATTAATAAGGAAATGGCAGAGATAAACAGATACTTTGAATGCAGATACGAGGAACTGCAGATGTTGGAATCTTGACCAAAGCACAATTTGCTCGAGTGGCTCGGGGGTCAGGCAACATCTGTGGAGAGAATCCAGAGGTGATGTTTCAGGTTGGGATTCTTCATCAGGCTGATTGTCTGAAGAATGGTCCTGGTCTAAAATGCCACCTCTCCAGTCCTACCACAGATGCTGTTTAACCAACCCACTAAGTTACAGGTCGCAGCCGTCGCCTTACCTGAGTCCTAGGCTAAGCACTGGGCCCGAAGTCTCCACGCTGCACACCACGTGGTCTGACTGTGCTGGGTCCTAATGCCACACACACACGCACACACGCACAAACGCTCCACACACACTACACACACGCCACACACACGTACACGGACGGAACCTCAGTGGGGGTTCCACTGGTTCTTCCCCTTCCCCCTTGTACCAAGTGACCCCAGCTACTCTTCACTCACACTATAGTCCTCATACCCCCTTTCTCCCTGACCTCCCACCACCCCCTTACCAGACATCGCCTCGGCCTCCGTCCACTCACCTGCCTTCCTCCGGCCCCAACCCCCCATCCTTGCCGTGTGTTCACCTCCCCCTTTCTGATACCGAATGGTCTGTCCTCAGCAGAGGCCTCATCTTTGTTGCCCTCCATCCCCACCTCAATGAGTTCCGTGTCCGCCACGATGTGGAG
Organism: Okamejei kenojei; assembly: GCA_035221665.1. NCBI lineage: Eukaryota > Metazoa > Chordata > Chondrichthyes > Rajiformes > Rajidae > Okamejei > Okamejei kenojei. The sequence goes on along the minus strand of CM069141.1, from coordinate 22,841,550 downwards.
CTCTTCTTCCGTCGCCTCCGCATCCAAGCTTTTTTCCATGGGAAGGAGTCCTCATCTCCGAGAGATGACCGCTTCTCCCATCTCCAAAGGCACCCCCTCCCCTTGGACTCACCCTCATGGCCATCTACCTGCTTTTGACCTTTTCATTTTAAACTACCGGTGGGACATCGACCACCTCAACTTCTCCACTCCCCTTTCTCACTCTAACCTTCCCCCCCCGAACGTTCAGCCCTCTGCTCACGCTGCAACAACCCCGACTGGGTGATCAAACCTGCCGATAAGGGAGATGCCATGGTAGTCTGGTGTGCTGATCTCTACCGGTCTGAGGCCAGGCGCTAACTCTCAGACACCTCCTCCTCAAACACCATCACTGGCTTCATCTCTTCCGGCTCCCTGCCCTCCCAAGCCTCTGACCTCATCGTTCCCCAGCCCTGCATGGCCCGATTTTATCTTCTCCCCAAAATCCACTAACCTGACTGTCCTGGCAGACCCATTGTTTCTGCTTGTTCTTACCCCACTGAACTTATTTCCACATACATCAACTCCATCTTATCCCCCCCTGGTCAAATCCCTCCCTACCTATGTTCAAGGCACCTCACACACTCTTCGTCTCATTCATGACTTTCGTTTTCCAGGCCCCCACTCCCTCATCTTCAATATGGATGTCTAGTACATCTACACCTCCATCCCCCACCAGGAGGATCATAAAGCCCTCCGTTTCTTCTTTGACCGCAAAACCAACCAATGCCATCTACTAATACTCTCCTCCTTACCCTCATCAACTTTTCCTTTTCCTTCACATCCAAGGCGTAGCTATGGGCACGCGCAAGTGCCCCAGCTATGCCTGACGCTTTGTAGGATACATCGAACAATCCTTGTTTGAGGCGTACTGTGGCCCTATCCCCGAACTCTACCTCCGCTACATTGGTGCTACATCCTGCACCCATGCAGAACTCACTGACTTCATCCATTTCACCACTAACTTACATCCGGCACTCAAACTCACCTGGTCCATTTCTGACATTTCCCTACTGTTTCTAGACCTCAATCTTTCCATCACAGGTAACAGACTATTGACCAACATCTACTACAAGCCCACTGACTCCCATGGCTATCTGGACTACACTTCTTCCCACCCTGCTTCCTGTAAGGACTCTATCCCCTACTCCCAATACCTCTGCACCCAGGATGAGGTGTTCCAAACCAGGGCATCGGGGATGTCCTCATTCTTTAGGGAACGGGGGTTCCCCTCTTCTACTATAGATGAGGATCTCACCAGGTTCTCCTCTATATCCCGCAGCTCTGCTCTCACTCCCCATTCCCCCACTCGTAACAAGGACAGAGTCCCCCTTGTCCTCACCTTCCACCCTACCAGCCATCGCATACAACATATAATCCTCTGACATTTTTGTCACCTCCAAGGGCATCGCACCACCGGCCACATCTTCCCATCTCCTCCCCTTTCTGCTTTCTGCAGAGACCTTTCCCTCTGTAACTCCTTGGTCAATTTGTCCCTTCCCACCCAAACCACCCCCTCCCCTGGTACTTTACCTTGCAAGCGCAGGAAATGCAACACTTGTCGCTTTACCTCCCTCCTCCATCCAAGGACCCAAGTAGTCTTTCCAGGTGAGGCAGAGGTTCACCTGCACCTCCTCTAACCTCATCTACTGCATTCACTGTTCCAAGTGTCAACTGCTCTACATCAGTGAGACTAAGCGCAGGCTTGGCGATCGCTTCGCCCAACACCTCCGCTCAGTTCGCAATAACCAACCTGATCTCCCGATGGCTCAGCACGTCAACTCCCCCTCCCATTCTGAATCCGACCTTTCTGTCCTGGGCCTCCTCCATGGCCAGAGTGAGCCCCACTGCAAATTGGAGGAATAGCACCTCATATTTCGCTTGGGTAGTTTACACGGCAGCGGTATGAACATTGACCTCCAATTTCAGCTTGTCCTTGCTTTCTCCATCCTTTCCCTCCTCTTCCTAGCTCTCCCACAGCCTAATGTCTCCGCCTCTTCCTTTCGTTCCCCCCCCCCCCCCCCACGACATCAGACTGAAGAAGGGTCTCGACCGAAAATATTGCATATTCCTTCACTCCATAGATGCTGCCTCACCCGCTGAGTTTCTCCAGCATTTTTGTCTACCGCTGAGTTATACCCATTCTTTGTGTTTTGGTTAATATTTTAAATGTATTTCACTAAAAATCAATGGATAAATGGCAGTAAGAACTTAAACCTATTATCATCGCCTGCACGAAAAAGTACAAAATGAACTTATGTGACTAGATCTACTACAGACCTGTGAAAAGCCCCCTGAATGTGAGGGCCTACATTTTAGGATCTTTAATATGGGTACAAGAATAGTGGCTAGAGTGGTTGTTACCTTCTGAAGTTTTCAAGATTCTGGAAAGGTTTCATCAGATCGAAAATGTAATGATCCATACAAGAGACCTTGGGAGACAGAAGGTATACATTTACATTAACGTATGCCAATGTGAAAATAGGTGAATCCATTAATAAGAAAACCTGTATTACTAATAGTCTGATCTTGACCACTTCCTGTTGTTCTGTATATTGATTTTAGAAAAAACCCTGTCACGACTGTGATTTTTGGCCATTTTACTCAGTCCCCCTCTGCTGCGCAGGACAAGAGGATTTTTCCCATCGATGAAAAATAAAAGAGTTATTAGTGTTTAAAAATATTGAGATTCTTTCTCCTGAAGGCCATGCCCCTTCCTGAGGGACTATAAAACCCGGAAGTGTTGAGGGTCTCAGACAGTCTCTGTAAGATGGGGAAGTGAGAGGGTCACGTCTCTCAGTCTGAGCTGTGAATAACACTGAAAACATATCTATTAAACTGTGAGTGTGGTTTTACTGACCTTGAGTGACCTTAATGTGGTTTGATAATGAAAATGTCTTTGGTTTGAAAAAGCACAGCAAATGGTTGGTGGTGGTTGGTTTGAAATGAAGCACAGAAAATGGTTGGTGGTGGTTGGTTTTAAATGAAGCACAGCACACGGTTGGTGGTGGTTGGTTTGAAATGGCAAATGATTAAAAGTCAAAACTTGACAACTTCCTGATTGACAATTTCAAGGAATGGCCGTGAGTCAACTGCCAGCCCATCAGCCATGATTGAGCTGCCAGCACATCAGGCTTGAGTGACTGAGCTGCACCCCAAGAATCAATTTGGCTTGCAGTGTCCATACTAGGCCTCTGGGAATCAGTCCCTTCAGCCCACAGCACCCATACTAGCGCTCCGGAAAGCCCCCCCCCCCCCCCACCCCCCACCCCACCCCACCCCAACACCATACTGGCCAGCAATATTGGAATTGGTGAGAGGTGGAATATTGCGTTGGGGGACCAGCCCTCCCAACGGGTCCCACTTAGTCTAATATAAACTAAATGGGATCACCTCATCAATATGTGGAAAATGTGATCACCAAATATTGACCTTTCCTGTGACAACAAACAGCTTTACAATTAAGTGGGACAAAGTCCCCTGCAATTAATTCTACAGCTACCTTGTGCCTGTGTTAATCCTGGTCAAATAGGGATGGCTAGGACCCTAAAATTGAGTAAAGGCTTCAGGGCTGCTAGGCCATCTGGTTAATTTAAAAGTGCTTTCTGTAGAAACAGGACAAGCTGCAGAACGGTGCCAGTTTGTCTAGAGCCTAGATCAGAGCTGCAGGAAGAGAATGGGAACATCTGCAGACTCTAACAATTAGGTGTAAAATGCATAGAATGGATTGGAAGAATGCAAACCAGACATACACATTGTAAATAATGTTGCAAAGTCTTACTTTGCTGAATGTTGATTTGTTTAAGTATTGAGCCTTGTCTGGTTTTCTTGCTGATCAGGGCAAATGTTGCGATGTTTGTTTCATCTGAGAAACACTGTTTGAATACAATGTATTAGCCACTGTATTATTGGGTTAGGGAAATGTCTGTCATGTATGGGGTTAATTGATAACTGTAATTGCATTGTAAAGAGACCACCCCAATGTGGTTCGGCCCCTCGAGGTCCGAGGACCTATAAAAGTCTGCTGCCACAAGGTCCTGTGTCGATCTTCTAGGAGAGCGCTTGGGACTTCATGACCTTCTGGAGTGTCTCTGTTTGAGCGAGGCCTAGAGGGCTTGATCAGGAAGATACGAGGATAGAACCCGTGGTGGTTTGGTATAGTAGTAGAACTGTAATTGTGTTTTGTCAAAATAAAGTTTAGATGCGTAAATGATTTACTCAGTGATTTTTGACTGAAACTAGACTGGGGGAAAGCTTAGAATGAGCAATTTACATTGGGGGCTTGTCTGGGATCTCAACGGACCTCCAAACACAAGTTTACGATCAAGGGTGTTGAGCTGTTTTGATCGCGAGTGCAGAAATTGGTCCCACTGTGCGTTTTTTGCATTGAATTTCGGCAATTCGGAGCAGATCGATCATTCGCGGGCTTGTTTAAGGGTCCAATCGAGATCACTAGAATAGAGTCTAGCAAGCACGGGTGGGGGGGTGGGGTTAGCTCTCCTTTGGGTTAGGGGCCCATAAAACAGTGCATGGAGTGGCGCTAAACATGGTAATTGTTGGCAGACTGCAGCTGCTTTATTGAGAGCCTGATGCTCTTCATTGGGCGAGGGGTGGCCCAAGTCTAGATTTGGTATCCAATTGGTGAGGTATTGAAACACAGGTCTGACCTACATATTGATCTATATTTGCCGCGAGCGCTGATTGGAAAGGTGCGCTCTGAAAATTGGCATTGACTGCCAGCGTAAAAAGGCTGGGCGCTGAACCCTCAGTGGCCGGCAGACAGGGGTGTCTACGTGAAGGTGTCTTAGTCCCTCCCTGAAGTGACGGACAAAGAACCTCGTAAAGGTACTGGGCTCGGTGGATAGAGTATAGATTGGCTGAGAATACTCTAGTCCATTTGAGATTTCATTGGGCAATTTTGTTTGATTTGAGAGCCCGTATATGTGGAGGGATACGCACTAAAACTAATTTGACTCCCAAAACTGAGACACATCAATATTTTACATTGGTTCTCACTTTAGATGTTTCAAAAATACACAACCCTCTTAAATTATAATGTCCTTCTCTCAATTTTTTTTTTTTTTTTTAATACTAACAGAAAGGCTTTTATTCCTAACTCGGAGAAGTATTTCTAATGTCTTTACATGCACAATATCCAAAAATGTTAAGGTACCGGTACTTTATGAATAATGGATTTGTAGTTTCATGGTAAGAAGCTTTATGTATTATTCTAATAGCTGTTTTCTGGAGTTTAATTATAGGTCTATATTTATTTTTTATACATTTCCCGAAACTTCAACACAATATGACATATATGGCATCATAAGCGAGTAATAAAATATATTCAAACACTTCTTAGTCAACAGATCCTTTGTTTTGGAAAAAATAGCAATGGATTTAGATAATTTCCATTTGATGTATTCTATATGTGGCTTCCAACAAAGTTTATGATCTATAATCACTCCCAGGAATTTTGTTTGATATACTCTTTCAACTTCAACTGCATTTAAATTCAATTTATATTTTTCACAATTAACCCTTCCACCACCAAACTCCATAAATTTTGTTTTATTTTCATTTAAGGATAATTTATTAATATCAAACCATTGTTTTAGCACTATCAATTCTCATTCTGCTGTTTTCAATAGTTCTTTTATATAATTCCAAGAACAAAATATATTTGTATCATCCGCAAACGTAACAAACATCAACGTATTGGATACCTTACAAATATCATTTAAATAATGTACAAATAACTTTTCACACAATGTATTAAGATTTAGAAAGTAAGATTTAGAGTGTGTTAAGTCCACAGACCGCCATTTACATTGCTGCTTGTGTGAGTGTTTAAGGATTTAGATAATTGAAGTAAAAGTGTGCTTGAATTAAATATTTGTAATTGTTTAAATCGTAGTATTTTGGGAATCTGTGTCATGGTGGTTCGATCAGGGGTTGCACTCTTTCAATTGCTGTGTCGGGGGAGTGTCATTCCACTGACCGATTGCTCCACGAGGAGGATTTATTAGAGTGCGTGATTTACAAATAAACAAATGTTTGTGATTTATGTACGAGTGTGGTAGTGCCTGATAATAATAGGTAGTGTGATTTCCTGCTTGTGTACTGTGTTACTTGTGTGTCTGAAGATCATTTTCGGATGTTTCGATTGAGGATTAAATGAGTGCGAGAATGTGTTTGATTGTGCTCAAATGTATCTGATTGTTCCCTGGAGTACTCTGATCCTTGAATGACTGGGGATTGAGAAAATTGTAAGGTTAAAACAGTGTAGATTTATGGGAAGTAGGAGAAGAATTTGAATAGGAGAGTAGCATTGGTGGAGCAAAGGAGTATAGAATTGCGAGGCTGCGAACACTTTGAGCCATTAGCCATTGTTCAGGAGCAAGCTTCATCAATTTAGGAATCAAAAGGAAGGAGTGGAGGATTTAAGAATTCTGTTTCTGTTTCCCAAAGCATGGGAAATAGTATAGACGAGATATGGCAGAATAGGAAAGGAGCCCATTGCAATTAATGTGCAATGAGTTACCTCACAAGGCAGATAATTTAAGAAATGTATCAGGAGCGTTAAATAAGGAATTAGGAAACAAGCTACTGGCCACCGGGGGGCATTAGAACAGTGAAAGGGATAAAATACCTCAAACGGATTATTTGGTAGCATAGTGATAAAGAAAGCACAAAATAATTAATAGGATTATGGAGAAAATATTATGAGGAATGGAAGGCAAATAAAGAGGTTAAGAGGAAGGCTAGTTGGGAAAAAGCGATCGCTAAACTTGGAATAAAACTGAAAGAAGGTAAAGTAGATCGACCTCCAGGCTGTAGGAAGGACAGGAGTGGAGATGAAGGGAAATGCACAGAACAAGGAAAAGGCAGATCTCCTGGAAGGAAATTAGTCCCTATAATTTTAAAGATTAGGAATCCTATGGTTAGTGCTGACTTCAAGGGGGAAGGAGATGAATATTTGGAATAATGGACAAATGTTAACGCTAGTGGAAGTTCACAGCTCCCACCATGTACCTCTTATGTTTCCCAGGCTTCACTAGCATCTTGTATGATTTGTGTCCGTAATAAATATTTTAGGTCTGCAGAATCTATTACAACTCCTGCAGACTCTACATCTGAACAGATTCTACCAATAGCAGATACTGGAGTACCAGATTCGATCCTATCCACTCCATCATTGATAGATCGTCCAGTGGCTTATGGCACCCGGAGTAGAACGAAGAGGTTAGCTCCGGTGTTTAAAGAAAAGGAAGGTATGTTAGATATAGTGCAATTGCCAGAATATTTCTGTGAGCCATAACCTAGACAGATTACACAAGTAGTAAGAAAGAGGAATTATTTATTTGGACAGTATTGGGAAACCCCTAGCGAATGGGAAGATTAATCTGAGAGTGAGACAGTGATTGAAGATACCGAGATAGATTTTGATGTAACCGAAAGTTTACAAATTAAACAGATATCCCATTGGCAGTTGCCAGTAAGGGAAGGGCTGGGTATAATGGATTCAACCTGTGCAGTAAGTATGAATAATCCCTGTGCCACAGACATACATACTCCGTGAAAGCCCCATGAAATAATGGCAGTACTAAACAGAATCCCTGATAGGAAGAAGTCACCTACCACTTTTATAGATTATTTAAGTACCACAATGCGTGTATATCATGCAGATTCCCGGGGTTTGTGGGGGACCATATAACAGATCATTACTCCAGCTGAAAATACTAAATTTCTAGTAGCCCTAGGACACCCAACTTATGAAGCCTTGGCAAACGTAGTAATAGATGACTGTGCAAGAGAAGAGGCTGTTTTAACAGCCCTTGCAAAAATCGTTTTCAGACACCAAGCAATTTAAAATGAATTCTGGAAATAAAACCAGAAAAGGGTGAAGGAGCAGACAAATTTCTAGACCGTTTTTCAAAATTATATATGGACCAATCAGGTGACTTAGATTATCAGAATGGAGCAAGTTCCCCTCAGTATTGTGCTATCCTATTGGATTGTATCCCCACTAAAGTAGCGGACTTAATTAATACTGATAACAGGAACTGGTCTGAGAACCGAGCCAGTCAAATGGCCAGAGCTGTGAGGCACTATTGGAAGAGGGTAGGAACCAGGAAAATTATCCTGTGACTGGAAGAGAAAGTGAACGTATAGCCAAGCAAGAATCGCCAATCTGAACCATGGATTCAGTAAGAACGGGAAACATAGTAGCTGGTGTGAGAAAGCATGGGAACTAAGGAGAAGAAATGGCACTAGGGAGAGAAGAAACAAACTTATTGTGCAGGAGGTACGGGAGTGGGGATAGGAGCTATCATACCCACAGGAGCCGTTGGAGGAAGTGAAGGAGGGGGAGGAGCGACACCCGACCGGTAAGGATAAAAATCTAGCGCGGGGCTTGCTTTTTCCAGAGGCCCACAGGAGCCGTTGGAAGTGAAGGAGGGGGAGGAGCGACACCCGACCGGTAAGGATAAAAATCTAGCGCGGGGCTTGCTTTTTCCAGAGGCCCACAGGAGCCGTTGGAAGTGAAGGAGGGGGAGGAGCGACACCCGACCGGTAAGGATAAAAAATCTAGCGCGGGGCTTGTTTTTCCAGAGGCCCACAGGAGCCGTTGGAAGTGAAGGAGGGGGAGGAGCGACACCCGACCGGTAAGGTTTTAAAATCTAGCGCGGGGCTTGTTTTTCCAGAGGCCCACAGGAGCCGTTGGAAGAAGAGGAGGGGAGGAGCGACACCCGACCGGTAAGGTTTAAAATCGAGCGCGGGGCTTGTTTTTCCCCAGAGGCTTACCCAAATCCATAACGTTCCCATTTGGAGAAGTGGGTTTTTTTTTTGAGGAAGCCGCTGATTGGTGGAAGAGGACCCGAGGAAGCAGCTGATTGGTGCAACCCCGGGTTTTACTATTTTACATTTCTGCCTTCTGGGAGTGAGGGATTCTGGGAGTTAGGGATTCAGTATTTAGTAGTAAAGTTTAAAGGATAAGTTTTTGTGTTTTTTTTAGTAATTTGGGAGTAAGGTATGGCAGTAGAGATTGGCCCCGTGGTTTGTTCAACCTGCAACATGTGGGAGATCAGGGAGATGGTCGGTGTCCCTGGTGACTACGTTTGCAGGAAGTGTGTCCAGCTGCAGCTCCTGGCAGACCGCATTGAACAATTGGAACTGCGGCTGGATTCATACTGGAGCATCCACGATGCGGAGAAAGTCGTGGATAGCACGTACAGTGAGTTGGTCACACCGCAGGCAAAAGGTAGGAGGACAAGAAGGGAACGGGTGGCCAATAGCCAGCAAAGCAGTAGGCAGGTAGTGCAGGAGTCCCCTGCGGTCATCTCCCTCCTAAACAGGTATACCATTTTGGATACTGTTGAGGGAGATGGCTCATCAGGGGAATGCAGCAGCAGCCAGGTTCATGGCACCATGGGTGGCTCTGCAGCACATGAGGGGAAAAAAAGAGGGGAAGGGCAATAGTAATAGGGGATTCAATTGTCAGGGGAATAGATAGGCGTTTCTGCGGCCGCAAAACGAGACTCCAGGATGGTATGTTGCCTCCCTGGTGCAAAGGTCAGGGATGTCACTGAACGGCTGCAGAACATTCTGGAGGGGGAGGGTGAACAGCCAGTTTGTCGTGGGTGCATGTTGGCACCAACGATATAGGTAAAAAAAGGGATGAGGTCCTACAAGGTGAATTTAGGGAGCTAGGAGATAAACTTAAAAGTAGGACCTCAAAGGTAGTAATCTCCGGATTACTACCAGTACCACGGGCCAGTCAGAGTAGAAATAGGAGGATAATGCAAATGAATACGTGGCTTGAAAAGTGGTGCAAGGGGGAGGGATTCAAATTTTTAGGGCACTGGGACCAGTTCTGGGGGAGGTGGGACCGGTACAAACAGGACGGGTTTGCACCTGGAATGGAATGGAAACCAATGTTCTTGGGGAGTGTTTGCTAGTGCTGTCGGGGAGGATTTAAACTAATGTGGCAGGGGATGGGTACAAGAGCAGAGAGGCAGGAGGGTGTAAAATGAGGGTAGAAGCATTAGGTAGCAAGGTGAAAGGTAAAAGTGGCAGGCAGACAAAACCAGGGCAAAAAATCAAAAAGGGCCACTTTTCAGCAAAATTGTATAAGGGGTAAATGCGTTGTAAAGACAAGCCTGAAGGCTTTGTGTCTCAATGCAAGGAGTATTCGTAATAAGGTGACGAGTTGAACGTGCAGATAGATATTAATGATTATGATATAGTTGGGATCACGGAGACATGGCTCCAGGTGACGTAGGCTGGGAGCTGAACATCCAGGGATATTCAATATTCAGGAGGGATAGAGAGAAAGGAAAAGGAGGTGGGGTAGCGTTGCTGGTTAGAGAGGAGATTAAAGCAATGGAAAGGAAGGACATTAGCTTGGAGGATGTGGAAATCGGTATGGGTAGAGCTACAAAACACTAAGGGGCAGAAAACGCTGGTGGGTGTTGTGTACAGGCCACCTAACAGTAGCAGAGAAGTTGGGGATGGTATCAAACGGGAAATTAGAAATGCGTGCGACAAAGGCAAAACAGTTATAATGGGTGACTTCAATCTACATATAGATTGGGTTAAATCAAATTGGCAGGGGTGCTGAGGAAGAGGATTTTTTGGAATGTATGCGGGATAGTTATCTAAATCAACATGTAGAGGAACCAACGAGAGAGCAGGCTATTTTAGACTGGGTTTTGAGTAATGAGGAAGGGGTAATTGGCCGTCTTGTTGTACGTGCCCCCTTGGGCAAGAGTGACCATAATATGGTTGAGTTCTTCATTAGGATGGAGAGTGACATTGTTAATTCAGAAACAATGGTTCTGAACTTAAAGAAAGGTAACTTTGAGGGTATGAGACGTGAATTGGCCAAGATTGACTGGCAATTAATTCTAAAAGGGTTGACGGTGGATATACAATGGAAGACATTTAAAGACTGCATGGATGAACTACAAAAATTGTTCATCCCAGTTTGGCAAAAGAATAAATCGGGGAAGGTAGTGCATCCGTGGATAACAAGGGAAATCAGGGATAGTATCAAAGCAAAGGATGATGCGTACAAAGTAGCCAGAAAAAGCAGCATACCAGAGGACTGGGAGAAATTCAGAGACCAGCAGAGGAGGACAAAGGGCTTAATTAGGAAAGGAAAAATAGATTATGAAAGAAAACTGGCAGGGAACATAAAAACTGACTGCAAAAGTTTTTATAGATATGTGAAGAGAAAGAGGTTAGTTAAAAACAAATGTAGGTCCCTTGCAGTCAGAAACAGGTGAGTTGATCATGGGGAACAAGGATATGGCGGACCAATTGAATAACTACTTTGGTTCCGTCTTCACTAAGGAAGACATAAATAATCTGCCTGAAATAGCAGAGGACTGTGGGTCAAAGGAGGAATTGAGTGAAATCCAGGTCAGTCGGGAAGTGGTGTTGGGTAAATTGAATAGATTAAAGGCCGATAAATCACCCAGGGCCAGATAGGCTGCATCCCAGAGTACTTAAGGAAGTAGCTCAGGAAATAGTGGATGCATTAGTGATAATCTTTCAAAACTCTTTAGATTCTGGAGTAGTTCCTGAGGATTGGCGGGTAGCAAATGTAACCCCTCTTTTTAAGAAGGGAGGGAGAGAGAAAACGGGGAATTACAGACCAGTTAGTCTAACATCGGTAGTGGGGAAACTGCTAGAGTCAGTTATTAAAGATGGGATAGCAGCACATTTGGAAAGTGGTGAAATCATTGGACAAAGTCAGCATGGATTTACAAAAGGTAAATCATGTCTGACGAATCTTGTGGAATTTTTCGAGGATGTAACTAGTAGCGTGGATAAGGGAGAACCAGTGGATGTGGTATATCTGGACTTCCAGAAGGCTTTCGACAAGGTCCCACATAAGAGATTAGTATACAAACTTAAAGCATACGGTATTAGGGGTTCAGTATTGATGTGGATAGAGAACTGGCTGGCAAACAGGAAGCAAAGAATAGGAGTAAACGGGTCCTTTTCACAATGGCAGGCAGTAACTAGTGGGGTACCGCAGGGCTCAGTGCTGGGACCCCAGCTATTTACAATATATATTAATGATCTGGATGAGGGAATTGAAGGCAATATCTCCAAGTTTGCGGATGACACTAAGCTGGGGGGCAGTGTTTTCGCTGTGAGGAGGATGCTAGGAGACTGCAGGGTGACTTGGATAGGCTGGGTGAGTGGGCAAATGTTTGGCAGATGCAGTATGATGTGGATAAATGTGAGGTTATCCACTTTGGTGGCAAAAAACAGGAAAGCGGACTATTATTTAAATGGTGGCCGATTGGGAAAAGGGAGATGCAGCGAGACCTGGGTGTCATGGTACACCAGTCATTGAAAGTAGGCATGCAGGTGCAGCAGGCAGTGAAAAAAAGCGAATGGTATGTTAGCTTTCATAGCAAAAGGATTTGAGTACAGGAGCAGGGAGGTTCTACTTCAGTTGTACAGGGTCTTGGTGAGACCACACCTGGAGTATTGCGTGCAGTTTTGGTCTCCAAATCTGAGGAAGGACATTATTGCCATAGAGGGAGTGCAGAGAAGGTTCACCAGACTGATTCCTGGGATGTCAGGACTGTCTTATGAAGAAAGACTGGATAGACTCGGTTTATACTCTCTGAATTTAGGAGATTAAGAGGGGATCTTATAGAAACTTACAAAATTCTTAAGGGGTTGGACAGGCTAGATGCAGGAAGATTGTTCCCGATGTTGGGGAAGTCCAGGACAAGGGGTCACAGCTTAAGGATAAGGGGGAAATCCTTTAAGACCGAGATGAGAAAGACTTTTCTTCACACAGAGAGTGGTGAGTCTCTGGAACTCTCTGCCACAGAGGGTAGTTGAGGCCAGTTCATTGGCTATATTTAAGAGTGAGTTGGATGTGGCCCTTGTGGCTAAGGGGATCAGAGGGTATGGAGAGAAGGCAGGTACGGGATACTGAGTTGGATGATCAGCCATGATCATATTGAATGGCGGTGCAGGCTCGAAGGGCTGAATGGCCTACTCCTGCACCTAATTTCTATGTTTCTATGTTTCTATACTAACTTGCTACTGAGTTTGTGCCTACAGGACCGTATGATCGACAACATACTATCTGGGGAGTGAGGTAAAGAATATACAGACTCATTGAGAATGGGCAGAAGACAGCAAAGGTAATGTAGCTCCCCAGAAACAGGAATTAACAGGCAGGAGGAAACAATACTGTCCTGTCCCTTTAAGACAGATCTGGGAAGGCCAACCGATAGAGAAGCTGATCCTTAATAACAACTGACATCAGGAAAGAAGAAGAAGACCTACCCTAGTGCCCAACTTTAACATCATCTAGTTTTGACGCCAATGAAAGAAGGAAAGTAACACTATCTAATGTTTCCTAGAGAAACAATACCGACAACCTATGACGACTATTGTAACAAGCTCCACTTTAAAGAACTGAATTTGAATAAAAAGACATTCCTCTGTGGTTTGGGGTAAAACACTTACTTTGCATTTAAATTATGATTATTAGAAATAAATGTATAACATTTTGAATTTGGTCTCGAAATGTTATGGTAATGAATTGGAGGGACTTTAAAATTTTGAGATTTGGAACAGCCTTGGGAGATTTGGCTTAGGAATATTTGGAGTTCGATTATTAATTGATATTGTTGTTGTCTCACCCCCAGACAGACAGCCAAAGAAGGGAAGGATTACTCAGAGAACATCAGGAAGGATGGAACTTGGGAAGATCTGGTAACATGCAAATTATTCAGGGAACATGAGAGGTGGAATTGGAAATGGTCAAAAGAGTAACTGTGAACAGCAGGACTTCCCTTTAAGAGACCAGACTAGGAAATTACTCAGTAGTTAAGAAACTAGTATAAGCAATCCCTATACTGAGAGCTGAGACAACATACTAAGGAAGAATTACAGGAGGAGATGTTTATTGAATTAGAAGGAGAAACTTGAATGTGTGTGGAGATATCATAGTCAATGTTTTTAACCGATGGATCTAAATTGTTTAACCCTTGATGGTAAATTGGCCTCTATTATCAAGGTGGAAAGAAATTGTCCCTATATTCGTCATTCTTAATTGGATTTATGATGAAATTGACCACATATGGAAATTGATTGCTTAAATTTGAACAGCTGGGAATTCCACAGGAATTGGAATGGAATTGTGTTTTCAGCCACAATGCCTTGGAATGAGAAAGATGAGATGAACATTGAAATTAAAATAGTAAATTGAAGGCTGAGACTGAATTTGGTTAAATTGGAACATTCATCGTGGTTTGCTTTAAATTAGCGTTATGCTTGCAGGGAAATCTGGACTAAATCCAACTGAAATGTATATGGGAACCCATCATCAGATATACATATTATAACATTGTATGAATATGGAGAGGGCTGATTAGTGTTGATTCTAGGATAGTAAAGAGTATATTAGGGAACAGAGTAGCAATAGGAATACAGTGATAGAGTAGACTATAATAGAGCAGAATAGTGAAATGGAAAAGGGACTTAAAGTGAATGTATGGGAAAGCATGGGTGCATGATGGTAACTTGCTTTGTCCCAGGTTTTTCAGGAATTTTAGGTTATAGGTTCGACTATAGAAAGGGATGGAAGAATGGGCAACAACGCGGATGGACTGAATTCGCGCCCACTCGGGAGGTGAAGACTCATCAAACGGAAATTGTGAAGCTACACCCACAAAAACTCGGGAAGCTTGACAAGATTCTGGGAAGAAACATCATCATCTTGTTTTGCTGATAGATGGGAAATGTAATGGACACACTTAGCTGATTATTGAACTATTTAGTTATCGTAAATGATGGGTTATCATATATGATAAAAAGGAAGGAATGTTAATCCTGGCCAGATTCGCGAGGCTAGGACTCGAAAATTGAGTAAAGGCTTCAGGGCTGCTGGGCAATTTGGTCAATTTGAAAGTGCTCTCTGTAGAACTGGGACAAGCTGCAGAACTGGGACAAGCTGCCAGTTTGTCTAGAGCCTCGATCCAAGCTGCAGGAAGAGAAGGGGAACTTCTGCAGACCCTGGCAATTAGGAGCAAAATGCATAGAATGGATTGGATGACAGCAATCGAGCCATACACCTCGTAAATAATTGTAAATAATGTTGCAAATATTTACTTTGCTGAATGTTGATTGGATGAGGCTGAATTTGGTTGAATTGAAACATTTTTCATGGTTTTCTTTAAATTAAAGTCATGCCTGTAGGATAATCTGGACTGAATCCAAGTTTTATATGAGAAACAATCATCAGATATACATATTATAACATCGTGTGAATATGGAGAGAGCTGATTAGTGTTGATCGTAGGATAGTAAAGAGTATATTATAGAACAGAATAGAAATAGGAATATGGTGATATAGAAGATTATAATAGAGCAGAAGAGTGAAATGGGAAAGGGATAGTATTGCAGAATTACAGTGAATGTATGCGGAAGCATTGGTGCATGAATGTTAACTTGCTTTGTCCCATGTTTTTCAGGAATAATAGGTTGTAGGTTTGACTATGGAAAGGTATGGAAGAATGGGCAACAACACGGATGGAGGGAATTCGTGCCCACGAAAACTTGGGAAGCTTGACAAGATTCTGGGAAGAAACATCATCATCTTGTTGTTGTAAATAGATGGAGAATGTAATACGCATACATACATATATCTGGTTATGTGATTATCTGACTGTTTAGTTATCATAAATGATGGTTTATCATATATGATCAAAGGAAAGAATGTTTATCCGGGCCAAATTGGGGAGGCTTGTACCCTAAAATTGAGTAAAGACTTCAGGGCAGCTAGTCCATTTGGTCAATTTAAAAGTGCTTTCTGTAGAAATAAGACAAGCTGCAGAATGGTGTCAGTTTCTCTAGAGCCTAGATAAGAGCTGCAGGAAGAGAATAAAAACATCTGCAGATCCTGACAATTAGGTGCAAATTGCATGGAATGGTTTGGATGAATGCAAACCAGACATACATATTGTAAATAATATTGCAAAGCTTTATTTTGCTGAATGTTATTTGGATTACGTATTGAGCCTTGTCTGGTTTTCTTGCATATCAGGGCAAATGTAGTGATGTCCATTTCCTCTGAGAAACACTGTTTAAATACAATGTATTAGCCACTGTATTATTTGGTTAAGGAAATGTCTGTCATGTATGGGGTTAATCGATATCTGTAAGTGGATTGTAAAGAGACTGCCCCCATGTGGTACGGCCCCTCGAGATCCGAGGACCTATAAATGTCTGCTACCACGAGGTCCTGTGTCGATCTTCTGGGAGAGAGCTTAGGACTGTGTGACCTTCTGGATTGTCTCTGTTTGAGCGAAGCCAAGAGGGCTTGACTAGGCACATACGAGGATCGAACCCGCGGTGGTTAGGTATAGTAGTTGAACTGTAATTGTGTTTTGTCAAAATAAAGTTTAATTGCGCAAGTGCTTAACTCAGTGACTTTTGACTGAAACTAGACTGGGGGGGGGGGGGGGGGGGGCTTAGAATGCACTGTTTACACCTGTATATACATTCAATTATAGATAAAGCATTTATACAATGGGAAAGTGCGGGAATTAAAACATCGGGGGATTTCTATGAAACGGGAAAATTATTATAAATTAAACAATTACAACTAAAGTACAATTTGGGAAACAATCAGTATTTTAAATATTTCCAAATATGTGACTATCTGAAGAAATATGCACAAGAATATTACAATATGCCATCAGATCTACTGGATGAAGCAATGAATACAAAGGCTGAATCAGCAAACTTAATATCATATATATATATATATATATATATATATATATATATATATATATATATATATATATATATAATATTATTCTAAATGCAGAAATACCAACAACTGAAGGTATTAGAAGAGACTGGGAACAAGAATTAACGATCAAAATTTCCAAAGAAAGGTGGGAAGAACACTTATTAAATGTGCATAAATGTTCAATTAACGTAAGACACACTTTAATACAATTTAAAATCTTACATAAATTATCCTATTCAAAAGCTAAAATAAGTGAACTTTTTCCCAACGTCTCACCTATTTGTGATAAATGCCAGTCTCAAGAAGCTTCTATAGCACACTCATTTGTCTTTTGTACATACATCCAATTGTGTTACTGTTATGAATGATCTTCACGGTTGTGACTTACAGAGGAGAAAGCTACATAAGTGAGTGGTGAATGGTAGCAGTTTAAGGTGTATATGGCTTGACCTTACTGATTCACAATGAATGGAAGCAGTTTAGGCTGCGTGGCTGATGGGCTATTACCTTCTGGTTGCTGGAGTGTGGTGACTCTTTGTGTCCAAGTCCAAGAAAGCACACCAACGCCTCTACCTCCTTAGAAAGCTTAAGAAGTTCCCAACAGCTCTTGCCAACTGCCACTGATGTGCCGCAGAAAGCATTCTATCGGGATGCATCACAGCATGATTTGGGAACAGCTCCATCCAAGACCACAAGAAATTGCAAAGAATTATGGATGCAGCCCAGACCATTACACAAACCAACCTCCCCTCCACTGATTACATTTACACTTCATGCTGTCATAGCAAGGCCTCCAGCATAATCAAGAATGAGTCTCACCCCCACCACTTCCTCTTCTCTCTTCTCCCATCAGGCAAGAGGTACAAAAGTGAGAAATTGTTTACCTCCAGATTCTGAGACAGTTTCTGCCCAGCTGTTATCAGACAACTGAATCATCCCATCACAAATTAAGGAATGGTCCTGACCTACCATCTATCTAATTGTAGACTGTGGATTATCTTTAAGTGGACTTTGCTGGACTTTATCTCACACTAAAGATAATTCCCTTTATCCTGTATTTGTACACAATGTAAGGGTCGATTGTAACCATGTATAGTCTTTCCACTGACTGGATAGCACGCAGCCAAAATGCTTTTCACTGTACTTAGGGACACATGATAGTAAACTAAACTAAACTAAAATAGCTGGTCTCAGAGGAGGATCTACTATCATTTGATACAATCGCTCCACCCTTTTAAATCTCTTTTCTACCTGTAAATCTAGATACCATTGTGGACATTGGACTTTGTCTCTGGAACTGTTGTGCATTAATTCTGAGATCTATAGTCTATACTCTGTATGTTTTACTGTGCGCTACCTATTTTACTTCGAAGTCACATGAGTGATTCCTTGCAGAACCCCGCCAGTCCACATGCGCGTCATTATGTCTGATACATGGCGCAGCGACCGGCTAGGAGGAGCAGCACTCCTCCAGCGGTAAGTTTTAAAACCCTCAGGTAAGTGTCAAACTTGTTGGAGGCCGTTTCTGCGCTTGTTAAATCTTGTTACATGAGGGCAAGTCCAAGCATGAAGAAATTGTTAACGGCAAGGCAAGCCATAGCAAAAGTATCTAAAGACTGCGGGAGTGCGGGTAGTGGGCGGCTGCCTAGCTCATCTACTGAGTCGCTAGTAATGGGACCAGCGACTACAGACTTGGTGTCTGAGGGCACCGTGGCTGTGCCGGAGGGGCGTAAGGCCACCAGAAAGTCTGACCATCCGATAGACTCGTACGAGTCCGGTCGGGAGGGTTCTCCCTCAAGAATGGATACTGTAGAATGGATATCCAGAATGGAGCTCCTATTGGAAAGGATGCTTCATGAAGAGCGCTGGCCTCTCCAAGATCCCGCGCCAGCAGCACTGACAGGGCTGCCTAGTGTCTCCCTCTTGGAGGAGGAGAGCATACCGGGTCAGTACGATTCTGACGCCGAATCTGTGGGCTTTGCATTGGAGGCTGCCCCATGGAACGAAGGGCACGAGCCAGAGGTCCCATTCCTGGCAGCGAGGTTTGCCGTCCCAATAGACTCTGGAAAGCTGCTGGGGAAGAGCTGGCTGCCAGTATTAATTACTTGGCCTCGCACCAGCTTCAGGAGCTGGCCATGGATACAATGGCCAAAAAATATGACACCCCAGCGAATTGTATCCTGCTAAAAGTACCGGCCATAAACCATGCCATTTGGGGCCATATGGGAGTAGGCATCCGGGCGCAGGAGATAAAACTGCAAAGGGTACTGAAACTGCTCGCATCCGGCATCACGACTTTTGGGAGGTCGGTGGATGGGGGGCACCTGACTGAAGTTCAACAGGATGCCCTGGCTCTCATGTGCAATGTGCACTTTGAAATAAACTGCCTTAGAAAGAACACCATCCGCCCTACCATTAACCCGAGGTTCGCTGCCCTGTGTAAGTCTAGCAACATCCAGCTGCCGAACCTATTGTTCGGGGAAGACCTCGCAAAGCGGGTAAAGGAGCTAGATGACGAGGCAAAAACCGTCGGGCTCATCAAGGCACCAGTGACCAGCAGAACCCTTCGGAGGCAGTACCCCTGCAAATGGTTTGCTGAAACCGGGACCGGGCAAGGACCAAGCCGGCCATTCAATGTGCGCAGCTGGCGTACTCCAGCAGGAGCACGGGTAAATGCCGTTTCTTTCCAGAACCAGGGGACAAAGAACACTACCGGTAACCATGGAGGTAGGTGGGACTGGTTCTTGTCGAAACATATTGAGTGAAAATTACCTACCAGTTGGGGGGAGGTTACACAGGTTTCTGGAAGAATGGCAAAAAAACATCAAACGTGTTTATACTGCAGAGTATACAAGGGTTTAAAATTGAATTTATTCCCAATCTGTGTCCACCCACCCTGCACAAGCCAGAGTGTGCACTCATATTCTCACAAAAAGAGAATTTGGAGATTCAAGCTGAAATAGCAAAATTATATTTTAAAGGTGTAATTGAGAAGACGGTGTATCAAACTTGTCAATTCGTATCTAATATTTTTCCGAGACCAAAGAAAGATGGTGGGTATCGGATTATTTTGGACCTGACAGGACTTCATCCATTTTTGCAGTATAATCATTTTAAATTGGAAACATTTGCAACTGCCAAGCAATTGATTTCCAGAGGGTGATATGTGGCATGTATAGATCTTCAGGATGCATACTACTTCAGTGCCTGTTCATAATGAGTATCAGAGATATTTGAAATTTAGCTGGATGGGACAATTATGGCAATTTAGAGCACTGCCTAATGGGTTAACCTCAGCCCCTAGATTATTTACAAAGCTGCTAAAGCCAGTACTTGGATTACTCCGGGAACAGGGCCATATTGTAATGGCCTATTTGGATAATATCTTAATAATTGGAAAAACCCTTGGGGCAGCTGAGTTATCAGTTTCAGCTGTTAAACTCATGGTTGAGAGGTTGGGGTTCATTATCCACCCAGCTAAATCAAAATTGGTGCCAGTTAACATAATTGACTATTGGGATTCACAGTTAATTCAACTCTCATGTCTGTGACTCTGCCCAAGGGCAAGAGATTAGATTTAATTGAAGGCTGTATCAAGCTCTTGGGGGAACAATCACCTTCAATTAAACAGGTGTTACTGACACCGGGTCTAGCTGTGGAGGCAGATGGAATATGCATGAGGCATCTATTCTCCAATCACATGGTTTTAATTATTTAGAGCTTTAAGGAGCATTTTATGGGCTCAAGGCTTACTGTTCCACTAAGCGTCACTTACATGTACAGCTTCAGATTGACAACATCAAGGCAGTGGCGTATGTTAACCACATGGGTGGAATCAAGTCGACATCTTGTGATGGATTGGCTAAACTTATTTGACACTGGTGCATTAAAAGGAACATTTGGATTTCAGCTGTCTACTTGCCAGGCAAATTCAATATGGTGGCAGACACCAGGTCATGCAAATTCAACGACAACACAGAGTGGAGGTTGAATCATGATATATTTAATAAAATCGTTCTTCGGTATGGGATGTCAGATATTGATGTGTTTGCATCCAGACTCAATCACCAGGTACCAAAGTATGTTTCATGGGAACCAGATCCAGGGGCAGTCGCGGTGGATGCATTCTCGCTACACTGGGGCGGAATGTTTTAATATGCATCTCCCCTCCCCCCCCTTCTGCCTCATCAGTCGGTGCTGGACTAAGATCAAGCAGGACTCCGCTTCAGGAGTTTTGGTGGTACCCGACTGGCCTACACAGCCATGGTTCCCTCTTATTTAGGACATTATTACACAACCTCTTATGGTGGTTCCAAAACATCATAATCTATTGTGACTGGAGGTCAACACCCGTTGTATGATCGTGTTAATTTGTTAATTTGCAGATTTTAAGAAGGCCATACCTGGCACTGGGACTTTCCAATCGGACTGTGGATGTCATCACATCGTCCTGGAGGGATAGTAAGAAAAAGCAGTACATCTCTCATGTCAGGAAGTGTCAGGAATTTTGTTTACATGGGAACATTACATACCACGCAGCCTCCATCACAGATGTGCTTGAATTTCTGTCCACATTACATTGGAATTACAGATGAAGGGCTGAGCTATATTGCTATCAACAGTGCCAGGAGTGCCCTGTCATCGTACCTATGTTGGGGGTCAGAACTTCAGTCTGTAGGATCTCATCCGTTAATATCCAGATTTATGAAGGGTGTTTTTAATCCTAATCCCCCCAGGCCTAGGTATTCCGAAAACTGGGATGTGAGCATGGTACTGACGCTGCTTCGTCAGTGGCACACAGCCACATCCTTGTCTTTGCCAAAGATTACCCTAAAGTTGGGTATGCTCATGGTGCTCATATCAGCACAAAGGGTTCAGACTTTGCACAAACTACGGCTGGACAAGATGGTGTCATCAGGGAATGACGGTAATTTTTACATTATGACCTAATTGAACAAAGCAGACCAGGGGTGTTTGGATTCAAGATTGTACTGTCAGCTTATCCCACTGATTTACAGCAGTGTGTAGTGGCACACTTGCAGCGATATATTGAGTTCACGAAGAGCCTCAGAGGTTCGGAGGTAGCATTGTTTATTAGCCACAAAAGGCCACATATGAAAGTGTCAGCTCAGACCATTTCACGATGGCTGAAACAAGTGCTGGGTTGTGCAAGATTTAATACTGACAATTTCAAATCTCACTCCACCAGGGCAGCATCAACGTCAGCAGCGAGAACATCCCTCTAGACCATATTCTTGCGGCCGCAGGATGGTCAAATGAATTGACTTTTCAGAGGTTTTATAACAAACTACTTAGTGAATCTGGGGTGTTCGCCCATTCTGTTTTAAGTTCTGTACCATAGCTTCTCCCTGGGAGAGAGGAGTCGCTATTAGTGTTCTTTTGTTTATTTTGTGAATTAAAACATTAACATGTTAATCAGAATCATGTTTCAATGTATTGCTCATTATTCACTCCTCCTGAGTCAACTGATTGCAGTGTGAGACGCCTGGATTTGGATCGGTGTGAAATCACATATCTTTGAAATCTTCACAGAATCACTCACGTAACTCCGAAGTAAAATAGTAAGATTAAACAAGAACGTACCAGTTTGAAGTTTGATCTTTATTTTATGAGGAGTTACAATGAGCGATTACATGCCCACCGCTCCCAACCCTCATATCACGAAGCTCATCTGGTAGTTCTAGGTTTATAGTCTTACTATATTACTTCAATTGTTGTTCTTCTGTGATTTCACACCACTGCTTTGAAGATTGACGCGCATGTGGACTGGCGGGGTTCTTCACGTAATTGCTCATCATAACATCTTATAAAATAAAGATCCAACTTCAAACTGGTAAGTTTTCGTTTAATCTTACTATTTTATTTTGTTGATTGTATCTATGCATAGTATTATCTGATTTAATTAGATAGCATGCAAAATAAAGCTTTTCACTGAACCTCAGTACATGTTACATAAAATACTTAAACCTAAGCCAAAACTTCTGGCTGTCAAATGAGCACCAGGTAATCTTAAAATCTGCACAGCTGCTATCATGTCCTATCATTCAGCAATTAAATATAGACCTAAAAATAGCCATGTGTGAATTACTCGAGAGTAGGGGATGTGCTGGGGTGAACATTTAAATATCAATACAAAGGCCAAGGGGACCAATGAACGTTCTTGGAAACTCCAGTCTTTGAAACTCTGCACATTCGCCTTAATGCCTAAGCAAAAAAATTATATGACTTAGGAGATTCAAGAGACTTAAAGGATCACAGTTCTGGAGCATCAGAAAAGATTGGTGAATATTGACAATTATGGAACCAACTTTATTAGTCGTCCAGGTCCAGTGAAAATAAACAGCTGAGGATCTTTGTGCACATTGTGCATCTTTAGGATTTGTTGTGTTGTTTAACGAAACAAGTACAGGATCCAATACTATTATTTTCTTTTTATTCATTCACAGATAGTGAGCAAGGTCAATCATTAATGCTCATTCCTACTTGATCCTGAGAGATTTACATTGTGATTTCAGGAGACATAGATCATGAATGGTGACATGTACAGGCTGATCCGATAAACAAAGCTGTTGTTCTTTCACAAAGGATATTAGTGAATCCATTGACCTTTTGTAACAAGCTGAATCAAAATAATGTAATCACTGAAGTTAAATTCATTGGTGTGCTGGCACATAAATGAGTGCTGTTGTCTCACAGAGCCAGCCACCCGAGTTCAAATCTGATCTCCATTGCTGTCTATGTGGAGTTTGCATATTCTCCCAGAGATTGCGTGAATGACCTCTGTCCGTGCTATAATAAATAAATAGTCTGCATAAATAGTGGCATTTGAATTTATGCCATCAATCAATCCAAGATTTAGTCTCATTAACAGCTCTCTGTGCAGCAATTCAAAGGTCTTTGAGTAAGGACTAAATAAAGATTTTCTGCAGTAGGTGATTTTGATGATTTGAGTTCTGATTTCAGTGAAGACACTTTAGACAGATGGTACCCAATGGAGAATATTAATGACTTGAGCCAGGATTTTGCCATAAATGCCATGTGCCTTTTCATGTCTTTTTTGATCCACCAGAATAATGCCTTTTTCACGATTGAGTGCCTAAAGAAAGCATTTTTTGCCGTTTTGCTAAAAGGTCGTGCTATTTTCCAATATTACAATAACGTTTTATATGTTAACATGTTAATATTAATGTTATTATTAATGTGTTAACATCGTATAACTTACAAGAAAACTTCCACCACCGGGGCAAAACCGGGGGCGCCACCATCGGTCGTTCATTTGTTCGTGCTGGTTCAGTTTTCTCCAAGATCTATTTAACAAAGAACTGTGGATGCTGGTAAAATCGAAGGTAGACAAAAAATGCTGGAGAAACTCAGTGGGTGAAGCTCAGTG
This sequence comes from Okamejei kenojei, assembly GCA_035221665.1. Lineage (NCBI taxonomy): Eukaryota > Metazoa > Chordata > Chondrichthyes > Rajiformes > Rajidae > Okamejei > Okamejei kenojei. Next base: position 22,817,323 of record CM069141.1, on the reverse strand, counting down.
CAAAGAAGGAATAGGCGATGTTTTGGGTTGAGACCCTTCTTCAGACTGATGTGGGGGGGGTCGGGAAAAAGAAAGATAGACGCGGAGACAGTAGGACAAGAAGGAGAGTGGGGAAGGGGGAGGGGATGGAGGGAGATGACAAGGGCTTCCTAAAATTAGAGAAGACAATGTTGATTCTGCAGGGGTGTAGACTACCCAAGCGAAATACCCAAGCTTGTCTCCTCACTACATTTACTGCTGGCTCCAGTCGCAAATCTGAGTGTTTGAGTGATTTGTGCAAGGCATTCATTGATGATGGAATTTCACTGTGGAAATTGGTAAATAAGTCTCTCAGAGGTTTTTTAGAGAAATACACAGAGGAACATATACCAAGCGAGTCATCTTTACAGAAAAATTATGTTGACAGCAACTTCAACATTGTTGTGCAGAAAATTAGAGATGAAGTTGCATGCAACAATATATGGATATCAATAGATGAGGCAACCGATGCTGTAGGGAGATATGTTGCCAATGTGGTCATCGGTACATTGGAGGCAGGTCAACCATCAAAGGAGTATTTGTTGACATCGGATGTATTGGGGAAGTCAAACAGCTCAACTATTGCTCAGTTGCTTACATCTTCACTTACTGTACTTTGTAAGGTATAAAACACGAGAATGCACTTCTGTTTGTGACTTAAAGTTTTATTCCCCAAATTGTTGCATTTGACATGCTTAGCTCAAGGACTTCATAGAATTGCCAATCACAGATGCAGCTTGTTTCCAAATATCAATTGCCTAGTTTCCAATATCAAGAAAATCTTCCTCAAAGTACTGTCACATGGCAGTTGTTCAAGGAAATGGCACCCGAAATCCCACTACCTCATCAGCCCATTTTGACTAGGTGGGGTACATGGCTCTCTGCTCTTCTCTACTATGCTGCAAATTTTGAAAAGATAAAATAAATCATCAACTGTTTTGAAGAAGAAGAATCTGCTCCAGTCAGGATCGTCAGTGAAATCATGCAGAAAAAGTCCCTCCACTGCGATCTTGTGTTTATTGCTTCCGATTTTGCAAAATTCCCAGAAGCTATCACTTCCCTTGAGAAACGTGATGAAACATTAGCGAATAACTGCAGGTTTTTAACAAAGTAACTGACGATATTTGTAAAGTTCCTGGCGGTGTAGATAAAGACATATAAGGAAAATGTGAGAGTGATTTTAGCTAACAAAGATCTTGAAGAAATACAAAACCAAACTTAAGTTCTCAAAGGTAGTTGTAATGCATAAGATATCGACATGAATATAGAGACTGTAGCTTGTTTCAGGTATGCACCAGTGACCTCAGCAGGGGTAGAAAGAGGTTTTTCACAACTGAAGCATATTCTGTCTGACAGATGGCATAGTTTAACACCAGATAATTTGAAAAAAATGCTAGTAATTATGTGCAACCAGGCAACTTTGGTCATTTAATAGTAAGATTAAATGAGAACTTACCTGTTCGAAGTTTGATCTTTATTTTATGAGGAGTTACAATGAGGGATTACGTGAAGAAGCCCCGCCAGGCACATACTTCAAAGCAGCGGCGTGAAAAACACAGAAACTGATAGCCGAAGTAAGATAGTAAGGCTCACAAAGACTAGAACTACCAGATGATCATTTAGATTATGAGGGTCGGGAGCAGATTGCACGTAATCCCTTATCGTAACTCCTCATAAAATAAAGATCAAACTTCAAACAGGTAAGTTCTCGTTTAATCTTACTATTTTACTTCGGAGTCACGTGAGTGACTATGTGAAGATTTTAAAGCTCTGTGATTTTCATGCCATAGATTCATTCCATATGGCACACTGCTTCAGTTGACACAGTAGTGAGTAAATAATATATACTGAACATTGAAATTGAACATGCTTGAAATTATGCAATAAGTATTTTAATAATAATAATAAAAAGAAAGGAAAAGTAATAACCCCACTATCCCAGGGGGAAATTACAACAAAGGATATGAAAACGAATAATATAAAACAAAGTAAACAATCAAACAGGACCCAACACAGCGTGTCCAAACCCTGGCACCGTGACAACAAGTTTATCGTAAAACTTTGAAAAAGTTTCTTCTTTAGACCATCTTGCGGCCTCTAAAATTTGGTCGAGCGGCACGTTCTGTGCCTTTGTCACTGATGTTGATGCCGCCCTGGTGGAGTGAGATTTAAACACATGTGTGTCTACGCCAGCTAAATCCAGAACCTGTTTTAACCATCTAGAAATAGTTTGTACTGTCATGTTTTTATATGGTTTCTTGTGGGTAATAAGCATTGCTGTCTCACAAACACGGAGACTCTTGGTTACGTTATTAATGGATGAGACGCAATAGATTGACATTCTGAAAATTGTCCTAAATAGGAGGACACTATGAGCACTATTAATGGCACTATAACTCAGGTGCTGATCAAAATGCAACATAGCAAGGAACTTCAATACATCCGATATGTTTGCAGTATGATAAGATATATCTGACTCTATACAAAAAGCTTCCCATTTCTTTATATGAGACATATATTGTTTCTTAGTGCTATCTCTCCAAGCTGCAGTTATGACATCCATGGTCCTATCCGACAGACCAAGCCCTTGTAATGCTCTAGTCAAAATCCTGCAGATTAACAAATTAATATGATCATGCAATGGACGAACTTCTTCTGTTACTGGTTGTACGAACAAATCACTACAGCTGGGAATCATCATAAATTGTTGAGTTATCATTCTGAGCATCAATGGGAAGCATGGCTGTGTAGGCCAGTTTGGAACCACCAAAACGCCCGTGGCGGAGTCTTGCTCTATTTTGGTGAGACATTGCCTAATCAGGCAGAATGGGGGAAAAGCATAGAAGAACATATTTCCCCAACGTAGCGAGAATGCATCCACTGCTGCTGCTCCTGGGTCAGGCTCCCATGAGACGTATTTAGGCAACTGGTGATTTAATCTAGATGCAAACAGATCAATGTCTGGTAACCCATACCGACTGACAATCTTTATGAAAACTTGTGGATTTAACATCCATTCTGTATTGTCTTTGAACTTTTGTGATCTCTTGTCTGTCACAATATTGTCTCTCCCTAATAGATAGATAGCTGAAAGCCAGATATTCCTAGATATACACCAGTGTCACATCAGGTTGACCAGATAATCACATGATACTGATCTTACTCCCCCCCCCCCCCCCCCCCCCCATGTGATTGATATATGCCACAGCTGTGGTATTCTCTACTTGGAATTGAACATGCAAGTCCTTCATTGTAGAACAATAAGCTTTCAATCCATAAAATGCCCCCAATAACTCCAAGTAATTGATACCATATGTTTGGAGAATTAAATCCTCTTGGACTGTCCATCTACCTCCACAGCTGGTGTCTCTGTCCGTAGCCCTCCCCCCCCCCCCCCCCCCCCCCCCCCCACTCATCCGAGAGCACTCACATCAGTTTGTAATACCACTGAAGGTTGCTGAACAAAAATGTTTTTAGTAGCTTGTGCAACATTCCCAATCCACCATTGCAATTCAGCTAAAGCTTCAGTTGGTAACTGCATGGACCTATCAAAATGACCTGCATGCTTTTTTAGTGCTTGTTCTCTTGCCCTTTGAAGACTTTGATAATGCAGAGGACCAAACTCGACAGCAGGGAATGCTGTTACTATTTTACCAAAAACCCTAGCTACTTCTTGGATGGAGGGATAAGGTTTGTCAGCAAGGCAACTACAGGCATTTGTAATATCCCCAACTTTATCTGTTGACAAAGTTACTGACATAGCAACTGAATTAATGACAAACCCCAAATAATCAATTGTTTGGGATGGCTGTAGCTTAGATTTTGTTGGATGGATCAGAAACCCTAGCCTTTCAAATAGGCTTATAGTTCCTGAAACTGATTCTTCAGCTGATTCCTGAGTGGCATTTAGAATTAAAATATCATCAAGATAAGCCATGACAATGTGATTTTGAGCACTTAATAATGCCAGTGCTGGTTTCAATAATTTTGTGAACAGCCTGCGAGCTGAAGTTAACCCATTAGGTAATGCTTTCAATTGCCACAGCTGACCCATCCAATTAAACATCAAGCATCTACCATAATGGTGATGAATAATACGCATCTGTTAAGTCAATAGTAGCCATGTAACAGCCTGTTGACAACAACTGCTTTGCAGTGTTGAAGGTGTCCATTTTAAAATGCCTATACTGGACATACAAAATTCAATCTTGTGAGGTCCAGAATGACTCTACAACCCCAATCTTTCTTTCGTCTGGGAAACATATTGGACAAATAAATTGTTGCGGATGATTCACCGTTCTTTCAATTACTCCTTTTTCAAATACATTTTTAACTTCTTCTTTTATCTGAGAAGTTTCTGGTGCAGAAAATACCAAAACCCGATTAGTTTTATTCTGTACAGGTGGATCAACTCCTGCCATAAATTCTATTGAAGAACCTGACACAGTATCTAATATAAACCGATCAGATGTTATACAGCACCATTCATCATAAAACAATTGTAATCTACCACCAACTGGAGGTTGTTCCCCAAAAGTTTTTTCTGTGATGGAATGACGTTTTTGTACCTCAGCAGATGACCGTTACGGCCTCCTTCTTCCAACAAATGGGTTGACATTGGGCTGTGATGCGTAATAATACCTTCTTACCACTCCCCTGGCTCTGCTTGTTCCTGCTCCGGAATCAAACCCCCTTCTCATCCAGCCGGTTTGTTTTCTTTGGCCATAGATGAAAGGTTTCATGAGGCTGATCGTTTTTGCCTCCTCATCAATTTCTTTGATTTACTTCGGCAGGTTCTCCCCAAATAAATAATCGGGAGCTTGAATATTAGTTGATTTGCACAAACCTGCAAATCTAGGGTGCAGTACGGGCCGAAAATGGCGATTTTCCTCATGCAATTGGTTTCAAAATAAGAATTACAAAATAACACCAACATATCTTTTTGAATTTTAGACATTGCACACCCTTCTACCTGCTTCCCAAAAGCAGTGATGCCAGCTGCTATGAGCTTGAGGACCCGCTGGAAACGTATTTCCTGTCCTCGCATCGTTGAACTCATGGGTGCCCAAATTGCCGGATTCAACGTTGGCACCCTGAGTGAAGCACAATTCACAGGTGTTTTATAAAGTTCTGCTGTCTCAACCATGACAGTATCTTGAAGCTGGTGAGAAACCAAATAGTTTATGTTGGCTGCCAGGTTTTCTTCCATGGCCTCACCGCTCCCTTCTGGTATAGCAAAGGATTGTGCTACATCAGGTACACCTGGAGTTTGACTCTTGTGCTGGGGTGGGTACTCATGACCAGAAACACCACCTTCAGGGTCAGTCTCCTGCCACCCTGGTACTCCCGAGACTTGCTTGAAGGAGACTTCTTCCAGACCTAAACAAGGCTCTGGAGATTCACATTCCCATGTTGTATAGGCACCATATTCTTGATATGGAGCTCCCTCGGAGGCTACCTGGGAATATTCTGGGTCTTTGGACCCTTGGTTGATCAGGGTTTGGAGCATTTTCTCCATTTGCTCCATTCTTTGCCACATGGCTTTCCTGTCTGGAGGAGAATCTTCTTCATCAGACTCGTCAGATTTAACAAGCCTGACAGACTTCCTCTTACTTTTCCTGCCCACTGAAGTGGCCTCAGTGCCCTGCAGCACTGGAGCAGCTGGAGTCTCATTAACGACTGGGTCTACGGCTACCGGTATCGGAACCGGCTCCGCACTTATCTGCATTCCCGATCGCTGTTGTGGACCTGCTTCAATACAGGACTCGTGCTTAACACGCACCGACTTCCTCCCACTGCTCTCCATTTTCAAACTCCTCCTGGCTAGCCAGCCAGCGTTATGGAGCCTAAATAGACCCTAGGAAGTAGTTTAAACCACTTACCTGCGGGATCTGTTACTCACTGCTGGTGGAGCTGCGCTCTGCAGCCCGTTCCTACCGACATGCGTCGACGTAATGACGCGCATGCGCCTGGCGGGGCTTCTTCACGTAGTCACTCACGTGACTCCGAAGTAAAATGTAGTATACCTTTATATTATTATTTTTAACCATATTTTGGTGGTGGAACTAAATACCTTTTTATGTCTTTCATTGTCAATAAATGCCTTTTTCATGCCTTTTTTGTGATTTTATTTGCCTTTTTGCCTGCCTATTTCAGAGTTTTTTAGTGCCTAAACATCCTGGCTCTATTAATGATATACTGGACCAAATGACCCACTATGAGCTAGAAATCACTGTTTTTTGTTTTACTATTCTCCATATTGTTTAAGTGAAGTGGAAAGCTATGGAGGAATGAAGTCTCACTTTTCATGTGCACTGAGATATTGTATTAATGTATTTTATTTAATGGAGGGTATTTGCATTTTTGAGCATCGGCCTTGAATTATTGCTGAAGCATCTGCAGTCCTTTCATTTTTATTTATATCTAGACATTAGGTCCAGACTGATGCAGTGCACTGCCAATAACATTGAACTATACTTGTGTGGTTGATGCAAAAGATGATAGTAAGCTCAAAGCTTTTCTTTCACACTCAGCATATTTTCACATTTACATCCCACCAGCCACCTACACATGTAAAATAAATAGAGAAGGAAAATTAGCTGTTTTTAAGATGATGAAAACCAGAAAGTCTAACATGTCACTGCTTGACTTAGGACTAAACACTGAAATGTGAGAACAACAGACCCCAGACTTGCTTTAAGGGACTCAGTGAAACAATCTACTTTTTCTGATTTCACTCAGCAAATGTATTTGACTCATTTGGAGGACCATTATTTTTATTTTGTTGGGATTCCAAAATATTTTAGGATATTAAAATATCATAATCTCACATGTGAGTTATACATTCCCAGTCAAAATATACTTAAGAGACTCTTGCTGACTTCAGGTGTGCATCTGAAGAATGTAATGTAAGAGTTTACCTTTTTAAAATGGCAGTGGGTGTGAATGATTCCACTGGGTGGTGACGTCAGCAAAGGCAGCCTCGAAAATGGTCTGTCTGTCTTTTCATCTTTTTGGTTATTTTTAGTGTGTTTTAAAACATTTGTGTCAATGTTCTTTGGTTTGTTTTATGTGGGGGAGGGGGTCAGGGGACATTTTTTTTTCAATCTCTTACCTTGCCAGAGATGCAAATTTTTCCGGATCGTATCTCTGGTCACTCTGCGGCCTAACATCATGAAGCTGGCGGCCTTGCTCGAGACCCCATTGTGAGGCCGTGGACTTACCATCAGAGCCTGCGATCCCTTACCTGGGATCGACGCTCCAACTGCGGCTGGTGGATTTCAGCATAGAGGAGCTCACAGTCTCGGGTAGAGACTGATGTTGGGAAGCTTGAAAGCCACATGAGGTTCGACTAGCCCTGGCCGGGGGTTCGATCGCCCGGCGCGGGGAGCTGAGATTCCCTAATGCGGGTGTTTGATCGCCTTGACGCGGAGGGCTTGACTGCCGGCTACGGGAGCCAAGATAGTAGCCAAGATAGAAGGACCGAGGCCCCTGACTGCTAGAGAACAAAGAAGGGAAGAAGATTTAACTTTTTTTTGCCTTCCATCACAGTGAGAAATGTGGAGGAGTCACTGTGGTGGATGTTTATGGTAAAATGTAGTTTGTGTGTTTTGTTGCTTTTTATTGGTATGACAATGGCAAATCAATTCCTCGTATGTTGCAAAACATACTTGGCCAATAAAGTATGATTATGATTATTATGACGTAGTATGTCTTGTGCAGCTATTTTAATTTTTATTCCTTGGTGGGGAGGCTTTTTTTTGGTAGCTCGGAGTCATAATGCGATTTTCGGCTTATATAAAGGTCCACTAGATTACATTTTTGAAGGATATGAATTTTTAATGATTTCGTACCAGACCACCGAGGGAACCATGCCCATCTCATTATTATAAATTAAAATGTGGTTTCTGTCAGCCAAATGTTTGGTGCATATACGTTTGTATTGAAAACCTTGTTTTGACTAAGCTCACATTTGCCCTCCACTAGGTTTACTTACATTAGAGAGCTCCACACTGAATCAAGCCACCTCTCTTAGCTTTGGATTATTAATGACTACTTAAATCAAAGTTGTCAGTCGATTACTCAAATATTTGCGCATATATTACTGTGTATCATTCCTACAGGGTTTGATTGATAGTTTTTTTATGTGCAGTCTTTCATCAACTGTTGGGAAGATTGTTTAACATGCTGCAAGGGTGATAATGACTAGGAAGTTGCTATTTAGGGACAAGTATGATTGGTTGTAATCAGATTTGGATCTGACTAATCCTTGGGGTGTCATCATCTTAAACCATAATTAGATGTAGTCACTCAAGGTTTCTAACTATGCATGGAATTAATTAAGAAAACAAATAGTAATAGAGGCTTTCAAACCAAAATGCTTATAGGAATTATTGACCCTATTACTACTTCATGGTATCAACTGCCATGTCGAATTAAAGACCCTGAACCAAGGTTTAGCACAACTTAATCTTTATTAGCGCTCAAGTTACTTAAGCATGCATGCAAGCCAGTGACATATAATAACTTTTCATTTGATTTTACTGGTCCAGGTTATCACTTCATACACTAATGCACAAGTCTCACAACGTGGAGTCAACCCGTATTAATTAGTAGGCCCAATCCACTCTGCTGGTAGGTGACAGATTTTTCTGAGCTTTGAAATCAGTGCCCTCCTTCTTGTGATGGTTGTTCCCAGGTTGTTAACACCGATGTCTCAGGCCACCCTTCTTCTATACACTTTTTTTCCTTAAAGCTTCTGAAAAAACCCTTTTGTTCTAACCCAAGCCTCTCATGACTCTGGTCAATCATTTCAAGTTGTCACTCATCCAAAGGCTGAATACACAAAGCTCATCTTCGTTCCTTATCAGGCTGAAGTTCTTAATTATATTGCCTGTTCATCTTTTCCTTCTCATCATGTAATCCCTTTGCAAAATGGCTGTTCCGAGGCACCTTATCTGCTCAAAGACACACTACATAGCCATGAAGTTATCTTCAGCTATGCTCTCACTGGATGACAATCACATGACCATTTTCACTGTGCTCTTGATGTTTATGGTCCCAGCATTTCTCTCTGTCTCTATCCAGCGAGCAGCATCCTTCCAGAGCCTGTCAGAATACTTGACATCATGTCTCCAGCTTCAGTTTATAATTTATATTTTATAATTGAAATGTTGAATCATTGATTATCTTTTCACCTGCATATTCATAACATTCTTGTTACTATTTAAGGATGCCTTGGCCTTTTTCAATGTTTACTTGTTTCACCATGAAGCCAGAAATGTACTTTAGTTGAGTCACGATGCCATTCCTGATATATAGCAGACAGCCCCAATCAGGCTCCTGAATATTGTCAGACTGAGAGCTAACAATTCTGGGTATTAGCTCTCAGTCAGACAATATTCAGGAACATGATTGGAGCAGTCTACAAAATATTAGGTATGGCATGGTGACTCAAGCACATTTCTGGCTTAATTGTGAAACAAGTAAACATTGAAAAAGGATGTAATCTTTAAATAATAACATGAGTGTCATAGCACAGCGCATGAGGTTTGGAAACAATGCCCAATATTATACTTAGATCCTATGAAAACTCATTGCATTGGGTCAGACATAGTCAAGGATAAATCCCTTGTTTCCCACCTGCTACCTTCCTTCAGCAGGCCCCCATGATAAACACTATGCAGAAGAACAGAGAGCAGCATAGCACTGAGTGCACTCTGAGCAGATTACTTTAATGTCCTTCACTAAAACTGACTCAACGCAATTATCCAGGCTGAGGCCTGAAAGTCACTACTACCAGTCTGGGCCTGCAACGGCTGGTGAGAAACCTATTGGTTATATGACCAATCTACCTGTTAGAGATGTCTTGGACCATGACTTCACTAATTCCTGCAATGGGAGGATGAGGAGAGATGTGGTTGATCAAGCCTATCTTCACTACGGCGGAGAGGAATGAGAGGATAACCAATAGAAGCCTACACAATTCTAACAGTGCTATACATACTAAAAACCTACAAAATCTTAACAGTGCTATACACATTAAAACAGGAAGCCTGTTCCCAGTGGGCATGGAGTCCAGAATCAGGAGTACACTCAGGATACTGCACTGGAACCAAGATCAGGACACATTTCATCCAGTGCGGTGAACTAGTAGAATTCTCTGGCATAAAAGGCACTGGAGATCAACTAATAAATATGCTCAGGAAGAAATTGGATATGTTTTTATATGCAAATTCATTGTGGAAATGAAGTTCCAATTCCATGCTAAGGATACCCTACTGAGATGTTTGACACTGTACATTGGCCATATAGAATAGATTAAGAATGCACCCAGCAGCTCAAATCTGGCTATCCTTCAGCATCAACACACTAGTAATCTGGCACAGTGTGTAACGTCATGGCAGGGGATGCCCCTGCTTTAACTCAGCTTTAACATTAGACTAAGGGACCAAGCCTTGCTGGTGGATAACATATCAAGAGCAGCAGCAACAAAATCTTAATAGTAGGTGAGGTGTCAGTTTATTGAAAGTATTGTACAGAACAAGAAATGTAGGAATATAAAAACAAAGCAAATATGAGCAGAAGTGTGCCATTGGGCTGCACCACCATTCAACAGCATCATGACGGATCACTTCAGTTCCTTGTTCCTAGCTTCTCCCTGCATCCCTTGACCACTTTAGCATTTTAAAACATATCTATTTGATTTCTGAACATATTTAATGATGAGGCTTCATTGCCTTTTATGATAGAGAATTCCACTAGTTCACCACACTCTGGATGAAGAAATTTATCCTGATCTTGGTTGTAGATGGATGCCAGTTTCTAGAGTTTGTACCTCTGCTTCTGGACACGAGCCACTGGGAACATCCTCCCTTGATTTAGTATGTATAGCACTGTTAGAATTTTGTGGGTTTCTATTAGTTATCCTCTCATACTTCCCTTGCCCAGTGAAGATAAGCTTGATCAACCACATCTCTCCTCAATCCTGCCATTGCAGGAATTAGTAAACCTTCATTGCACTCCCTAAATGGGAAGAGTTTTTTTTTTAATCAGACGATTGCACACAAAACTCCACAACGGGGCTCACTATGGTCCTCTGTAGCTGCAGCTCATTGCTCCTGCACTCAAATCCTCATGCAAATTATTGTATGCCTTCCTGTATTGTGAATGACTGGGGCTTAAGCATTGACCGATTCAACAATGTACAAGTCAATGTCGGCTACCTGAAAGAAGACCCATTTATTCCTTCCGTCTGCTTGTTGTGTGTCAGCCATTTCCCAATCCATGCCAGTAGTATTAACCACAATTCTACTTGGTTTTATTTTTAAAAAACAATCTCTTATGTAGGACCTTGTCAAACACCTTGTGAAAGTTCAAGAACACAACAATACAACTGGTTCTCCCTTAGCTACTCTATGTGGTTACATCACCAGCTGCATGCAGGGCAAACAGCAAAAACAACATGACACAGGCTGAGTAATGCAAGCACAACAAAGGTTAAAGGTCCAATGAAAAGAGAGGACTCCATAAAATATCTAATTTTCAACACTAGTGAAGCTCAACATGTCAGTGAAATTGACAAAACTAAAGCATTGTAATCATCTCCAGCTAGAAAGTGCAGTTGGTTGATCCATATCAGCCTTCTTTTGACATACCTGCTGTCATAGAAGCATGTGGTAGTAAGGAATAAATTAGTATAATGGAGAAAACAAAGGCTGGCGTTGCAATGCTGAATATTTGAGCTGAAAACCAGTGCACTTGTAGTCAAGTTTTTTTTTTGTTCAACTCTGACACTGATGTCCACACAACAATGCTGAAACTTGCCCAGTTGTCCAATGGTTCATGCAACACTTTCCATTGCCAAAACTGGGCATTATTTCCAGCTCATTTAAGATTTCAAGGCTAACTTACAGCTTTTCTTCTTCACTACGCATCATCTTCTCAAAACATCTCTCGTCCTCTTCTGCCCTTAGCGTCAACGATGCTTCTGCGAAGTTCATAAAAATTTTGGCTCTAAGATGGAGGCTAATATTTCAATTGAATCTGCCACTTCCCCCTTTTCCTCTTCTATCAAAGCAAATCTATATAAAGATTCTCCAAAGGTTTGCTACACTGTTGATGAAGATAATTTTTACTCATCACACTGTTGATTACTTGGAGAAATTTAAGACAGTTAATTAAAAGGCCTTTGGTGGCAGTGAGCTGTCAATGATTACCAGTGTGTTTTGCGGATAGGACGTCATGATCTGTTGCCTGAAGCATAGTTGTTACTTACAGACTACTCCACTTTGGGCATTGAAAGTTACTGGCTGATCAAACCTATGCCTATAAAAGGTAGTACAGCTGTTGGAGAGGTCCGTAGTTGCACCTGCAGACAGTGGGACAGATCAAGCAGAATCCAGTCCAGAATTGGTTCATATAATTGATCCTGCATTTGTCACAGAACTGATTTTTCATTCACCAATGCACCACATTGTTAGCACTGCCTACTTCCATGTCTATAAATCAAATTACATTAAAATTCCAGCATCTTCATTTAGAAGTTTAATTAGATAATAGTTTATCTAGTTTAGTTTAAATAAACAGACCCTTCTGGTCACCCAGTCCGTGCCGATAATCGATCACCCATTCACACTAGTTATTCATTCATTCTATGTTATCCCACTCATTCACACTCTACACACTGGGGGCAATGCGCAGAGGCCAATTAACCTACATACCTGCACGTCTTTGAGATGTGGAAGGAAACCGGAGCATCCAGTGGAAACCCATACGGTCATGGCGAGAACGTGCAAACTCTGCTCAGACAGCATCCATTGTCAGGATCGAACCTGGGTCTCCAACACCGGGAGGCAGCAGCACTGTCAGCGGCATCATCATGCTGCCCAAATATTTGGAATGTGTTGCGCTATTTCCCTGAATAATGGTTTGGTCTCCCCTATTCTCATTATATACATATAGACTGGGCCATTCTAACACATGAATATGCTTTGATCTAAACCATTGCATTGTAGCTCTGGCTGTATGTTCAGGGTTGTTGTCCTGCTGAAAGGTGAACCTCTGCCCCAGTCTCAAGTCTTTTGCAGACTTTAACAGGTTTTCTTCCAAGATTGCCTTGTATTTGGCTCCATCCATCTTCCCATCAACTCTGACCAGCTTCCCTGTCCCTGCTGAAGAAAGGCATCCCCACAGCATGATGCTGCCACGACCATTTTTCACAGTGGGGTGGTGTGTTCAGGGTGAATTGCAGTGTTAGTTTTACGCCACACATAGCGTTTTGCATTTAGACCAAAAACTTCAATTTTGGTCTCATCAGACCAGAGCACCTTCCCACACATGTTTGCTGTGTCCTCCACATGGCTTGTGGCAAATTGCAAATGGGATTCTTATGGCTTTGTTTCAACAATGGCTTTCTTCTTGCCACTCTTCCGTAAATGACTGATTTGTGGAGTGCACGACTAATAATTGTCCTGTGGACAGATTCTCCCACCTGAATTGTGGATCTCTGCAGCTCCTCCAGAGTTACCATGGGCCTCTTGGCTGCTTCTCTGATCAATGCTCTCCTTGCCCGGCCTATCAGTTTAGGTGGACGGCCATGTATTGGTAGGTTTGCAGTTGTGTCATACTCTTTCCATTTTCGGATGATGGATTGAACAGTGCTCCGTGAGATGTTCAAAGCTTGGGATATTATTTTATAGCATAACCCTGCTTTAAACTTCTCCACAACTTTATCCCTGACCTGTCTGGTGTGTTCCTTGGGCTTCATGATGCTGTTTGTTCACTAATGTTCTCTAACAAACCTCTGAGGCCTTCACGGAACAGCTGTATTTATACTGAGATTAGATTTCACACAAGTGGACACTATTTACTAATTAAGTGACTTCTGAAGGCAATTGGTTGCACTGGATTTTATTTAGGGGTATCAGGGTAAAGGGGGCTGAATTCTTTATGCACGCCACACTTTTCAGTTTTTTATTTGTAATAAAATTTGGAAACCATGTATCATTTCCCTTCCACTTCACAATGATGCGCCACTTTGTGTTGGTCTATCACATAAAATCCCAATAAAATACATTTACGTTTGTGGTTGTAACGTGACAAAATGTGGAAAAGTTCAAGGGGTATGAATCCTTTTGCAAGCCACTGTTCTTCCCCAGCCCACACTGGTATATTACACATTATTTTGAGTAATTAATTGGATTTGATTAGGGAACTTGAGGTTAAGGAGCCATTAGGAGGTAGTTACCATAATATGGTAAGTGTTAATCTACAATTTGAGAGGGAGAAGGGTAAATTGGAGGTGTCAGTGTTACAGTTGAACAAAGGGGACTATGGAGCCATGAAGGAGGAGCAGGCCAAAATTGACTGGGAAGATACCCTAGCAGGGATGACAGTGGAACAACAATGACAGGTATATCTGGGACTAATACAGAAGGTGCTAGGATTAGTTCATTCCAAAGAGGAAGAAAGATTCCAAGGGTAGTAAGGGGCGACCGTGGCTGACAAGAGAAGTCAGGGACAGTATTAAAAATAAAAGAGAAGAAGTACAACGTAGCAAAGATGAGCGGGAAGAAATAGGATTGGGTAATGTTTAAAGAGCAACAGAGGATAATTAAAAAGGCAATACGAGGAGAAAAGATGAGGTACGAAGGTAAGCTAGCCAAGAATATAAAGGAGGATAGTAAAAGCTTCTTTAGGTATGTGAAGAGGAAAAAATTAGTTACGACCATAGTTGGACCCTTGAAGACTGAGAAAAGTGAATTTATTATGGGGAACAAGGAAATGGCAGATGAGTTGAACAGGTACTTTGGATCGGTCTTCACTAAGGAGGACACAGACAATCTTCCTGATGTACCAGTGGCCAGAGGATATGGAGTGACAGAGGAACTGAAGGAAATCCACATTAGTCAGGAAATGGTGTTGGGTAGACTGATGGGACTGAAGGCTGATAATCCCCAGGGCCTAATGGTCTGCATCCCAGGGTACTTAAGGAAGTGGCTCTAGAAATCGTGGACGCATTGATGATGATCATTCTCTAATATTCTATTGATTCAGGATCAGTTCCTGTGGATTGGAGGGTAGCTAATGTTATCGCACTTTTTAAGAAAGGCGGAAGAGAGAAAACAGGGAATTATAGACAAGTTAGCCTGATATTGGTGGTGGGGAAGATGCTGGAGTCAATCATAAAAGATGAAATTGCGGCACATTTGAATTGCAGTAACAGGATCTGTCCAAGTCAGCATGGACTTACATAGAAACATAGAAACATAGAAATTAGGTGCAGGAGTAGGCCATTCAGCCCTTCGAGCCTGCACCGCCATTCAATATGATCATGGCTGATCATCCAACTCAGTATCCCGTACCTGCCTTCTCTCCATACCCTCTGATCCCCTTAGCCACAAGGGCCACATCCAACTCACTCTTAAATATAGCCAATGAACTGGCCTCAACTACCCTCTGTGGCAGAGAGTTCCAGAGACTCACCACTCTCTGTGTGAAGAAAGTCTTTCTCATCTCGGTCTTAAAGGATTTCCCCTTATCCTTAAGCTGTGACCCTTGTCCTGGACTTCCCCAACATCGGGAACAATCTTCCTGCATCTAGCCTGTCCAACCCCTTAAGAATTTTGTAAGTTTCTATAAGATCCCCTCTTAATCTCCTAAATTCCAGAGAGTATAAACCGAGTCTATCCAGTCTTTCTTCATAAGACAGTCCTGACATCCCAGGAATCAGTCTGGTGAACCTTCTCTGCACTCCCTCTTATGAAGGGGAAATCATGCTTGATTAATCTTCTGGATTTTTTTGAGGATGTAACTAGGAAAATAGACAAGGGAGAGCCAGTGGATGTAGTGTACCTGGACTTTCAGAAAGCATTTGATAAGGTCCCACATAGGAGATTAGTGGGAAAAATTAGGGCACATGGTATTGGTGGTAGAGTGCTGACATGGATTAAAAATTTGTTGGCAGACAGGAAACAAAGTGTAGGGATTAACGGGTCCCTTTCAGAAAGGCAGGCAGTGACTAGTGGGGTACCACAAGGTTCGCTGATGGGGCCGCAGCTATCTACAATATACATCAATGATTTAGATGGATTCAAAGTAACATTAGCAAATTTGCAGATGACACAATGCTGGGTAGCAGTGTGAACTGTGAGGAGGATGCTATGAGAATGCAGGGTGAATTGGAAAGGTTGGGTGAGTCGACAGATGCATGTGAGTAGACAGATGCATGTCAGATGCAGTTTAATGTGGATAAATGTGAGGTTATCCAATTTGGTACCAAAAACAGGAAGGCAGATTATTATCTAAATGGTGTCAAGTTGGGAAAAGGGGAAATAAAACCGGATCTGAGGGTCCTTGTTCATCAGTCAATGAATGTAAGCATGCAGGTACAAATTGCATGTTGGCCTTCATAACAAGAAGAGTTGAGTATAGGAGAAAATAGGTCCTTCTGCAGTTGTACAGGGCCCTAGTGAGACCACACCTGGAATATTGTTTGCAGTTTTGGTCCCATAATTTGAGGAAGGACATTCTTGCTATTGAGGGAGTGCAGTGGAGGTTCACAAGGTTAATTCCAGGGATGGCGGGACTGTCATATGCTGAGAGAATGGAGCAGCTAGGCATTGTATACTCTGGAATTTAGAAGGATGAGAGAGGATCTTATTGAAACATATGATTATTAGGAGTTTGGACACTCTAAAGGCAAGAAACATGTTCCCAATATTGGGGGAGTCCAGAACCAGCGGCCACAGTTTAGGAATAAGGGGTATGCCATTTGGAACGGATATGAGGAAAAACATTTTCACCCAGAGAGTTGTGAATCTGTGGATTTTTTGCCTCAGAAACCTGCCACCCCCGAAATTCATGTACTGGTTCATGTAAAAATGTATCCTTATATTTTTCCACCTGTTTATTAGTACAACTATGATATCATAAATATAGTCCAAAGCATATTATTTTTCCCTGAGGTGACTGCCTAAATGTCTAGTAGTGGAATGTGGAATTTGTAGATTCTGCAATGTCAGGCATTTACCGCAATCCACCAACCTGCTCTGATGATCTTTGGTTTTCCTCCCATCAATCCCTGAACCTTTGTCTGTACATCCAATCCCTGAATTTATCCATTCCTGGAGCAAGTCCCACAAAACAAACCAGTAAAATCCCTGGATCAGAGCAATGAACTTCAATAAGCCAAGGGATACATCCCTATTGAAAAAATAAAACTG
This sequence comes from Okamejei kenojei, assembly GCA_035221665.1. NCBI lineage: Eukaryota > Metazoa > Chordata > Chondrichthyes > Rajiformes > Rajidae > Okamejei > Okamejei kenojei. The sequence continues at coordinate 22,800,080 of CM069141.1, read as the reverse complement.
GCAAATAAATCTACCAACATGACTTTATGCCATGGTTTAAATGTCTTAAAGTTTAAGCTGTTTTCTTCAGAAAGCTGTATGCTTACTGATTTTTGCAAGTAAGTCTGTCTATATTTTTACTGTAATTGGCCACGGTTTTTCAAATTAGCGTTTTTCAAAGCGGTTTTTGCAAATTAGGTTGGGCCTTATAATATCAGATTTTTATTCATAAACGTTCCTTTCCAGATCTGTTCAAATACTATTGTGCATTGAAGCACAATACAAAATAAACAGAACACAATATTAACTTGAAATGCAAGGAAATTAAGCATGGCATACATTTAAATTATTCCTTTGTGAAGCTTCCACAGAAAATTACATATTACAGCATTGTAAAAATTACCCAGCTACAAGGAACAGCTGTTGTTTTTGTATTTCACAATGATGGTACTTAAAATATTTAACTCGTGAACAGTTATAATCTTAACTATTTTGGCAATTACAGCTTATTTCTACGATTCAAATCACAAAAATCAATAATATTTCAAATTAAATAATCAGGAGCATAATTCTACAGTTCTACAGTTGTTCTACATTTTCTTCTAAACTTTATGCTAAACTTCCACAGATGCGCCATAGAAAGCATTTAATCGAGGTGCATATCAGCACGGTTTTGAACAGCTCCATTTGAACAGCAAGAAATTGCAGAGAATCGGGGCGCAGCCATAGACCATCACACAAAAAACAACCTCCATTTTGTTGCAGAATGACACAAAATGCTGGAGTAACTCAGCAGGACAGGCAGCATCTCCAGAGAGAAGGAATGGTTGACATTTTGGGTTGAGACCCTTCTTCAGACTAATAAGTAAATAACATAGAAACTCTGCAATCACCATGGGAACACAGAGTGCTGCTTCTACTTTATATTCTGAGCAACAAAAAAATCAGTCCAGCAAAGGCTATAGGTTAGACATCAATGTTGCATTACTGACCCTTTAATTCACTCACCATTGCCAATCTCCTTTAGAATTTTCTCCTCTGTTTCTGACAATTAAATGAACATCATTTTAGGTTGCACCTCTATGCATCAATTTACACCAGTAAATGTGGAAGTGACAAATGTCTATATGATGCTGTCATAGAGTCATAGCATCATACTATATGGAAACAGGCCCTTCGGCCCAACATGCGAACAGTAACCAACATGCCTTATCGTCACGAGTCGCACCTGCCTGCTTTTGGCCCAAACACTTCTAAACCCACCCTATCCACGTACTTGTCTAACAGTTTCTTAAATGTTGCGATAGTACCTGCCTCAACTACCTCCTCCGGCAGCTCGTTCCATACACCCACCACCCTTTGTGTAAAAAAAAGTTGCCCCTCAGGTTCCCATTAAATCTCTCCCCCCTTCCCCCACACCTTAAACCTATGTCCTCTGTTTCTCAATTCCCCAACTCTGGGCAAAAGACTGTGCATTTACCCTATCTATTGCTCTCATAGTTTTGTACACTTCTATAAGATCACTCCTCATTCTTCAGCACTCCAAAGATAAAGCCCTAGCCTGCTCAACCTCTCACTATACCAGTCCCTCAGTCCTGGCAACACCTGGTAAATATTTTCTGAGCTCTTTCAAGCTTAACAACATCTTTCCTCTTACATGGCAACCAAAACTGAACACATGCTCTAAATTTGGCCTCACCAACATCTTATATAACTGTAACATGACCTCCCAACTTCTATACTCAATACTCCGATTAATGTGCTGAAAGCCTTCTTGACCACCCTCTCCACTGTCATGATTGTAAATGAGTAAATATCAACCATGATAAGTTGGAGCCAATGCTCAAAAATCGAAGTCCACTTCAATATCCATGAACCAGAAAGGTCTGCTTACACAAACTCACCTACAAAACATTATTTCTATGTGGAGATATGTATAATTTCTAGCGTAAACAGTTCTCTTCCAGTATACGCATGGAAGAGCATTGTTGAATAAAAGCAGCAGCTAATTATGTAAATATTTTAACTTAGTTAAGAGGAGACCGTATACTGATATTAAAATATAAGACAGCCTTTGGTTCCACATAAGATGAGTATGACAATTTTAATCTGCAAATTCTACACAGGTGCAAATTACAGACTTTACTTGGATCTTATGTATCTGGAATTACATCTACTGAGTCCTTGTAAACTGAAATTGATGTGTTAATGGAGAAGTATTTGCCATTTTCAGATATAAATCTGTTGCTGCTGACTGAATCATAAGAAGCCTGTAGAGCTAACAGTAGCCTATGGATGTGCTCCAATTATCAAAGGGACTTTTGTGAATTTTACTGCTGTCATGATTGTTTGGCGATCTGACTGAAAATGAAATTAAACAGATAAAATGAGAACTTGTCGCAGTTTTTCAATTAATTTCTGACTTGTGGGAAACCACACTGGTGACAATTTCCTATCCTTGGTAAAATAACATTAATCAATTTAAACCACCTGGCCTTAATCTTCCGATGTGATCTGCAGTTGTGGTCTCCTTTACACCAGCGAAACTAAGCATTGAAAATTCGGCTGCTTGGCTGAACACAGGCATTTGGTCCACCAATTTGTGATAGATCTCTTAGTTGCTAACCATTTTAACCCCCCTTTCCTTTCCCATACCGACCTTTCAGTCCTGGGCCTCCACCATTGCAAGAGTTAGGCCACACACAAACTGGAGGAACAGCTCCAAATATTCCGCTTGGATAGTTTACAACCAAAAAGTATTGTAAATTGCTCATTCTAAACTTTCCCCCCCAGTCTAGTCTCAGTCAAAAACCACTGAATAAAGCACTTGCACAATTAATCTCTATTTTGACAAAACACAATTACAGTTCAACTACTACACCTAACCACCCGCAGGTTTGATCCTCGTATCTGCCTGATCAAGCCCTCTAGGCCTCGCTCAAACAAAGACACTCCAGAAGGTCACTCAGTCCCAAGCGTTCTTCCAGAAGTTCGATGTAGGACCTCGTGGCAGCAGACTTTTATATGTCCCCGGACCTTGAGGGGCTGAACCACATGGGAGTGGTCTCTTTACAATCCAATTACCGTTATCAATTAACCCCATATATAACAAACATTTCCCTAACCCAATAATACAGTGGCTAATACATTGCAATCAAACAGTGTTTTTCAGAGGAAGCGAACCTTGCAACATCTACTCTGATATGCAAAAAACCAGACAAGTATCAATACCTCATCCAATCAACATTCAGCAAAGTAAAGATTTGCAACATGATTTATAATTACTTACAAGGTCTATGTCTGGTTTGCAGCCATCCAATCCATTCTATGGATTTTGCACCTAAATGCCAGGGTCTGCAGAAGTTCCCATTCTCTTCCTGCAGCTTGGATCAAGGCTCTAGGCAAACTGCCACCACTCTGCAGCTTGTCCCAGTTCTACAGTGAGCATGTTCAAATTGACTACATGGCCAGGCAAATCTTACTCAATTTTAGAGTCCTAGCCTCTCCAATCTGGCCAGGATTAACATTCCTTCCTTTTTATCATATATGTTATCATTTATGATAACCAAATAGTCCAATAATCAGCTAACCAGATATACAAAAGTGTGACAATTACATTTCCCATCTATCAGCAACACAAGATGATGATGTTTATTCCCAGAATCTTGTCAAGCTTCCCATGTTTTCGTGGACGTAGCTTCACAATTTCCGTCTGATGAGTCTTCACCTCCCGAGTTTTCGTGGGCGCAAATTCCATCCATCCATGTTGTTGCCCATTCATCCATCACTATCCAGAGTCGAACCAATAACCGAACATTCCTGAAAAATTTGGGACAAAGCAAGCTACCATCATGCACCCATGCTTTCCCGTACATTCACTGTAAGTCCCTTTTCCATTTCACTATTCCGCTCTATTATATTCTACTCTATGACTGTATTCCTATTGCTATTCTGTTCCCTAATATACTCTTTACTATCCTATGATCAAAACTAATCAGCTCTCTCCATATTCACACGATGTTATAATATGTATATCTGATGATGGGTTCCCATATACATTTCAAATTTCCCTACAGGCGTGACTCTAATTTAAAGCAAACCATGATGAATATTCCAATTTAATCAAATTCAGTCTCAGCCTTCAATTTACTATTTTAATTTCAATGCTCATCTCATCCTTCTCATTCCACAGCATTGTGGCTGATAACACAATTCCATTCCAATTCCTGTGGATTTCCAAGCTGTTCAAATTTAAGCAATCAATCTCTATGTGCTGTGTGTCGATTCTATCACAAATCCAATTAAGAATGCCAAATCTAGGGACAATTTCTTCCCACCTAGATAATAGAAGCTGCTTTACCATCAAGGGTTAAACAATTTAGATCCATCGGCTAAATATGCATTGGCGCAGCTATCTCCACACCCATTCACGTTTCTCCCTCTTGTTCACTATGTCTCTCCCAGTGATGGAAATGGGTTTTAGGAACTAGGGGTGCTCTAAGGTCCGTGAGGCGAGGTTGGGAAGGAAGTTGGGGGGGGGGGGGGATTTTTTATGTGTGGTCATACGCATGTAAGAGTACAAGAATGCATAACTTGTTTATTGTGTATTTATAATATAGTTTATTGTGTATTATATGTCATAGCTGCTTTCTTGCATCTCTCTCTCTCTCTCAGACAGACAAAACCAATGATCATAGAGTGGAATAGATGGCATTTTGGGTCGAGGTCCTTCTTCAGACTGACAGTCAAGGGAAAGGGAAATTGGAGATGTAGGCATATCTTCCATTCATTTGTCGTTAGTACCATCTATATCTCTTGTTCCTCTTTCCCCTAACTCAGTCTGAAGCAGGGTCTTGACAAGAAATGTCATGTATTACACTCTATGATCGTTGCTTTCATCCGTCTGTCCGCTCGCCCTTGGATTAAGTAGCGCAGGATAAAGTATTGAATTCACGCCACTCCCCTCCCATTCCCAATCTGACCTATCTCTCCTGGGCCTCCTCCATTGTCAGAGTGAGGCCCAGCACAAATTGGAGGAACAGCACCTCATATTTCGCTTGGTTAGCTTACACCCCTGCGGTATGAACATTGACATCTCTAACTTCAAATAGCCCTTGCTTTCCCTCTCTCTCCATCCCCTCCCCCTTCCCAGTTCGCCCACCAGTCTTACTGTCTCACTGCATTCTATCTGTCCCACTCATCCCTGACATCAGTATGAAAATGGGTCTCGACCCGAAACGTCACCCATTCCTTCTCTTCAGAGATGCTGCCTCTTTCGTTGAGTTATTCCAGCATTGTACATAGAAACATAGGTGCAGGAGTAGGCCATTCAGCCCTTCGAGCCACTCAATGTGATCATGGCTGATCATCCACAATCAGTACGCCATTCCTGCCTTCTCCCTACATTCCTTGATTCCACTAGCCCTAAGAGCTCTATCTAACTCTCTTTTGAATGCATCCAATGGGTCAGCCTTCTGAGGCAGATAATTCCACAAATTCACAATACTCTGGGTGAAAAGAGTTTTCCTCATCTCAGTTCTAAATGGCCTACCCTGTAGTCTCAAACTGTGGCCCTTGGTTCTGGACTCCTCCAACATTCGGAACATTCCCTGCATCTAGCGTGTCCAATCCCTTAATAATGTTATGTTTCTATAAGATCCCCTCTCCTCCTTCTAAATTCCAGTGGATACAAGCCCAGTTGTTCCATTCTTTCATCATATGACATTTCTGCCATCCCGGGAATTAACCTCGTGAACCTATGTTGCACTCCCTCAATAGCAAGAATGTTCTTCCTCAAATTAGGAGACCAAAACTGCACACAATACTCCAGGTGTGGTCTCACCAGGGCCCTGTCCAACTACAGAAGGACCTCTTTGCTCCTATACTCAAATCCTATCATTATGAAGGCCAACTTTTGGTTTTCTTCACTGCCTGCTGTTTATCGCATGCTTACTTTTAGTAACTGATGTACAAGTACACCCAGGTTTCATTGCATTTCCACTTTTCCTAATCTGACACAATACAGAAAAAGGGTCTCGACCCAAAACGTCACCCATTCCTTTGCTCCAGAGATGCTGCCTGACCCGATGTGTTACTCCAACATTTTGTGTCTACCTGCCATTCAGATGATAATCTGCCTCTTGTTCTTCCCACTAAAGTGGATAACCTCACATTTATCCACATTATACTGCATCTGTCATGCATCTTCATATCACCCAACCTATCCAAGCCACCCTGCATCCGCATAGCATCCCCTTCACAGTTCACGCTGCCATCCAGCTTTGCGTCATCAAATTTGCTAATGTTACTTTTAATTCCTTCATCTAAATCATTAATATATATTATGAATAACTACGTTTCCAGCACCGAGCTTTGAGGCACCCCATCAGTCACTACCTGCCATTCTGAAAGGGAACCATTAATTCCTACTCTTTGTTTCCTAACTGCCAATCAATTTTACTTCGGAGTCACGTGAGTGACTATGTGAAGAACCCCGATCGCCCGCAGTGCGCGCCATTACGATGCACGCATTTGACGAAGCACCGGACTGCCAGCGGTAAGTTTAAACTCCAGGTAAGTTGTATTTCTTACCTGTTTTTTGATGTCCTGCAGGAACCTTTTTCCACAGAGGTTCCTGCCGGATACTTTGCGATTGCTGACGAGGGAACCAGCTGCGGGCTGTGAGGAAACCCCGGTCCTACCGCGGAAGCGGGTAGCTGGAGAATGTCGGGCTCGTGGAGTTCACTCACTGACAAAACACAGTGACTTCTGAGCGCTGGGTTCCCGGGGAGGGGAATTTCAGCAGAAGTGCAGTTCTTAGACCACAGTGGCCCAGGATATGGGGTTGATGCTGACCAGAACGGTCAGCCCGGGTGTCGTGGGGGGGGTTCCCCTTGGTAAGGCACACAGACGGTAGGGTTCCCCAGGGAGGGGAAACCCAGCAGCAATACGGTGTCGAGACCACAGTGGTCCCTAGGATAGGGGGTAAACCAACCAAAATGGTCAGCCCTGATGCCGGGAGGGTTCCCCTCCGGGTAATGTAAAAAGATTTAGGTTGGCCAGGATGGAGCCCTAATGAAGAGAAGGCTCCATCTAGATACACTCCAACTGCACGAGTTGTGACAGTGCCGGGCATATGGGTGAGCCCGAGCCAGCAGCACTTATTACACAGGGCTGCTTTATGGGATGCCGAGTCTGTGGCAATGCCGGACATATGGGTGAGCCCGAGCCAGCAGCACCTATTGCACAGGACTGCTTTATGGGATGCTGAGTCGATGGCAGTGCCGGCCTATGGGAGAGGCCACGCCAGCAGCACCATGTAACAGGGCTGCTTTATGTTAAGGTCGAGGCTATGGTAGCGCCGGCATATGGGAGAGTCACGCTAGCAGCACCTTGTAGCAGGGCTGCTTAATGTAGACAGCAACATCTGTAGAAGGGTGCATAATAATTCCCTCATGGAAGAGGTGAGCTTCCCGGGCAGTTTGTTCTGACACTGAAGTTGGAGGTGTTGCAGAGCAGCATACCCCAAGACATGAAAGCCGACGGGTCAGTATTAGTCTGACGCCGGGTCCATGGCAGCGTTGGCCAATTGGAGAGGCCGCGCCAGCAGTGCCTTGTAGCAGGGCTGCTTAATGTCTTCCTTATGGAGGAGGAGAGCATGCCGAGTCTGATGGTATAGCCGTGGAACATGCAGAAAGGGATGAAGGCCACGTGTCAGAGATCATTACTGCCATCAAGGTTTGCCATCCCAACACATATGCAGTGAACACCGCTATCAGGGGGACATTAGAGCCAGCCGCCAAATCTGTTCTTCAGGTAAGACCTATTCAACAGGCAAATCCTGGAGGATGAAGGTAAGCTGAAGCTGCTGGCAGCATGACAGCTTGCCAGAGGTTCCACGCACTGTATCAGGTCGTAACTAAAGGGCCTGTCCTACCAGCATCCGACTCCATGCGGTGAGCGTGACCAAACCGGCAGCGAGGGCCACGCGGAGGCAGGGTGATCCCTGTACAGGGTCTTCCCACCAGCATGTGCCTGCATGCAAAGAGCGCAACCAAACCGGCAGCAGGGGCCGCGCGGAGGTCGGTTGTGTGGCACAACGCGGCGCAAAGTGAGGCGAACTTGGAGCGAAGTCTTAAAGGTAAGTTTGCCAGGACAGAGAGGGACACACAGAGAGGGGCACAGAGGCACACACATAGAAGGGCACGGAGGAACCTACAGAGAGGGTCACGGAGGCATGACATCGATGCGGTGTGTAATGCGTCGAGGCGACTGTGAGCCGACAAGCCGTTGCCGCGCGGAATTTTGAACATGGTCAGTTTTTCGGAGCCCCGCGCGATGTCGGGACGAACTCCGCACAATTCCGCACAGCTCCGGCGATCGAAGTGGGACCGGCCCCGCGATGCCGGACGGCTCAAGCGACCACGTTAGGTCACGCTCATCGCATGGAGTTGCATGCTGCTGGGACAGGCCCTTAAGGGACCATTTACAAGTGGGTAAGATTTACACTTGGTTGAACAATACAAATGATTAAGACATTTTCATTGATTTAGAGGCATCTAACCATGTAAAATTAGACAATGCTAGCATTCTAAGCAGGCTGGAATTGGGCCAGAATTGTGTTAAGGCAGGCGCAGTACTTTGGCCAGGGCTGCCTTCGAGATAGGTTCAAAAATATGGGCAGAATTGTCTTTCGAGACCGGTCAGAATTATGGCCAGAGTTGTTTTAGGCAGAGTATAATTAGCCGACAGGCTCATTATTATGGTCAGGTTTGTCAGGGAAGACAGGCTCTGGAATCGGGCCAGAGTTGCCGTTCAAGGCAGACACGAAGGATGACTGGCGTGGCCTGCTCATTATGAAATATGGTTGATTAACAACTGGATTCATAGGATGCGCCCATTTACAGTGATCAATTTTAGATATTTGGAGGAGGCATTGCTGTGATGAGGCAATATAATAGTATGATGACAATAAAGCATTTAAAGAGGACTAGTCAGTTCCAAAACATTTGTTATGTCTGGATGATAATTTTTAACGCTGTATTTTTTTAATTTAAAAAAAAATATATTTTTATTGGAATCAATGCAAATTGTCTAAGGTACAACAGTTCTTCAAATACAAATTAGACTTGTCACAAAGATTGTACAGATGTTACGGAATAATTTATGTATGCTTCTGTTTTTGTTTTTTTTTGGAAAGTAAAGGAGTGGTAAAAAAGTAAAAGTATAAATCAATAATCAAGAGATGGTGATTAAATAATAATTATTATATAAGAAAATAATAAAATAAAAAATAATTAAAAAAATGAAAAATTATAAAAATAAACAAATTAAAAAAAAACAATTATTATATAATAAAAAAATAAGGAATACATCTTAACAATGAATGGAGCAATTTCACATAACAATATCTATAGAGACATGTATACAAATCCCAGAATACATCTTTTCATCTAATCCTACACCAGGGTACTTACTGAGTTGCAATGCTGAGCTCAGCTACCCCTTTAAATAATCAATGAATGGAGACCATATTTGGTCAAAAAGTTCATATTTGTCCATTAGGACAAACCTAATTCTCTCCAGATGCAACGTCTCCGACATTTCCAAAGTCCACATTTTGATTGTGGGGGATAATGTTCCCTTCCAGAATTTTAATATTAATTTTTTTCCAATTATCAAACAGTAATCAAGAACAAATATTTGACTTACTGTTAATATTAAATTTGAATCAGGGACTCCTAATATTATTAGCTTTAGATCGTGGTCCAATTTAGTTTTAAGAACTTCAGAAATTATTCTAAAAATATCAGCCCAATAACTATTAAGTTTTATGCATGTTACAAAACTATGCATTAAGTTAGCTTCTAAATTCTGACATTTATCGCAAATAGAAGAAATGTTAGGAAAAATTCTATTTAATTTTGTTTTTGAGTAGTGTAATCTATGTAATATTTTAAATTGTACCAAAGTATGTCTGGCATTTAATGAGCATCAGTGTATACATTGTAAACTTTCTTCCCAAGTGTCTTTCATTATAGCTAGACCTATTTCATTTTCCCATATCTGTCGGTATGATTCTGTTGTTGGGACTTCCCTATCCAAAAGAGTATTATATATGTATGATATTAGTTTTTCTGTATTCCGATGCTTGTTAAGCCACTCATCCAGTAATCCTGGTTCTCTATTCTTATAGTCTTGCATGTTTGACTTGATATAGTCTATAATTTGTAAATACCTAAACAAGTTATTTGGGTGTAATCCATAGATATCTTTTAACTCTTGAAATGAGAGAATTTTTCCTTTCCTGTAAAGGTGTTCTATCCTTATAATTCCTAAATAACCATATAACCATATAACCATATAACAATTACAGCACGGAAACAGGCCCTCTCGGCCCTTCCAGTCAGTGCCGACCATTTGTTTTCCCCTAGTCCCATCTACCTGCACTCAGACCATACCCCTCCATTCCTTCACATCCATATACCTATCAACTTCACGTCCATATACCTATCCACTATTCCCTTCACGTCCATATACCTATCCACTATCCAATTTCCTAATGTTTCCAGTGTCTAAACCCCTTTTCCAGTATAGAAGGTTTAAATAAGGGATTATTCATAATTGGTAAACAAAGTGACATATTATCCAAATGTAAAGTCTTAACTATTTGTTTCCAAATACGTATATTGCTACAAATTATAGGGTTTTCCCCATAAGTTTTTGTTTGTACTTCACTTGGAGCAAGCAGAATCAAACTTATATCAAACGGTAAACAGTCTTCCTTTTCCATCTTTAGCCAAGCTGGTTCCTGATCCATTTTTACGAACCAAAAATTCATATTCTTAATCTGAACCACCCAAAAATAATACAAAAAATTAGGTAAAGCTAATCCTCCATTTATCTTGGATTTACATAAGTGTTTTTTACTTATTATGTGATTTTTATAATCCCAAATAAAGCTATTAATAATAGAATCAATTAAAAAAAAAAGTTTTAGGGAGATATAAAGGGATAGCTTGAAATAAATATAATAATTGTGGTAAAAGATCATTTTTATAGCATTTATTCTGCCAATCATTGATATTGGTAGTGTTTTCCAATACAGAATATTATTTTTTAATTTATCCAATAACGGAGGATAATTTAATTTGAATTAAAAAAATATAAGATTTGGATACATTAATTCCTAGGTATTTAAATTTATCCGTAACTATTTTAAACGGAAATTGTTGTAATATATTTAATTTTATTCCAGTTATAGGCATAATTTCAATTTTATTCCAATTAATTCTATATCCTGAAAATGTACCAAATTTAGTTATAACGTTAAGTAGATTAGGAATACTAATCTCCGGTTTTGTGATATATTAAAACATCGTCTGCACATAAAGATATTTTATTCGTTGTGGTATTAGTATTGTATCCATATATTTCTGGGTCTGATCTAATCCTTTCGGCTAATGGCTCGATTGCAAGAGCAAATAATAAGGGTGATAATGGGCATCCTTGTCTACAACCCCTAAAGAGATTAAATTTGGCTGATAACATTTGATTTGTTAGTATTCTTGCTGTTGGGTTGGAGTATAAATTTTTAACCCATTTACAAAATCTATCCCCCAGTTGAAATGTCTGCATTATCTTAAATAAGTAAGGCCATTCAACCTGGTCGAATGCTTTTTCCGCATCTAGTGAAATGACAGCTAATTCAATATCATTAATTCTTTTTGAATATATGATATTGAATAATTGTCTCAAGTTATAAGTGGAATAACGTTTGGGAATAAAGCCTGTTTGATCATGATGTATTAGTTTATTAATCACTAAACTTAACCTTAGAGATAAAATTTTAGTTAATATTTTTTATCAGTATTTGGAAGATCAATTGCTCTATATGATCCAGGATCTTCCAGATCCTTATCTACTTTAGGAATGAGTGTGATTGTAGACTCATTTAGAGTTTCTGGTAATGTTCCTTGTTCATAAGCATATTTATATATTGTTTGTAAACGTGGGGAAATCAAGTCGTGAAATTTCTTATAAAATTCAGCACTTAGGCCATCAGGGCCAGCAGCTTTTCCATTTTTCAATGATCTGATTGATTCCTCAATGTCTGTTACTGATATTTCAGCATCTAACAAGTCTTTGCCTTCCTGATCTAAACCTTTAATATGACATTCGTGTAGGAATGTTTCCATTCCATCTGATTGTCCTGTCAGTTTAATTGAATAAAGTTTTTGATAGTTATGCAGAAATCTGTCATTAATATCTTTTGGTAAAGTTAATATTTCTCCTTGTTTTGATCTGATTTTATATATCATTTTTTCCTCATCTGATTTTCTAAGCTGGCGTGACAATAATTTTTGTGGTTTATCACCAAATTCAAAATGTTCTTGTTTAGTCTGTTGAAAAAGTTTTATAACATGATTTGAGTATATTTTATTTAGCTTATATTTTAATATTGCAATTTTATTATGTATCACCTTAGATGGAGATATTGCATTTTCAATATCTAATTGCTTTATTTCATTTTCTAAAGTTTGTTGCATCTTTCGGTTTTCCTTATTAAGGTATGCTTGCGCAGATATTATAGCGCCACGTATAAAAGGTTTTAAATGTGTCCCAAAGAAGTGACACAGAAATTCCAGGTTTGTCATTAGTCTCAAAAAACAATTTAATCTGTTTTACCAGATAATCATAACAAGCCTTTTCATTTAAAATTTGAGGGTTGAGTCTCCATTGAGAGTGTTTATTAGTTATGCCATTTAATTTTATCTTAAATGTTAATGGTGCGTGATCCGAAATAATAATATTATGATATTTTGAGTCATATGTAAATGGAATTAATTTTGAGTCTATTAAAAAATAATCTATCCTTGAATTGGTTCCGAATGCAGGTGAGTAAAATGAATATTCCCGACCAGAAGGATTATCAATTCTCCCGACATCCTTAACATTTGCAGTATTAATAAAATAATTTATAAATTCACTTGATTTAGATGTAGCTTTTCTTTTAGTTGATGATCTATCTAGATAATTATCTAAAGTACAGTTTAAATCACCCCCAATTATTAGATTATGTTATGTAGATACAGGAATAGTACTAAATATTTTCTTAAAAAACAATGGATTATCAAAATTAGGTCCATATACGTTCATAAGAATGACTTTCTTTGAATATAATTCACTCGTAATTATTATGTATCTGCCCTCAATATCTTCTATTATTGAGGTATGTTTAAATGGTATGCCTTTACGTATAAGTAACGCTGTATTTTGATAAAATCCACTGTTTCAATCTCAAACCATGTTTGCAAAATTGGGCTCCTCTATTCAATTAAAATTAAGTTGTTATCAAATAGACTTGTTGGTCATTGGGATTTACATTGAACTATCAATTGGCTTATGACTCCGCCCTAGGCAACAGATTGGAGTCAATAGAAACCTGAAATAGCCTTGTTGTTATAAAGCAGCAGTCTATTTATTTAGACTAGTAGGCAATATAATAGATGTGGTTCAGCTGTGCAAGTGGGAGAATTGAAATCATGCTAAATGGAAAACTCTAAAGTGCCATATAGGTCATGGTTAACACATTTTTGCTATTATCAGCTGAAGCTGCCAAAGTCACAATGATGGATAGACATTATTCAGCATTGTTCCAGTAGTTTAATCAGTAAATATCTCATTATATTGCAAAATGATGCTAATTGCCCTAAGAATGGGAAATTGTGAATATCATCTCTAGTTTGGAGGTGGAGGAGATTTGCATGAGTGGTAACAAATATCTATAGACCCTACGGGCATTTTGTGGGTTAAGAGTAATTGAGCGAATATGCATATCTGCATGCTCAACTTCATGTTGACACGTTATGATGGTGGCATATGTTAGTCACGTGGGTGCAATCAAGTAAAGAATCCTGTTATGGTTACATAATCTCATTTGCCACTGGAGTAACATCAAGTACAGGTCAATGACAACACAGAATGGGTGTTGAATCACACCGTATTTATGAAATTCTGGTTCAAGGGAACAACGAATATAGATATGTTTGTTTTCATGCTTATTCACAGGTTGCAAAATATGTGGTATAACAGTGGCGAAAGATACATTCTTGCTACAAGGAGAAGGAAGGTCTTTTATGTCTTCCTCCATTTTGCTTCATTAGTCGAGGCTTCAAATAAAGTAATTAAGAGCCCATTTAGGTTTCCTATTGTGTGATTGGCCTGTGCAACTTTGATTCCCAGTTGTCAGGAATAGTAATATAACCTTATATGGTTATTTTAAACCTAACTTTGCTGGTTCAGCCTGTGCCTTGAGAAATCAGCCATTGCATGTTAAAATCAAACTATGTTCTGCAGATTCAATAGACTGCTCTACGGCTTAGGTTGTTACATCTGTCCTTGTATGTGTTCAGAGTGCTGGGATAGCACAAAAAGCAGGACTTTTTCTTTTCCAGGAGATGTAAAGTGTTTGTTGAATGCTCATGTTACATTGAAAACGGTACAGATTACTGGTGTTTTGCAGTTCATTTTAAATGATCTTTTGTCAATAATTGAGTTGTACGGCCATTAACTGTGCCTATGTGCCTTCTCATTGTATTGACTGCCGCAAACAAGACCCACTCTGTCGGGTTCACCCTGGATATCAAGTTTTTAAGCATATCTTTAACAGAATGTTTCCTAGGACAAGTACAATGTAGTATGGGATGTTAATATTGTGTGAACACTATTTTCACCAGGGGGGTCCAGCTACATCCTTAGTTTCGCCAGATCTCATAAGGTGGTTATCTTCCTAGCGCTGGTTTAGCGCAACAGGTTTAGTCGCTACATAGTTGCGACGGAACAGGATGGTTACGTCTGTAAATAATAATAATAGAATATTGACTGGCCTTGAGGGGGATACGACATATATTGCCTGAAGTAGATTCATATTGCCCGAGTCGAAGACGAGGGCAATATGGATCTAGTGAGGGCAATATATGTCGTATCTCCCGAAAGAGGACAGTCAATATTGTTATTATTACCCATTATCAGACATCTAGAGGAAAATCTGAACATCTCATATGATATGAATGTATCTATACATTTTGCAATATGCATTGCAACATTGTAAATAAGGGTACTAAAACCATTACACCATTGTAAATAAGGGTACTAAAACAATGTAACATTTATGTTTCATTTATGTAATTTATGTAATTCATTTATGTGACAATGTGAAGGTCGAACTTTTAAATCGCGAACCTCTTCTCGCAACAGGCTGCCATTTTGTTTTTTTTTAGAATAAATTTTAAATTTCGCACGCAGCGTCACGTTGCCGTCACGTTGCCGTCACGTTGCCAAGTTCCCGGATGTGAGACCAGGGGAATATAAGACTATATTCCCCGCTGTTTTAACAGGTAAAGTCCATAGGCGTTCGCTAGAAAGGGGAATATAAGAAAATATTCCCCTGTTACCCCTGCTGGCAGTAAAAACGAAGGGAATACAATTTCGTAAAAGCATACCTCAGATGGGTGATATGTGTAATAATATATAATATTTATGTTTATAATTCACTTAAGCAGAGCAGAAGGGGTGTCAGATCTCAAAATAAAGGCATACCCAGGGACCTTTGGTAAAGTGAGGACACACATATATAACAATAAGTTAAGGTCACTGAGAGCCTTCAAGGCTCTGAACTAGCTATATTGTTAGTCACAAAAACTTATAAGAACGTATCTGTTCAGATCACTTTCAGAGGATAAAATGGACTTTGATTTATGTAGGAATAGATACTAATTCTAGATCTCACTCCATCAGGGCTGCTATAACATTAGCAGCAAGGGTTTTACATTCCGTTGGACCACGTCTGAACAGTTGCAGCATGGTCAAGCAAACTAATTTTCAAATATTTATAATAACCCATTACTAGACCGGGGTAGTTGTCAACTCTATTTTCGTTTTGATTATAGTTTCCATCCGAGTGAGAGGTGGGACTATTATTATTACTTCATTTAATAGCATCAGGATGTTTAAATCTATGTCATGACTGTATGTATTATGAATATTTTTTCCCTCATTTGTCAATGAAGCAGTTGTGGCTGTGTAGACTCGTTTCTCATGGCATAAAATCACGGCAACAAATGTATTACTGATGCATGATTGATTGTTAACGACTTTTGAGTCAATCCAGGCAGTGTGAACGTCGGATTTGGGTCTGCGGCGTGAATTCACAGTGCTTTGAAGTCTTCACGTAGTCACTCACGTGACTCCGAAGTAAAATAGTAAGATTAAATGAGAACTTACTAGTTTGAAGTTTGATCTTTATTTCAAGAGGAGTTACATTGAGGGACTATGTGCCCTCCGCTCCCAGCCCTTATGAAGATCATCTGGTAGTTCTAGTCTTCTCTATTCTCACTATGTTACTTCTATTATTGTTATCTGTGATTTCACACCGCTGCTTTGATGATTGACGAGCACTGCGGGTGATCGGGGTTCTTCACATAGTCCCTCACCGTAACGCCTCATAAAATAAAGATCAAACTTCAAACTGGTAAGTTCTCATTTAATCTTACTATTTTCTATCCATGTCAATACCCTACCCCCATTACCATGTGCTCTGATTTTGCTCACTAATCTCCTGTGTGGGACCTTGTCAAAGGCTTTCTGAAAGTCCAGATACAAGACATCCACTGGCTCTCCTTTATCCATGTTACTGTCTACCTGAACTTAGTTGTTAAGGATAACATTCATTTATTGTCATTCATTTTTGAATGACAAATAATTTCAATTCAATTCAAAATGTACAGGTCTATTACCAAGAATATCTTGGAACATTTCACATTGTTTGTCAATGCTCTGCATGATCTACTCTTCTGCCTCACTTTCCCAAAGTTTACTGAAATTTAGCCTTGTTTTCTGACTCATCCTTCTCCCTCTTAACTAGTATATCGAATACCATTCAACGGTTACTGCTAGCCAAGCATTACTGCACCATTAATTAATTGACTAACTAAGACTAATTATTCATTATTTTTGTTAGCTGAAGGACATATCGTTCCAGAAAAAATGAACACAATATTCTAACTGTGGCACAACCAATGATTTATACAAGTTTTCTATTAGCTTCTTAAGCATTATTTCCCATTTGAAAATGTAGCATATCATTTGCTTTTGAAGGTTTGTATACCCTGATTTTTTAAATGTGCAGTTTGTGGAATTCTCTGCCTCAGAGGGCGGTGGAGGCAGGTTCTCTGGATGCTTTCAAGAGAGAGCTAGATAGGGCTCTTAAAAATAGTGAAGTCAGGGGATATGGGGAGAAGGCAGGAACGGGGTACTGATTGGAGATGATCAGCCATGATCACATTGAATGGCAGTGCTGGCTTGAAGGGCTGAATGTCCTACTCCTGCACCTATTGTCTATTGTCTATTATCTCCTTTCTCCAAAATACCTCCCAAACTACATCATTGAGTTTTCGAGAGCGGGGAGAGCGGCAGAGAGGCACGGATGCAGAGAGGCACAAAGGCAGAGAGGCACAAAGGCAGAGAGGCAGGGAGGCATTGAGGCAGGGAGGCAAATAAAATAACGTGGAATAATAAAATAACGTGACTTTACCTGAGCCCGTGCTTGTGGTCTGGTAGTCCTGACAGTGAGTTTAAGAAATTCTCCCTTGAATTTTATTCAAAGGAACGCGGTGTTAAAATACAATTACATTTACTAAGGAATGTGGATGGATGTATTGATGACACATTGTATAACTACTGTTAACTACTGGCACTTAACAAGTGCTAACAGTGGAAGTTAACAAATCGTTTTTGTCTGATTTGATTAAAGTGAGAAACGGCTCGAATCTTTCTGCAGTACTCATTAAACCCGAGCTGAAAATTGAAAACTAGGGAACGCCGTACCCCTGCATTTCCATCACTGATCTCTCCTCCAATACTTCTCCTTACTATGTTGGCTCTTTACTATGTTGGCTCCGTTCTCAGTCTAGGGGTTCTCACTTGTACTAGTTCTTAACTACTGAGTAATTTCTAGTCGGGTCTCTTAAAGGGAAGTCCTGCTGCTCACAGTTCCTCTTTTGACCATTTCTAATTCCAACTACAATTTTACTTCGGAGTCACGTGAGTGACTACGTGAAGAAGGCTGTCCCCACGCATGCGCGTCATTACGTCTGTCACATTGCGCACGGCTGACTGGCAGGCGCGCTGCTCCTGCCAGCGGTAAATTTTAAACCTGGAAGGTAAATTTAAACTTATTTCTAGGGTTTTTTTTGTATTGCAGGAAGCTCTTTACAGAGTTTGCCTGCTGGATTCGGGGCGAAGTCCGGACGGGCTGCGGGGGAACCTTTATGAGCCGCGGGGAACCCCAGTCACGGACCATAGGGAATCCCGGTCATGACCTCAGGGAATCCCGGAAACGGACCGCGGGGAACCCGCTATGGAGACCACGGAAGAGCGAGTAGCGGGCGGCGGTCGAATTCGCCTTCCGAGTCGCTGGTGGTGGAGCCAGCGGCTTCAGACTTCAAACTAGGCAACTCTGTTTGGAGGGTTAGCCACTAAATTATATCTCCCTCTCTGCGGAGGGGAGCGTAGGGAAGAGGCCCTTTAACAAATGAGTCAGGCCAGGAGGAGGAGAGGATCCCCTCCTTCATGGGTAACGTTTTAAATGTTCAAACCCCATGGAACACTTGATGGAGAGGTTCTCCACAATGATATACTCCAAAGGAGGGAGTTATCAGCCCGGGTATTATGGAGAACCCGCAAGCAGCGGCACCTGTTTCAGGGCTGCACAATGTCTCCCTCTCTGAGGAGGGGAGCATTGAGGGTCAGTTTTCAATCTGACCCAGAGCAAAAAGCCTGATATAGGTCAGCTGGAGGGGCCATGTCAGTGCAGGTATCCTCAGGGGCCTGCAGCAGCACCTGTTTTCAGGGCTGCCTACGAATCTCCCTCTCTGTGGAGGGAAGTGCGAGTGGTCAGTATGTAACTGACTTCAAATTCGAAGTATGTCCTTGGAACATACTGGAGCACATGTATATGGCTCCAAGGAAATTCTCTCCAAAAAAGGGTTACTGTCGTGGGCAAAAAGCCCAGAAGGGGCCAGAGTTCCCCTCACGGCCGGCAGTGAACAGCGTTATCAGGGGTGACGTTGGAGGAAAGAAGCCAGCCGCCGTAGCTTCTATTCAGGTAAGACTTATCCAACAGGTATACCTGGATGAGGAAGCAAAAGCTGTCGGACTAATCCAGGCGACGAACGAAGCTTCCTCTTTTATGCGACAACACACCCCACGCCTCATTGGCAGTAAGCAGTTTACTGAAGCCGGTGACAGCTTGAAAGCTGGCCAAGGTCCAAGCCGGTCTCAGGAAATATGGAAACCACACACCCAACCAGTCCTACTCTTCAATCAAGGACGGGAATAGAACCCACATCAGGGGCCTTTGGGCTTACCATAAGACCACTGGCGGTATGTGGACCATTTACAAATTGGTAATATTTACACTTGTTTTCTATCCAAATGACAATGATAAGATTCAGATTCATTGCTAACATGTGAGAGTCAGATATTATGGCCTTAGTTGTTTTTTTCAAGGCAGCCTCAGTATTATGGCCAGGATCACCTTTCGAGACAAGCTACTGGAATCTGGCCAGAGTTGGCAGGCACGGAATTATGGCAGGCATGGCCTGTTCATTGTGAAAGATGGAGGATGTCAGTTTATACTTGATTTAACTTGCATGTACCACATAGATTTGCAGTATGGAACTTTGTTCCTGACTAACAAAATTATTTCCTTAGGACCTTTATAGAAACATAGAAACATAGAGAAGTGGGTGCAGAAGTGGGCCATTCCGCCCTTCGAGCCTGCGCTTCCGTTCAGTGTGATCATGGGTATAGCCAGTGGACTGGCCACAACTGCCTTCTGTGGCTGAGAATTCCAGAGACTCACCACTTGTGTGAACTCTTATGACATGCATCGATTTCGAAGATGAATTCCATTCCAGTCCCAGTCACAGGGATACTAGGATACATTTGGAATTTATCTGGATGGGGCAATGATAACAGTGAATGCATTGTAAATGGGCTACTTCAGTTCCCAGGTCATCTACCAAATTACTAACCAGTGCTGGGACTGCTCAGAGCTCAAAGACACTGGTTAATTATCTGGATGATATTCTAAAGGCTGTGTTGCTAAAATGAACTGTTTTAGCCGCAACTATATTTGAGAAATTGAGGACCTCATCCATCCAGTTACTTTAAGTTTATACCAACTATAGTTATTGATTATTTGGGTTTACCTTTACTATAAATGTATCTGTGACTCCGCCCTGCTGCAAAAGATTGGAATTGATAGAAGCCTGTAACAACCTTGTTATCAAGCAGTCTTCTATTCATCAAGTGTAATTGGCAATATAGCAGCTGTTTCAGCTGTACGCTTGGGCCTTTGCATTATCAGGACCTATAACGGGCAAAGGAGTAACTTTTTCAGTGCCATACAGGTCATTATTAACATCATGACCTATCCTATTACCAGCTGAAGCTATCAAAGTCACAATGGTGGACGAACTATATTCAACATTGTTCATATACTTTTGCTCAGTAACTCTTCAATTATATTACAAACTGATACTAGTACTAAAAGATGAAAAAATTATGAATACCATCTCTAGTTTACGGAGGCAGATGGGTTTTGCATGAGTTAACTATTTTCAGTTATATGGTATCAACTATCTATAAGACACTAGCTGTATTCTATGAGTTAAAAGTTTGTGCGAATATGCATAATCTGCATGCTCAACTCCAAGTTGATACACTATGGTGGTGGCATGTTAATCACATTGGTGCAGTCAAGTTAAATGTCCTGTGATAATTTACCTAACCTCATTTGACGATGGTGTATCATCACGGAAGAATCTGTGACAACACAGTATGGATGTTGTATCACAACGTATTTAATGACATTGTGGTTCAATGGAACACCAAATATCAATATGTTTGCATCCAGGCTCAATCACAAGTTGCAAAAATATGTGGCACAGTGGCAATAGAGGTATTCTCGCTACTCTGAGGAGGAATTTTCTTTATGTTGTTCCTCCATTTTGCCTCATTAGTCGGGTCTTGCACAAAATCCAGCACGATCTCGCCTCAGGCATGTCATAATGCCTGACTGGCCTATGCAGCTTGTGAGCTATACTCACTTGCAAAGTGGTTATGCTCGTGGCGTTCGTCTCAGCGCAACGGGTCCAGCCACTACTTATATTGTGACCGGACAGGATGGTTACATCTCCTAATAATTTAATATTTAATGTTTATATTTTATGTTTATATTTTATGTTTATGCAGCTATGGTTCATGCTAAATGTTGGGAATGATTATAGGGCCTTATATGGTGATCCTAAACACAAAAATCTGGTGGTTCACCCTGTGACTGAGGAAACCATCCTCTGCATGATAAAATCAGTTATAGAGTTGAAGTCTGAGAAGCTGATCTATGTACGTTCCCACTGCAGAGTGCAGGGATAGCACCGTGAAAACAACTATTTCCTCATCAGGAGATGGGAAGCGTTTTGTTTTAATGCCAATGATCCATATAATACGGCACAGATAACTAATATTTCAGATGAGTCTTTGACAATTATTTAAGTTATAGTACCATTAACAGTGCCAATGTGCTTTCTCATCATAGTTGCTGCAGCGATCAGGACCCACTCTGTCGGGTCTCACTCTTTGATATCCAGATTTACAAAGATCTCTTTAACACAAATTCTCCCAGGCCCGAGTACTCGGAGATATGGGATGTTAGCATTGTTCTTAAACTGCTTCACCAGTAGGGCCCAGCTACATCTCTATCCCTGGTCAAACTCACTTACAAAGTGGTTATGCTCGTGGCGTTCGTCTCAGCGCAACGGGTCCAGCCACTACTTATATTGTGACCGGACAGGATGGTTACATCTCCTAATAATTTAATATTTAATGTTTATATTTTATGTTTATATTTTATGTTTATGCTGTAGTTAAGTAGAGCAGACCAGGGGCGTCAAGTCCCAAACTATTATCTCATGGCATACCCCATGGACCTTTGGTTGTCTGTAGTCGCTCATTTACAACAATACATCAAGGTCACTAAGAGCCTTAGAGGCTCTGCACTGGCAATGTTTGTTAGTTACTAAAAACCTCATAAAAGGTATCTATCCCGACCATCTCTAAGTGGTCAAACAGGGTTTTGGCATATGCAGGAGTAGATACTAATATTTTCTATCTCACTCCACTAGGGCTGCTACTACATTAGCAGCAAGGGTCATGTACGTTTCACTGGACCGCACCCTAGCGGCTGCAGGATGGTCAAATGAACGAACTTTCATATATTTTATAATAATCCATTGCTAGACTGGGGGTATTTGCCAAATTCCATTTATGTTTTGTTTCATAGTTTCCCCAGGATGGGACGGGTCACTATTATTTTTCCTTTGATGATTAAAGCATCAACTTTTTAACAATCTATGTCTAGGCTGAATGCATTAATCTTTTTCACTCATCCATGGTCAATTGATGCAGTGTGTGACGCCTGGACTCGTATCCGGCATGAAATCACAGAGCTTCGAAGTCTTCACGTAGTCACTCTCATGACTCCGAAGTAAAATAGTAAGATTAAACAAGAACTTACCAGTTTGAAGTTTGAACTTTATTTTATGAGGAGTTACGATGAGCGATTACGTGCCCACTGCTCCCACCCTCATATCATAAAGATTATCTGGTAGTTCTAGTCATCTATAATCTTACTATGTTCGTTCAACAACTTTTATCTGTGAATTCACACCACTGCTTTGAAGATTGAAGTGCATGCGTGGGTGCGGCCTTCTTCACGTAATCGCTCATCGTAACTCCTCATAAAATAAAGATCAAACTTCAAACTGGTAAGTTCTCATTTAATCTTACTATTCTAATTTCAATTTCAATTTTAATTCCAACTCTCATATTCCCTGCATAATTTCCATGTTACCAGATCTTCCCAAGTTCCAGCCTTCCTGATGTTCTCTGAATAAACCTTCTCACCTTTGGTTGCCTGTCTGGGGATGAGATAACAACAATATCAATTAATAACTCCAAATATTCCTAAGCCAAATTACACAAGTCTGTTTCAAATGTCAAAATTTAGAGTCCCTCCAATTCATTACAATTTCGAGGCCAAATCCAAAATTTCATAAATTTATTTCTAATAATCCTAGGTATTTTACCCCAAACCACAGAGGAATGTTCCTTTAATGCAGTTCTTAAAGACAAGCTTGTCCCAATTATCTTTATAGTTTGTCGGTGTTGTTTCTTTAAGGAAGATTAAATAGTGCCCTTTACTTTCCTTCCTTTTCTTTCTTCAAAAGCTAGACTATGTTAAAGTTGGGCACTGGGGTAAGTCTCTCTTCTTCTTTTCTGGTATCTTTTTCAAGGGAGTAGGTATACTGAGGAGCTCTGTCTATTGGTTGGCTTTTCCAGATTTGTCTTAAAGGGGCAGGACAGTATGATTTCCTCCTGCTCGTTGATTCCTGTTTCTGGGGAGCTACATAACCTTTGCTGTCTTCTGCCCATTCTCAAGGGGTCTGTGTATTCTTTAACTCACTCCTCAGATAGTACGTTGTTGATTATACTGTCCTGCAGGCACAAACTCAGTAACAGGTTAGTATAATAACTTATTTCCCCACTCCCATACCTCCAGCACAATAAGTTTGTTTCTTCTCTTCCTAGTGCCATTTCCATTCCTGGCATTCACGCCAGTTACTATGTTTCTCACTTCTTCCTTTCAGTGAGGGTTTCTCGAGAATTAGATTGTGTCTCCACCTAGCATTTGGAAGGGGTGATCACTTTTGTGAAGGGGAAGTCCAGAACAAGGGGTCACAGTTTAAGGATAAGGGGGCAATCTTTTAGGATCGAGATGAGAAAAACATTTTTTACATAGTGAGTGGTGAATCTCTGGAATTCTCTGCCACAGAAGGTAGTTGAGGCCACTTCATTGGCTATATTTAAGAGAGAGTTAGATGTGGCCCTTGTGGCTAAAGGGATCAGAGGGGTATGGAGAGAAGGCAGTTACAGGATACTGAGTTGGATGATCAGTCATGATCATATTGAATGGCGATGCAGGCTCGAAGGGCCGAATGGCCTACTCCTGCACCTATTTACTATGTTTCTATGTTTCTGATTTGCAATGCTGTTTCTCAGGCCATGTGAGGATGCCTTCAAATTTAATAGGTGGTATTAACTGGCCGGTTAGGGCTAACGAAATGGGTTTGATTGCTTAAATATCCCTGCCCCCTGATCTCGTCCTCTACCCTCGGGATCCCAAGAGTCCCCGTACCCTCTCAGAATCCACTGGTTTCTGAAACCCCACGGCCCTCTTCTTTGCCCCCTTCCTTCTCAATAGTACTCCCTCACAGGACCCGACCGACTCCAATGTTCCAATCCCCCACAGTTGTAGCACTGATCGGTTTGGACCGCTCTATAACCTCTCCAGCCAAACCAAGGAAAAGTCAGTTCTCAGAATGGGAGATCTATCCAAGCTTTGAGGTCTTCCTCTTCCTCTTCCATCCTTATTTCTCTTTTTTGGATCTCTAATGTAGGTCTCAGTGCTGCCGTTGGACTAGGCTGCATTAAAGTCTGAACGTCTGTGGTCTGGGGAACATTTACACCTAATGTGAGACTGAATACCAAACAAAGGTGGAGTAGGCATTTCCCTACAAGCAAACTGTCTACGGGGAATCTGTTCTAAACCCCCATCGTCAGGAAATTGCTACGACATAATAATACTATCAATGTCCGGATCAATCCTTCCATATCCTCCTCCTATCTCACCCTCAGAAAAGCAATTTGTTCTATCTCTGTACCTCAGAAAGGATTCCGTCACTTTCCCACTACTGGAGTTTCTCATTAATTTTGGTTTTCATTTTGGCAGAACCTTCCTTCTAGCTCCTTGATCTCCCATACTGTCCTCCACTGATGGAGCAATCAGAGAGAGCTATAGAATTTTTCCACTTCAGATTTGAATTTAGTGGGAGGAGCTGAAGATAACGCTGACTCCACCCGTGTGCCCTGCCCGCAAGCTGTGCATGGTGTCTCCGAACTGGGAACATGAGTGTGCTGTGCGGAATGCTGTGGCTCTACTCTGAAAAATTCTGCCAATCCTGGCATATAGTGAGACTCTCTCCCTTCAAGGGATACAGATACTGCTGCACTCTTACCAAATTTAATAAGTTTAATTTTAGTCGGCACCTCCACTTTAAGAGCCATCTCAGTAGTTTCCCTTTTAGTATATGGTAGTCTCTCCTGCTCCTGCTCTTGGCTTACTAGTTCTTCCTGTCCCTGTTCTGGAATGTCCCGAGAAGGACCAGTTCTCTCGTGTTCCCCTCTAATCCCCAATTTATATGCCGCCATTATTAGGGTGGGCAGCAAAATGATCTCTTTATTTATTTTCCTTCTAGTGAAAAACATTCTATATTCCAATCTCATTTCTTTCATTATTTCCATATTTATTACATGCATTTCTATGTAGTTTAACCCTAGTATAAATTTTATTTCACCCAGTAGCCAAAGTTTGCTTCTCAAAACTGCATTTAATGCCCCAAATAATCCTATTAGTCTATCTGCTTCATGTGGAAGCTTCTCGCAAACTATCCTTATCGGGTTTCCTGATCTATTAGATCGGTCCTTCTCTGAGACATTCCCCATTCTCTGAACAATGGTCGCAATACAAAATACAAAATAAAATTTCCAGTCACTAACACCTTTTCAAACTCACTCCTTCCAGACTCCAAGGTCTATGGAATCTCTCCACACAATGGATAATTGTCTCTTAGATTCACACTTACTCACACAATCGTTCCCTTTCAACCATTACTTAATCACTCACTCAATCGCTCCCATTCAATTATTCAAACCACTCACTCAGATTCAATCGCTCTCCCAAATCTCTTATCAGTTAGATCACAATCACTTCATTCAACTCTAAACTTTCAAACTAAGGATCTCCGATTTCTCAATCCAAGTCTAACTCTCAATCAGTCTCTTCCACGCAGCAATCTCTCTCGCTCAATCAACTTTAAGTTCGCACAGACAGACAAATCCGAACCACGCTAATAACTATAATCAAAAATATTCCCCCGATTACAAATAACCCAAGACACACCCCAATATAACCTACAAGCATCCAATAAATCACACTCTAATAAATCTTCGTCGTAGCGCAGTTGGTCAGCGAAATGACTCCTCCCCCGACACAGCGATCGAAAAAGTACCTGATCGAACCACGACTCAGATTCTCACAATACTACGATCTAAACAATTACAAATATTTAACTCAAACACACTTTTACTTCAAGTATCTAAATCCTTAAACACTCACACATGCAGCAATACAAATAGCAGTCCGCGAAATGAACACACTCTAAATCTTAACTTTCTAAATCTTAATACACTCTAAATTTATTTACATACACAGAATATTTACACAATTTGGATTTGATAACAATACAAAAAGCTAGATTTTTACAATTTATAAGAATGATTTAAAGCACTAGCGCACAGTTTACAAACACTCGATCTCAACGCCGCATCACGCTGTTATCACTCAGCGTACCTCTCCCTCTGATACCGAAGATTTTCCCCTTCCTAGGTTACTCTTTGCTGAGGGGTACTACTCCATAAATGACTACTTTTCCTCCCGTTACTATCCCTCTGCTAAGACTGGACTTCTATAGGGGCACCTCTATCCCTCCTCTCTAAGTTCTACAGAATTAGGGATACCCTTTTCATTCGGATTAGTTTTCACCAAGTCAACAGGTTCCCATCTCTCAGGTATTCTTCGCTATCAGGTACTAATTAACAATCGATCAGATGGTTACTATTCACTGTTGGTTACTATTCAGCCACTATTCAGAATCGATTATGGACATGCACCAACTGTGAAGTTCTATCTACAAGAATTCAAATTCTACCCTAGGGGCAGAACTTCAATGTGAAATTCTGTATTTGGAATTTTGATTCTCGTTTATCAAACTCCTAGTTATCTTGACTCGTTATCAACCTCCTAGTTTTAGTGCATATCCCTCCTCATATGCGGGCACACGAATCAAACTTAAATTGCCCAGTTAAAATCTCAAATGGATTGGAGTATTCCCAGCCAATCTATACTCTGACCACTGAGCCCAATACCTTTACGAGATTCCACATCTGTCACTCCACGGAGGGACTCAGATATCTTCAAGCAGACATTCCACTCTGCTGGGCACTCATAGAAACATAGAAACATAGAAATTAGGTGCAGGAGTAGGCCATTCAGCCCTTCGAGCCTGCACCGCCATTCAATATGATCATGGCTGATCATTCAACTCAGTATCCCGTACCTGCCTTCTCTCCATACCCTCTGATCCCCTTAGCCACAAGGGCCACATCCAACTCACTCTTAAATATAGCCAATGAACTGGCCTCAACTACCCTCTGTGGCAGAGAGTTCCAGAGACTCACCACTCTCTGTGTGAAAAAAGTCTTTCTCATCTCGGTCTTAAAGGATTTCCCCCTTATCCTTAAGCTGTGACCCCTTGTCCTGGACTTCCCCAACATCGGGAACAATCTTCCTGCATCTAGCCTGTCCAACCCCTTAAGAATTTTGTAAGTTTCTATAAGATCCCCTCTTAATCTCCTAAATTCCAGAGAGTATAAACCGAGTCTATCCAGTCTTTCTTCATAAGACAGTCCTGACATCCCAGGAATCAGTCTGGTGAACCTTCTCTGCACTCCCTCTATGGCAATAATGTCCTTCCTCAGATTTGGAGACCAAAACTGCACGCAATACTCCAGGTGTGGTCTCACCAAGACCCTGTACAACTGAAGTAGAACCTTCCTGCTCCTGTACTCAAATCCTTTTGCTATGAAAGCTAACATACCATTCGCTTTTTTCACTGCCTGCTGCACCTGCATGCCTACTTTCAATGACTGGTGTACCATGACACCCAGGTCTCGCTGCATCTCCCCTTTTCCTAATCGGCCACCATTTAAATAATAGTCTGCTTTCCTGTTTTTGCCACCAAAGTGGATAACCTCACATTTATCCACATTATACTGCATCTGCCAAACATTTGCCCACTCACCCAGCCTATCCAAGTCACCTTGCAGTCTCCTAGCATCCTCCTCACAGCGAACACTGCCCCCCAGCTTAGTGTCATCCGCAAACTTGGAGATATTGCCTTCAATTCCCTCATCCAGATCATTAATATATATTGTAAAATAGCTGGGGTCCCAGCACTGAGCCCTGCAGTACCCCACTAGTTACTGCCTGCCATTGTGAAAAGGACCCGTTTACTCCTACTCTTTGCTTCCTGTTTGCCAGCCAGTTCTCTATCCACATCAATACTGAACCCCTAATACCGTATGCTTTAAGTTTGTATACTAATCTCTTATGTGGGACCTTGTCGAAAGCCTTCTGGAAGTCCAGATATACCACATCCACTGGTTCTCCCTTATCCACGCTACTAGTTACATCAAGTTACTCGAAAAATTTCCACAAGATTCGTCAGACATGATTTTACCTTTTGTAAATCCATGCTGACTTTGTCCAATGATTTCACCACTTTCCAAATGTGCTGCTATCCCATCTTTAATAACTGACTCTAGCAGTTTCCCTACTACCGATGTTAGACTAACTGGTCTGTAATTCCCCGTTTTCTCTCTCCCTCCCTTCTTAAAAAGAGGGGTTACATTTGCTACCCGCCAATCCTCAGGAACTACACCAGAATCTAAAGAGTTTTGAAAGATTATCACTAATGCATCCACTATTTCCTGAGCTACTTCCTTAAGTCAGGGGTTCAGCCCCTAGCCTCTTCGCACTGGCAGTTGTCGATGCCGATTTTTCAGAGTGCACCTTTCCAATCCACGCTGCCGGCAAAGATAAATCAATATGTAGGTCAGACCTGTATTTCAATACTCCACCAATTGGATACCAAATCTAACTTTGGGCCGCTCCTTGCTCAATGAAGCTCGTCAGGCTCTCATTAAAGCAGCTGCAGTCTGCCAAGTACGACCAGGTTTTGGGCCACTCCATGCCCGGTTTTATGGGCTCCTAGCCCAAAGGAAGGCTAATCACCCCAGTGTGCTTGCTAGACTATATTCTAATGATCTCGATTGGACCCTTTTCCAAGCCCACGAATGATCGATCCTCTCCGGACGAGCCCCCAATGTAAATTGCTCGTTCTGAGCTTCCCCCCAGTCTAGTTTCAGTCATAAACCGCTGAATCAAGCACTTGCGCAACTAATCTTTATTTTGACAAACACAATTACAGTTCAACTACTATACCTAACCACCGCGGGTTCGATCCTCGTATCTGCCTGATCAAGCCCTCTGGGCCTCGCTCAAACAGAGACACTCTGAATGGTCAAGCAGTCTTAAGTGTTCTCCCAGAAGATTGATGCAAGACCTCGTGGCAGCGGACTTTTATAGGTCCTCAGACCTTGAGGGGCCAACCACATGGGAGTGGTCTCTTTACAATCCAATTACAGTTATCGATTAACCCCATACATGGCAGACATTTCCCTTACCCAATAATAGTAGCTAACACATTGTATTCAAAAAGTGTTTTTCAGACAAAGTGAACCTTGCAACGTTTACCCTGATATGCAAGAAAACCAGACAAGGCTCAACATCTCATCCAATCAGCAAAGTAAAGCTTTGCAACATTATTACAATTATTTACAAGGTGTATGTCTGGTTTGGCGTCATCCAATCCATTCTATGCATTTTGCAACTAATTGCCAGGGTCCGCAGATATTCCCATTCTTTTCCTGCAGCGTGAATCTAGGTTCAAGACAAACTGGCACTGCTCTGCAGCTTGTCCCAGTTCTACAGAGAGCACTTTCAAATTGACCAAATGGCCCAGCAGCCTTGAAGCCTTTACTTAATTTTAGAGATCTAGCCTCTCCAATCTGGCCAGGATTAACAGCATGAACATTAAATTATCCCTCCTTTTTTCCCTTTTCGTTCCTGTGCCATCCCACACCCTAGTGCGCACCCATTTCTCACACTACCAGTCCCCTTTCCTCCACCGCCCCCTTCTACCTATATCCAACCCACTAGTTTTATGTTTCACTCCTTTTCTCTCCTTATCTGATCCCCTTTTGTCTCGTCTCCTTTCCAGCTCCATTTGTCCATTTTTGTTACCCTCTGTCTCCTTCTCATCTCTACCCTATCCACCCACTTACCAATCAAAACTCCCCCTCCTGTATCCACATATCACTTGCCTGTCTCTGTCCCATCTCCAACTCTCAACCAGCTTTCTTCCCCTTCCTAAAATCAGTCTGAAGAAGGATCCCAACCCGAAACCATACCTATCCATATCATCCAGAAATGCTGCCTGACCCTGTTGATTACTCCAGCACAGTGTTCAATGCAAGATTCCAGCAAATGCAGCTCCTCATTAATATGTTTCTGAAAAGTTACCTGTCCTTGTTCTTCTGTGGGGCTGTCTGACCTGCTGAGCTACTCAAGCATTCTGTGTCTCCCTCTGTTAGTAATCTATGGATTAGGGAGTTGTAGTTCTTTATTAATATCCCCCTGGCCAAATGTGCTAGTAATCTCTGAATTAAAGATTTATAGTTTCAAATCCCACTCCAATGACTTGGGCAGAAATGTCGAAGCCAGCACTAAAGAGGAGTACAGAGGGAATGCCAACCTTAGGAACTACTGTCTCTCTGATCAACCATTAAATAGAAGAGGTCTCACTTCTCTCATAGCTGGAGCTAAAAGATTCATTTTTTCACCCTTTTGCCAAAGAAGATTGGAAAATTATCTTCAGAGTCTTGGCCGTTATTGATTCTTTACTCAACATTGTTGCAAAATATATCTGGTTATTGTTAGACTGGGAATTATTGGAGCCTGATGTGTGTAATCGAATTGATGTATTACTTATAGCCCTGACTACACTTCATAGGCTTTGTTTTTGTAAACCAGCATCTCCAGTTCCACGTGTCTTCATAAATTCTTCATTGGCTGTGTAATGCTTTGGGGCTTTTTGAAATGGAACAAAGGCTTTGCATAAATTCAAGTGCTTGTTTTCATTTCATGTCTTTGAATGGAGAAGGGACAGCTGATCCAGTGAACATTTGGCTTATCCAGGTCAACCTAATGCCCCTGACCCACTTAGGAAACCTGAACCGGAAACCTCTGGTGACCTTGCACCCCACCCAAGGTTTCCGTGAGTTCCCGGAGGTTTTGGCTCACTCTCCCTAATGGTCGAAATGGTCGAAGGTGGTTTCCGCGTAGTCAAGGCTTCTTCTATGTTCCTGCGATTATTTCAACAAAATCAAAACCGGCCTTGACTACAAATAGGTTGCCGTTTGGTCGAAGCCAGAGGAGTGCGGTCGCTATTTACTTACAGGCAGTCGAAGGCAATCTCCTTCGCTGACCGGCCATTTGATTGGCTCATTTCAGCAACGATCCTATAGGTTTTCTGGACCTAGAAGATCCGCCGGAAGGTAAAATGCCCGCTAACTTTATTAAACTTCTTAATACTGTCTCCACTCCTTCTCTCTCTCCCCCTTCTCACTCTCTCCCTTCTCTCTCCCCCCTCTCTGTCCTCTCCCTCCCTCTCCAAACGGGTGTGTGTGTGTGTGTGTGTGTGTGTGTGTGTGTGTGTGTGTGTGTGTGTGTCCAAAGGTGTGTGTGTGTGTGCGTGTGTGCGTGCGTGCGTGCGTGCGTGCGTGTGGAGATCCTGCGCTCCTGTCAGCAGATGCAGCGCATGCTTCGGTCGAGGCTTTCCAGGCGAGTGACCAAAACCTCTGGCGACTCATGGAAATCTTGGGTGGGGCGCAAGGTCACCAGAGGTTTCCATTCAGGTTTCCCAAGTGGGACAGGGGCTGAAGAGGACTTGGATTCAGTGACACTGAAGGTGGAAAGGCATTCAAGACATGGGAGTGGAGGCTGCAGAGACATTTCATGAAAGTAGATTTGATGCTGGGAGACCTCAGTGCTGACAAACTCTCCCAATTTGGAGCCTGTAAACTTATAATTTGTTCTGAGTTTTTGAGTCTTTGAACTTAGATTATAGATATTTAAGTCTTTGAACTTAGATTATAGATATACCATTTGTGATGTGTTATATTGGTCCATGGACAATAATTGTTCTTCTCTTAAAAGTAAATCATCTCTATTCCCTGTATCTTAAGAAGTGAGTAAAAGAGATATTGAAACACGAAACAACAATCATCTTAGCATGGATTGTTATGGGGTCTGATTTCTTGCCATTTTGTATAAATAAACATACATATATTTTCTGATTTCTGTACTCCAGCCAGCTAGATATCCATTCTACCACTTGTCTTCTGACATGCTTGTACTGACCCAGTTCTTTATTATAATTCAAGGACTTCATGAAATATAAATACAATTTCTACTGATGTCTCTTCTCATTTTGCCTTTTTGGAATTTCTTAGGTTGGCCAATTGAGATTTTTTTTATCTGTTGAAATTCATGATCGGTATCCTAGTTTAATTTAGATATGTGGTGTGGAAACATGCCCTTCGGCCCACTAGGTCCACGCAGATGAACGATCATCCACATACCAGTTATATCTTACCACACTAGGGACAATGTACAAAAGGCCATTAACCTACAAACCTGCTCATATTTGGAATGCGGGAGGAAACCATGGCATCTGGAAAAAACTCACATGGTTACAGGGAGAACATGCAAACTTCTTGCAGACAGCACCCGTAGTCAGGATCGAACCCAGGTCTCTGGCACTGTAAGGCAGCAACACTACCACTGTGCCACTGTACAATTTGTTATGATTCTGATTTAGTTTAATTTAAAGAAACAGCATGGAAACAGGCCCTTCAGCTCCCAGAATCCACATCGACCACTGTTTACATTAGTTCTATCTTGACCCACTTTCTCATCGCTCCCTACACATGTTCTTGGGATGCGGGAGGAAACTGGAGCAAGCCCAAAGTCACATGGAGAACGTGCAAACTTCACACAAACACCCGACGTCAGGATCGCATGTGGATCCCTGGTGCTGTGAGGCAGCAGTTCTACTGTGCTGCCTTCTGGGTTCCTTTCAATTTTCATTTTTAGCAGGATCCCACAACAATTTTTATACTGATTCATCTGTAGTTCCCAGACGCTTTATCTTCTTTTTAAATATAGATAAAATCTTAGCCGACCCCCTCCCCGATCACCCCTCATCAAGTCAGGAAATAAAACATTGTTTATTTTGTTGGCTGTTTCCCTTTGGTTATTTACGACATCGTATTTTGTTTCTGTCGATCTGCTATATTTTACATTTGATCTTCTACAGTGTTAATTGCGTGTATTCCTTGATAGCATTGGAAATTGATAACCGTTGCTATGGTACCGAGAAGAGGACGAAGAGTGATTCGATTCTTTACAGTGGTAGGAATTTATAATGGCGTCTTAATGTCTAAACAGTCACTTTTGCACTTGATAATAAAACCGGGAACAAACATGAAACATTGACCTTCAGATCCCATATGCGGTAGAAAGCAGTATATGAATGCTGAGTTATTAATGGAATTTCTAATTGACCTGACAGCCATAAGTTATCAGGTAACACTTCATGGTTACTAATCAGCGTGAATTGCAGTTATCAAAACAAAAATATTTGGGAGAATAAGTGGAAATATGATTGATGAGGAGAGATTTTGTCTGTATTGGAGTTGCAGTGAAATTAGAAATGCCTTCTTTATAAATGTATTTAACATTTGACTACATTTTGCAGACCAATAATTTTTTCCCCATGGCATCATTTTCAAATGTTTCAATTAATCCTGATTGCATTCGATTATTTGATCTGACAGTTTTAATCGCACTACTAATGATAAGTCTATTTTTATGTCAAACACTTGAATATACAATAGACATTAGACAACAGGTGCAGGAAGGAGTAGGCCATTCAGCCCTTTGAGCCAGCACCGTCATTCAATGTGATCATGGCTGATCATCACCAATCAGTACCCCCATTCCTGCCTTCTCCCCTTACCCCCTGACTCCGCTATCTTTAAGAGCCCTATCTAGCACTCTCTTGAAAGTATCCAGAGAACCGGCCTCCACCACCCTCTGAGGCAGCGAATTCCACAGACTCACAACTTTCTGTGTGAAAAACTGTTTCCTCATCTCCGTTCTAAATAGCTTGCCCCTTATTCTTAAACTGTGGCCCCTGGTTCTGGACTCCCCCAACATCGGGAACATGTTTACTGCCTCTAGCGTGTCCAAACCCTTAATAATCTTATACGTTTCAATAAGATCCCCTCTCATACTTATAAACTCCAGAGTATACTAGCCCAGCTGCTCCATTCTCTTAGCATATGTCAGTTCTGCCATCCCGGGTATTAACCATGTAAACCTACGCTACACTCCCTCAATAGCAATAATATCCTTCCTCAAATTAGGGGACCAAAACTGTACACAATACTCCAGGTGTGGTCTCACTAGGGCCCTGTACAACTGCAGAAGGACCTCTTTTTCCGATACTCAACTCGTCTTGTTATGAAGGCCAACGTGTCATTCGCTTTCTTCATGGCCTGCATGCTTACTTTGATTGACTGATGAACAAGACCCCCAAATCCCGTTGTACTACCCCTTTTCCCAATTTGACACCATTTTGATAATAATCCTTCCTGTTTTTGCGACCAAAGTGGATAACCTCATATTTATCCACATTAACCTGCATCTGCCATGCAACTACCCACTCACCCAACCTGTCCAAGTCACCCTGCATTCTCATAGCATCCTCATCACAATTCACACTGCAACTCAGCTTTGTGTAATCTGCACATTTGCTAATGTTACTTTGAATCCCTTCATCTAAATCATTGATGTATATTGTAAATATCTGTGGTCCCAGCGCCGATCCTTGCGGTGCCCCACTAGTCACTGCCTGCCATTCTGAAAGGGACCCGTTAATCCCTATTCTTTGTTTCATGTCTTCCAACCAATTTTCTATCCATGTCAGCACTCTACCCCCAATACCATGTGCCCTAATTTTGCCCACTATTCTCCTATGTGGGACCTTATCATATGCTTTCTGAAAGTCCAGGTACACTACATCTACTGCCTCCCCTTGTCCATTTTCCTAGTTGCGTCCTCAAAAAATTCCAAAAGAATAGTCAAGCATGATTTCCCCTTCGCAAACCCATGCTGACTCGGACCGATCCTGTTTTACTGCTATCCAAATGTGCTGCTAATTCATCTTTTATGATTGACTCCAGCATCTTGCCCACCATCGATGTCAGGCTAACAGGTTTATAATTCCCTGTTTTCTCTCCTTTCTTAAATAGTGGGATAACATTAGCTACCCTCCAATCAACAGGAACTGATCCTGAATCTATAGAACATTGGAAAATGATCACCCATGCCTCCACGATTTCTAGAGCCACTTCCTTAAGTGTCCTGGGATGCAGACCATCATGCCCTGGGGATTTATCAGCCTTCAGTCCCATCAGTCTACCCAACACCATTTCCTGCCCAATGTGGATTTCCTTCAGTTCCACTGTCACCCCAGATCCTCTGGCCTCTACTACATCAGGAAGATTGTTTGTGTCCTCCTTAATGAAGATGGATCCAAAGTACCCGTTCAACTCATCTAACTTTCTAAGGCTAACTTTCACTTTCACTTCTGATGTAAATATAGTGTTAATGTATCTTCACCCTCCACCGTACACCCCAGCTGATTGCAGACTGGGATGGGAATTTTATTGATGTTGGCAGTCAGTATATTACAGTGGAAATCTTATAGTTTTAAGACATCTGGGCAGAATCAACTTCATGTACAGCCCACCCAATTACATGAACCTGTGAAGCGAAAGAGGAGTACTATGTATGGGAATAATTACTCTTGGTGGAGGAGGAGAGGGATTCCTGCTCTAGCCTGCACTTGATTTATACATCTGATTCCAAGGTTAGATTTGCTACCTGAGGTAGAAGGAGAAACATAATTATCATGGGACTTCCTGAACCATAGTTGATATTGTCCTTGACCGCATCTCAACATTCTCACACCTCAGTTTAGTTTAGTTTAGTCTAGTTTAGAGATACAGTGCGAAAACAGGCCGTTCAGCCCACTGATTCCACACTGACCAGTGACACATTAACACAATCTTACACACACTAGGGACAATTTGCACTTGTACCAAGCCATTTAACCAACAAACGTGTACGTCTTTGGTATGGTGGAGGAAACCAAAGATCTCGGC
Source organism: Okamejei kenojei (assembly GCA_035221665.1). Classification (NCBI taxonomy): domain Eukaryota; kingdom Metazoa; phylum Chordata; class Chondrichthyes; order Rajiformes; family Rajidae; genus Okamejei; species Okamejei kenojei. Next base: position 22,763,885 of record CM069141.1, on the reverse strand, counting down.
GAAAACCCATGCGGACACGGGGAGAACGTACAAACTCCATACAAACAGCACCCGTAGTCAGGATTGAACCCGGGTCTCCGGCGCTGCAAGTGCTGTAAGGCAGCAACTCTACCACTGCACCACCGTGCCACCCTAATCTGCTGTAATCCCCTCTCTACCCCCTTTGGTTCTTACCAATGCCACCAACCAATCGAAATATCATTTTTGACCAACTTCCACCAGGTTCAACGAAAATTCCATTATAAGAAAAATATTCCCCTTTTAGCATTTTAAAGGACTTGCTCCCTTCTTTATTCCTTGGACAGCTCTTTTGACCCTCACCAATCATTCCCAGCCTTCTGCCATTTTCCCAAACAGTCACAGGATTTGTAACATCAGTCATTTCATGTCTCATGCCCTTACCATACCATTCCACCCCACCCCCCCCTCCCCCCCCTCCCCCCCACCCTCACCTCACATCATCCGACTCAGTGACTTCCCAGGTGAAGGAGCAATGTAGTACATTGCATTCAGTACTTCACAAAACAGTCTCCTCTGCAACGAAGGAACCAAATTCAGATTTGGTGACCATTAAGCAGAGCACCTTCTCTCATTCCACAGGAGTGACCCCGAGCCTTGGCTTGCCTGCCATACTTTATAAACTAACTAATCCCATCTGCCTGCACAAGGTCTATATCCCTCCGTTCCCTGATAGTTCATGTGTTCGTCTACAGGAAGTGTTGAGAGTGATACAGTGTGGAAACAGGCCCTTCGGCTCAATTTGCCCACACTGGCCAACATGTCCCAGCTACACTAGTCCCAACTGCATACATTTGGTCCATATCTCTCCAAACCTATCCTATCCATGTATCTGTCTAATTGTTTCTTAAATGTTGGGATTATCCCTGCCTTAACTACCTCCTCTGGCAGCTAGTTCCATACACCCACCACTCTGTGTGAAAAAGTTACCCCACAGGTTCCAATAAAATATTTTTCCCTTCACCTTAAACCCATGTCATCTGTTCCTAGATTCACCAACTCTTGGCAAGGGACTGTGAATCTACCCAATCTATTCCTCTCATGCTTCTTAAACATTGCTTGCATGTCTGCTTTTGCCACCATCTCTGGCAGTGTGTTCTAATCATCTACCACTCTTTATGTAAAATACAGTGCCTCCAAAATTTCCTTTTTAGCTTTCCCTATCTTAAAACCACACCTTCAAACATTTAAAATTTGTACCTGGGAAAAAGACTCTGACCATGTACCTATCTATGTCTCTCATTATTCCATATTAGGTTACCTCTCAACCTCTGACACTCCAATTTCTCCACCATTCTTTCTCTTCTCACATTTTCCTGACGACAAAGAATAAACTTGCAGACTTTTTAAAAGATAGTTCCGTAGACCGAGTACAGATATTGCAAATCCCGTCACAGCCTTCATCGAAGAATTTCAGCTAATGCAGGCATCATTCTTATTTGCATTTGCCTGCTTAATTTGTTATTCCTTCATCAGCAAGTGGTAATCCTACCCATTGACACAGCTAAAATTAAGGCAATTGATTGGATTTTGAAAAATGCCACGGGACTTCACAGAGGATAACATTATTAAATTGTCACAATGTTTAGGTTGTTGCGAGGACACACAAGCTGTGTACACCAAAGATGGACACAAAAATGCTGGAGCAACTCAGCGGGACAGGCAGCATTTCTGGAGGGATGGAATGGGTGAGGCAACATTGTTGCTGGGGACAGAGGCTATATCATGTGTCTCTAATGAATGAATTTGATGGTGGAGTTAATTAATACCAATAAATATTAATTATTTTGATCTACGTATTTACTCTATCTTGATTTAGAGTAGGTACTCTGCGTAATGATCACCAAATCTGCAAATGGTTCCTTCATTGCAGAGAAGACCGTTTTATGAACATTGAATGCAATGTACTTGATTGCTCCTTCACCTGGGAAGACACTTTGAATCGGATAATTGTGTGGTTGGAGATGGAGGGGTGGGGCATGAGGCATGAGGTGAAATGACTGATGTACAGATCCTGCAACTAAATGGCAGAAGGCTGGGAATATATCAAAAGCTTCACATAGCTAAGGAAATTTTACTTCGGTCACGTGAGTGACTACGTGAAGAAGCCCCGCCAGGCGCATGCGCGTCATTACGTCCGCGCATGTCACACTGAACGGGCTGGAGGGCACAGCTCCACCAGCGGGAAAGTAGGAACTTCGAAGGTAAGTGTTTTAAAAACTTTACTTAGAAGTATTTCCAATCCGTAAAGCTGGCTCGAGCAGTCAGTAGGAGTGGGGAGTTGGAGCTGTCACTTCCGAAGATCCGTCTTAGCGTGGGTCCAGGGATTCACCAATTTGATCGGGTCGGGAGATAAGCACGGCAACGCCAGTTCCGATGCCGGGTGCCGTTTTACCGGCAGCAGTTAAAATAGCGCACTAATTTTCCCCACTAGCTCCATTGGCAAAAGGCAGGCCAACTGGAATTTGCTTCAGAATGAGCCTGGTCCATCTGTTGATTTCCAAGGGGGCTAGCAGACTGAGGCTGCTCCTACCCATGGAGAGGCAAATATAAAGTCACAGACCTGGGTTCTCTGACAACAATGGTGACTCTTCGCTTGATCATACAAGACTATCATACAAGGGGGAGGTTGGGAACATGCAGCTGATGCTCCAACCTTGATTACATAAGGGTCCAAGGGCCAGTAATGTCCAACAGGGCCATACCAAGACCAACATATGGGAGGTCCATATATTGGGGTTAATTCCAGTCCCTTGTTTAGGACTGGAGGATGCCTCGCTACTATATGATTTGGGAGAAGCAGGGCAGATTGCAGCTGACCCTGATGCTGGTGTCCCTGCTTATGTGCAGTTTAATAGCACTGAGTTGCTATTCCGGAGGGGACTGGTGAGTCAATGGAACAATCCCTTGCCAGCAGTATCAATTATGTAGTACCTCACCAGCTCCAGCAAGATATGATGCAAGTGACTGCAAACAAATATGAGACACCTGTTTAATGTACATTACTGAAAGTGCCTATGGTGACCCAGGTTCTGGGCACCCATGAGCCCTTCTTTGACGGGACAGGAGGTTCGGTGTTAACACGTCCTCCAACTGGTGGCTGCAGCAATTACTGCATTTGGCACTATGGTCCAAGGGACAATCATTCCTCAAACACAACAGATATGTTGGGTATTTTATGCAATGCATTTTTCAGGAAATTGCATCAGGGAATATCGCCATCAGGCCAACACTAAACCAAAAATTTGCTGCTCTATGTAGGGCGACTAATGTACAAACACCTAAAATATTGTTTGGAACGGACCTTGTCATGTAAATTCGTGAAATTCATGATGAGGCCAAAGCAATTGGCTTAATCTAGTCAAGCATTTCGAGGCCACCAATTCGCAACCCTGGGTTAATATTCAAGGTCAGATCCAGGTGCTGGGCTCAGCAGGGGCAGGCCAGTGGGGCAACGAGGGTACCCACTGAGACAGACCAGCTACAACCCCAATATGAGCAGACAACATCTTTACAGGTCAACTGTAGAGGTACAGGGACTTTTCTTAACGATAAAGTTCTGATGGCCAATCTCCTATTGGAGGTTGATTACAAATGTTTTCTAATGAATGGTGCTGTATAATGTATGATATGTTTATACTAAATATTGTCTCACGTCTCCCATTGAGTTTATCTCAGGGATAGATCCACCTCAACAGCACAAGCCTAATAAAATGTGTTTTCTGCTCCAGCGCCTGAACAGTTAAATAATGGTGATTGATAAAGTCATTAATCATCCTCCACAATTGTGTCTAATATTTCCCCAGATCTCAAAAAGATGGGTGTTGTAGAGTAATTCTCGTCCTCAATCACTTAAATTCATTACTGCTAAACACCTGCTATCACAGGGCTGTTATGTGGCAACTATTGATTTGCAAGATGTGTATTATTCACTGCCAATTCATGCTCATTATCGCAGGTACTTGAAATTTAATTGGATGGCACAGCAGTGGCAATACAAAGCATTGACTCCTGGATTAAGTTCAGCACCCAGGCTATTTATTAATTTGTTAAAACCTGTGCTGGTGCTATTCAGCCCATCATCACATTGTAATGGCTTATTTAGCTGATATCTTAATTATCAGCAACACGAACGAGTCAGCTGAAGAATCGGTGCTTGAGTCATTAGGGGTTGCTCCATCCAACTAAGTCCAAGTTACAGCCAACCCAAAATATTGAGTATTTGGGGTTTCTTATTAATTCCGTTGCTATAACAGTAACATTACCAACAGCCAAGGTTGTCGCTGATGATGATGTCTCCCACTTGCCTCCCACAAAACTATATCCCTCCATCCGAGAAGACGCTAAGGTCATTGGTAAATGGGGCCCAGGTTCCTGCAGTACATTTGGGCCTTTGTATTATCAACATTGCAGAGAGCACGAGAACTAGCACTAAAATCGAATGCAGGCCATTGTCATCGGGTTATCCAGTTACCAGTATCCAGTTTTTGAACATTTTCTCAATTCTGCTAACCCTTGCTGTCTCCTCCCCTTCCCACCTCTCCCTCAGCCCTCGGGCCCTGGCATTCCCTCTCTCTCTATCTCTCTCCCCCACCCCAGTCGCACTAGCTTCTCATTTTCACACTACAAACAGCTTATAATGGCTTGTTCCCTTTATCATCGATACTTTTTTGCATATCTTTCATTCATTGTTCTTTATCTCTCCACATCACCATCTATATCTCTTGTTTCCCTGATCCCTGACCAGTCTGAAGAAGGGTCTCGACCCGAAACGTCACCTATCTCCTTCGCTCCTTAGATGCTGCTGCACCCGCTGAGTTTCTCCAGCCTTTTGTGTACCCCAGTTACCAACCACAGCTCTCGCAGAATTGCAGTGGTGCATTGTTAATGTTAACCTAGCTACCAATAACATTTTGGGTACTAGACCCTTCACTAATCTTCCAGACTGATGTCAGCGTTCTCGGATGGGGGGGCTACGGACACCGAGTCTAGCTGTGGGGGTAGCTGGCATGAACACGAAGGATTGATTTGCCACACACACGGGATACATTCTTTGGCATTATTAGGGGCATTTTATGGGTAAAGGCATATTGCTCCTCAATGAAGGATTTACACATTCAACTCCAGATTGATAACACCACAGCAGTGGCATATATTAATCATATGGGAGGAGCACGATCAGTATCATGTGTTAGCTGGGTACAGTCATGTGGCATTGGTGTATGTCAAGGCATATCTGCATTTCAGCCATTTATTCACCACCTATAGCTAATGTGGTGGCCGACCATAGGTCGCGTACATTTCATGCCAATATAGTGTGGATGTTGAATTCTAAACTTTGTCACACAATTGTCGCTCGATTTGGGTTGCCAACCATTGATCTGTTCCATCCAGATTACATCACCAGTTGCCTGAATATGTTTCATGGGAGCCAGATCCAGGTGCAGTTGCCGTGAATGCAGTCTTGTTACATTGGGGGCACTAAACTTTTATGCAATTCCTCCATTTTTTCATCCTGAACTGTCTCACCACAATAGAGCAAGACACCGCCACAGGTGTTTTGGTTGTCCCAGATTGGCCAACACAACCATGGTTCCCATTAGTGCTTTCAATGATGGTTCAGTCGTTCATGATGATTCCCAGCTGCAGTAATTTCTTGTTGCATCCGGTTACAGGAGCAAGTCACCCTTTACATGACCGTATTAATTGCTGGTCTGCAGGTTCTGACCAGACAATTCCAAGGACTTGGATTGTCGAACAGGGCCATGGTGGTTCTCACTGCAGGCTGACGAAATAGCACTCAAAAAACAATATATGGTTCACATAAAGAAATGGGAACTGTTTCTGTGTACAATCCAATATGTCTTATCATAATGCAAGCATATGTGATGTGTTGGAGTTCCTTGCTAAGTTGCATTTTGATGAGCACTTGCGTTATAGTGACATTACCAGTGCTCGGAGTGCGTTGTCCTCTTATTGAGGGCAGTCTTCAGAACAACATCCTATCAGGTCTCATCTGTTAGTATCCCGATTTATGAAGAATTTTTTAATACAAACCCTCCAAAACCTCACTATACAGAAATCTGGGACATCACTCCTGTTCTCACAATGCTTCGGCAATGGGTTCCAATTACTTCATTATTTACGCAGAGATTAACTCTTGCTGTGGTTATGCTAATAGCGCTGGTTTCAGCAAAACGTGTACAAACATTACAATTCTTACGAATACCTTCTATGCATTTGTCTGTCAATGACATTAACTTCTATGTTTATGATTTAATCAAACAAAGCAGGCCAGGTCTGGCTGGAATCAAGGTGACGTTTAAAGCCTATCTTGTTGACCACATGTTATCTGTAGTTATGCCATATAACTTAAGCCAATATATTAAGGTAACAAGGAGTCTCAGAGGTTCTGAGACAGGACTGCTCATTAGTCACAAAAATACATATAAAAGAGTGTCAGCACAAACTATTTCTACATGGTTGAAACAGGTTCTCAATTATGCTGGAGTCGACATTCCTGTCTTTAACTCTCACTCCACCAGGGCGGCATCAATCTCCGCGGCGAAGGCTCAGGACGTGCCGCTAGACCAAATCTTCGAGGCCGCAGGATGGTCTCGAGAAGCAACATTTTCTCAATTATCTGACAAACCTGTACAGACCGTGCCACGGTTTGGTCATGCTGTTTTGGGTCACATTTAATTCATTTGCTTTGTTTTCAATCATTATTTGTAATTTCCCCTGAGACAGAGGGGTTATTCCTGTGTTTGTTATTGTTAACAATAGTTATTGAATAATTCGAAGCAATGTTCAATATATTATTTATTCCCTACTGTGTCAACCGAAGCAGATTGTCGTATGGTGTGCATCTGCGGCATGAAAATACAGAGCTTTGAAATCTTCACGTAGTCACTCACGTGACTCCGAAGTAAAATAGTAAGATTAAACGGGAACTTACCAGTTTGAAGTTTGATCCTTATTTTATGAGGCGTGATGTTGAGGGATTACTTGCCCTCCGCTCCCACCCTCATAATCTAAGAGATCATCTGGTAGTTCTAGTCTTCTACGAGCCTTATTATGTTACTTCGGCTATTTGTTTTCTGTGTTTTCACACCGTTGCTTTGAAGTATGATGCGCATGCGCCTGGCGGGACATCTTCACGTAATCCCTCAACGTTACTCCTCATAAAATAAGGATCAAACTTCGAACTGGTAAGTTCTCGTTTAATCTTACAATTATAATTTAGATATATTAATAAATAGCCACTGATCTTGATATTCTGTGATTTCTACACCTTTACCTCAAAAAATTTGTAGCCTTTCCAAGCTCATGACTGAAATTATATGAGGGCAGAATGCCAAAATAGACAGATATATAAATGAATTGTTGTGATTAGTGAATTACTGAAATCAAACATTTTAAAAGTTGGATTCAGATTCTCAAAATTACATTGTGAATTTGAACATGCGTGATTATTAGTGTAGCAAAATTAATTATTCTACGTCATACAACAGTCCAGCAACTATTTAATGTCTTTGTATTCCTTCTGCATTGCTTTTTAAGCATTTCCTATTTTCACAGGTTTACCAATATAAGAAATATTTTAAAGCAGGTGATAGAATATGCAGTCATGGTTTGGGGCTAAAGAAAATATTGATCTTTCCGCTGTGCTTCCGCTGTCAATTCAATTCAATTCAATTCAAATTTAATGTCATTGCACAGATACAAGTATGGGTACAACGAAATGCAGTTTAGTGTCAGTACGTAGTGATAGCAATGTTTAGATAAATACAGATAAATACAAACGCATTAGTTTTCAAAATTCAGCTAAAACCTTAACTGCATATTCTCTTACCTTCTGTAAAATGGTTATTAATACACACAGAGAGTTGTGAGTCTGTGGAATTCTGCCTCAGAGTGCGGTGGAGGCCGGTTCTCTGGATACTTTCAAGAGAGAGCTAGATGGAGCTCTTAAAGATAGCGGAGTCAGGGGATATGGGGAGAAGGCAGGAACGGGGTACTGATTGGGGATGATCAGCCATGATCAAATTGAATGGTGGTGCTGGCTTAAAGGTCCGAATGGCCTACTCCTGCACCTATTGCCTAATATCTACTTTATCATTTAACTCTTTATCATTTTCTCTAAAATCTTTGTGCGGTTTATTATCCTGCTGTATCTGATCACACTCCTACGCAGTACCCTGACGTGCTCTAAGGGCCTGTCCCAGTTTCATGACCTAATTCCCGACCTCTGCCGAGTTTGCCCTTGACTCATACTCGCAGCATGGTCGTCACGAGGTCGTAGGTAGGTTGTGATGCTAGTCGTAGGTACTCGTGGCATCAAGTAGGTCGGGGCGTTTTTTCAACATGATGAAAAATGTCCACGAATAAAAAAGGTTATGAATTAGGTCATGAATGTGGGACAGGCCCTTTAGTAAGTTAAAATGCCAAAGAAATGCTAGCTGTTGGTTTCAATCATCTGATTTTGTTCTACGTCATTTCTCATATGCGAAACAAGATACAATCACAACATAATCACTCGCTATTTCAAATAGCTTAGTGGTGCAAAACGTAATTGTAGCAACTGGATGAAAGTCTGTACATTATTTTCATATTAACCGCACAGTTGTATGTGTGACAGTTCCTTGGGAGAGCTGAAATAATAATAAATCTGACCGGCTTAACAAGTCATCATTACTATCCAGTACAGACTCCAGTTAATGCAGTAAAGTTCTTTCAGTTGTCAGTTAAATATGTTAGATCAATATTTTTTAGCCCCAAATCACACTTGCAGAAGGATCAGTTCATTATACTGTTGGTGGTGCTCCATGTAAAATATGCAGTTATATAATGACATTTTACTTCGTTCAGCATTTAGTTTATACTAGTCTAAGTGGGACCCGTTGGGTCCCATGTTCACACGGGAGGACTGGTCCCCCAACGCAATAGTCCACCTCTCCACCAATTCCAATATTGGTGGCCAGTGAGGGGGGGTGAGGGTTCTGGAGCACTGGTTTGGGTGTTGTGGGCTGAAGGGACTGGTCTCAAGAGGGCTAGTATGCACATTGTGTGCCAAATGGATTCTTGGATGGCAGCTCAGCCCCTCAAGCCTGATGTGCTGGCAGCTCACTCGCGGCTGGTGCTGGCAGCTCACTCACGGCTAAAATTCCATTGAAAGCAGGGTGCAAGGCCACACAATTCAAATCCATTTTCCTACCATTTCAAGCAGGGTGCAAGGCCAACAAATTCAAGTGCAGTTTCTTATCACTTCAAGCAGGGTGCAAGGCCACCAAATTCAAGTGCAGTGTCATACCACTTCAAGCAGGGTGCAAGGCCACTGAATTCAAGTGCAGTTTCTGACCACTTCAAGCCGGGTGCAAGCACACCAAATTCAAGTGCAGTTTCATACCACTTCAAGCAGGGTGCAAAGCCACCAAATTCAAGTGCAGTTTCATACCACTTCAAGCAGGATCCAAGTCCACCAGTGCAGTTTAATACCACTTCAAGCAGGGTGCAAGGCCACCAAATTCAAGTGCAGTTTCATACCACTCAAACAGGTGCAAGACCACCAAATTCAAGTGCAGTTTCATACCACTTCAAGCAGAGTGCATGGCCACCAAATTAAAGTGCAGTTTCATACCGATTGAAGTAGGGTGCAAGGCCACCAAATTAGTCCAGTTTCATACCACTTCAAGCAGGTGCAAGGCCACCAAATTCAAGTGCAGTTTCATACCATTTCAAGCAGTGCGCAAGGCCACCAAATTCAAATGCAATTTCATACCATTTCAAGCAGGGTGAAACCACCATAATACCACCATAAAACCACACAAAACACCACATTCACAGTTCAGTAAACATTCAGTGTGTTCAGTTGATTCACAACAATGTGAATCAAGTTACTTCTCCCTCCCCCATCATGCAGAGACTGAGCCACACGCACAGTTCTGGGTTTTATAATCACTCCCTCCTCCCACCGGAAAAGGTATGGCATTCATGGCATGATTGACAGGAGAGAGATTCCAAAATATTTTAAACACTAATAACACTTTTATTTTTCATTAATGGGAAGAATCCTCTGCACCTGATGAGCTGAGGGGGGGATGAGTAAGATGGCCAAAAATCACAGCCGTAAATGATAGCGTTTTATCTAAAATCAATATACAGTTCAAACAGGAAATTGTCAAGTTTAGTCTTCCAACCATTTGCAGTGCTTTACCTTCAACCTAAACCCCCACCAACCATTTGCAGTGCTTTTACTACAACCCAATCCTGCACCAACCATTTGCAGTGCTTTTACCTCAACCCAAACCCCCTCCAACCATTTGCAGTGCTTTTATTTCAACCCAAACCTCGGCAAACCATTTGCAGTGCTTTTACTTCAAACCAAACCCCCGCCAACCATTTGCAGTGCTTTTACTTCAACCCAAACCCCCAACCATTTGCAGAGCTTTACTACAACCCAGTCCTGCACCAACCATTTGCAGTGCCTTTACCTCAACCCAAACCCCCTCCAACCATTTGCAGTGCTTTTACTTCAACCTAAACCCCCACCAACCATTTGCAGTGTTTTCACTTCAACCTAAACCCCCACCAACCATTTGCAGTGCTTTTACTTCAACCCAAATCCCCACCAACCATTTGCAGTGCTTTTACTTCAATCCATAACCCCACCAACCATTTGCAGTGCTTTTACTTCAACCCAACCCCACCAACCATTTGCAGTGCTTTTACTTCAACCCAACCCCACCAACCATTTGCAATGCTTTTACTTCAAACCAATTTTCATTTTCAAACCACATTAAGGGCACTCAAGGTCAGTAAAACCACACTCACAGTTTAGTAGACATGTGTTCAGTGTTATTCACAGCACAGGCTGAGAGATGTGACCCTCTCACTTCCCCCATGTTGCAGAAACTGACTGAGGCACAACACTTCTGGGTTTTATAGTCCCTCCCACCTCCCACCAGCAGGGGGCAGCAGAGAGAATCTCAACATTTTTCAAACATTAATAATTCTTTTATTTTTCATCGATGGGAAAAATCCTCTTGTCCTGCACAGAGGAGGGGGACTCTGAGTAAGATGGCCAACAATGACAGCCGTAAGTGGCAGCGTTTTTTCTAAAATCATGAAACAGAAAAACAGGAAGTTGTCAAGATCAGACTTTTAGTAATATAGATTCCAACCCATTCACCACTGTAAGGAATCTTAACAAAACCAAAACATTTATAGTGTTGTTTTCGTGACTACCAACTGAAAGGAAGAAATGCTTGATTAATTGTGTTTTGGAATAAAGTCATAAAACACAATAAGCAGGTATTTCTTCCTTTCAGTTGGTAGTCACGAAAACAACACTATAAATGTTTTGGTTTTGTTAAGAATATCCAACCAATTATCATGAAAAATTGTTGTTTAATTTGAATCCTTTAATAAATTTGCTCTTGCAAAATGCATACCTCATGCCTGCTAAGGGAAATATAATTATGTATTTTCTAATTAATTAAACAACTAGGAAGACATTTTGTTCCAGTTAACTTTTGATGACCTTACTTTTATAAGCAGAAAGCCATGTTTGGACATTGAAGAAAAAGACTTGTTTTACTTCTGCGTTAAATTCATTCGGATTAGTCCTAACATGAAGGATCACTCATTCAATGCTCAAAATGGGAAATGATTCCCTTAGGACAAATCTTGGAAAATGATCCTACATTAAGTTGGGACCCTTCTTCAAACAGATGGCCTGTCTATCAATTTGAACAAGGTCTCGACCTGAAACATTGTCTGTTCATTTGCCTCGACGGATGCTATCTGGTCCACTGACTTCATCCAGCAGTTAATTTCTGTTCAGTTTCAAAGTGTCAGCATTTTATTAAACATATTCATCCATTACCCATTTTATATTTTGGAATATAAACTTTTATAGCCTTTATATTGGTCTGTTATATCTTTGGTAACATAATATTAATCTTTTGTGATATTCCATATTTTGATAGATAGTTTTCATTTGCATGCAATCAAAATTAGCTAGAAACTTAAGTGAAGAGCTTAATTTGAACTAAATGATTTCTTTCATGTAAATCACATTCACTGTTCCTCACCTTTTTGGCATAGTTTGTGGCCTGCAGAAAATAGTAAGATAAATGAGAACTTACCATTTTGAAGTTTGATCTTTATTTTATGAGGAGTTACGGTGAGCGATTACGTGAAGAAGCCCTGCCAGTGCGCATGCACGTTAATCTTCAAAGCAGTGGCGTGAAATCACAGTAACTACAGTCGAAGTGATATAGTAAGACTCAGAAGACTAGAACTACCAGATGATCTTTGCGATTATGAGGGTCGGGAGCGGAGGGCACGTATTCGCTCTCTGTAACACTTCATAAAATAAAGATCGAACTGATAAGTTCTCATTTAATCTTGCTATTTTACTTCGGAGTCACATGAGTGATTCCGTGAAGATTTCAAAGCTCTGTGATTTCATGCTGTAGATCCAGTTCCATACGACACACTGCTTCGGTTGACACAGGATAAACAAATAATGTATTGAACATTGTTTAAATTATACAATGAATGTTTTTAATAATAAAAGAACAGTAATAACCCCTCTCTCCCAGGGGGAAATTACAAATGAGAACTCAAAACAGAACCCAAAACAGCATGCCCAAATTCTTCCACTGCGAGGACAGATTTATCATAAAATCGTGAAAAGGTTCCTTCACAGGACCATCCTGCGGCCCCGAGGATTTGGTCTAAAGGCACATCCTGCGCTTTCGCTGCGGATGTTGACGCCGCCCCGGTGAAGTGAGATTTAAACACATCAGTGTCTACTCCAGCACAAACCAAAACCTGTTTCAGCCACCTAGAAATAGTTTGTACTGAAACCTATCTATGAGGTTTTTTGTGGCTGATGAGCATCGCTGTTTCAGAGCCTCTGATACCCTTGGTGACCTCGATATATTGACTCAGGTGCATAACTACACATAGTCTCAGGTCAATGGGGTATGCTTTAAAGCTTATTTTGCTTCAAGCCGTCCCTGGCCTGCTGTGTTTGATTAGATCATATACATAAAACGTAATTGTTTCTACAGAAGAATGCATGCTGTCCAGTCGTAGCTTTTGCAATGTCTGGACCCGTTGCGCTGACACTAGCACCATGAGCATGACCACTTTGAGCATTAACTTCTGGAAAGATAGAGATGTAATTGGAGCCCATTGCTGAAGCAGTGTGAGACCTATGCTCACATCACAGATTTCCGTATATCTAGGTCTGGGAGGGTTTTTGTTAAAAATACCTCTCATAATTCAGGATACCAATGGATGAGATCCGACAGAGTGTTGTCCCGACTCTTGCCCTAAATAGGAGGACAAAGCTGTTAATGCTGTTAAGTGTGAAGTGCTACATCTTGGCAGGACAAATCAAAAAGGACGTACATGGTAAATGGTAGGGAATTGAGGAATGCTGTGGAACAGAGGGATCTAGGAATAACTGTGCATAGTTCCCTGAAGGTGGAATCGCATGTAGATAGGGTGGTAAAGAAAGCCTTTGGTGTGCTGGCCTTTATAAATCAGAGCATTGAATATAGGAGTAGGGAAGTAATGTAAAAATTGTACAAGGCATTGGTAAGACCAATTCTGGAGTATGGTGTACAATTTTGGTCGCCTAGTTATAGGAAGGATGTCAACAAAAATAGAGAGAGTACAGAGGAGATTTACTAGAATGTTGCCAGGGTTCCAGCAACTCTGTTACAGAGAAAGGTTGAACAAGTTAGGTCTTTATTCTTTGTAGCGCAGAAGGTTAAGGGGGGACTTGATTGAGGTCTTTAAAATGATGAAAGGGATAGACAGAGTTGACGTGGATACGTTTTTCCCATTGAGGGTAGGGAAGATTCAAACAAGAGGGCATGACATGAGAATTAAGGGACAGAAGTTTAGGGGTAATGTGAGGGGGAACTTCTTTACTCAGTGGCTGTGTGGAATGAGCTTCCAGCAGAAGTGGTGGAGGCAGGATCGATTTTAACATTTAAAAGTAAAGCGGATAGGTATATGGATGTGAAGGGAATGGAGGGGTATGGAGGGAATGGAGCAGGTAGATGGGACTAGGGGAAAACAAATGGTCGGCACGGACTGGAAGGGCCGAGAGGGCCTGTTTCCGTGCTGTAATTGTTATATGGTGATATGGTTATATGATTAAAGCACTTTGAGCACTATTAATGGCACTATAGCTCAATTGCTCATCAAAATGCAATGTAGCAAGGAACTCCAATACATCCGGTATGCCTGCAGTATAAGATATATTTGACTGTAAACAGAACATCTTCCATTTCTTAATATGAGATACATATTGTTTTTTAGTACTATCTCTCCAGGCCACAGTAATCACATCCACGGTCCTACTCGATAGTCCGAGCCCCTGGAACGGTCTGGTCAGAATCTGCAAATCAACAGATTAATACGATCATGTAAAGGGTGACTCTCTCCTGTCACAGGGTGAATGAACAAGTTGCTGCATTTGGGGATAGTCATGAATGGCTGTTTCATCAGTCTCAGAACCAATGGGAACCATGGCTGCGTGGGCCAGTCTGGAACTACCAAAATGCATGAAGCAGAGTCCTGCTCTATTTTGGTGAGACATTGACTGATGAGGCAGAATGGGGGAAAAGCGTAAAAGAACATACGTCCCCAATGTAGCGAGAATGCACCCACCGCTACTGCCCCTGGATCCGGTTCCCATGAGGCGTATTTAGGTAACTGGTGATTTAGCTTGGATGCAAACAGATCTATGTCTGGCAATCCATACCAGGTGACAATCATTTTGAAAACTTTTGGATTCAGAATCCATTCTGTGTTATCATTAAATTTACATGACCTTGTGTCTACCACCACGTTATCTCTACCTGGTAGGTAGATAGCTGAGACCCAGATGTTTCTCATAATGCACCAGTGCCAGATGAGATTAGCCAGATTGTCACATGATAATGACCTAATTCCACCCATGTGATTGATATATGCAACAGCTGTGGTATTGTCAATCTGAAGCTGAACATGTAAATCATGCACCATTGAGCAGTGTGCTTTTAGGCCATAGAATGCACCCAGCATTTCTAAGTAGTTTATCCCATGCCTCTGCAGGATTAATGCCTCTTGCACATTCCATCTGCCGCCACAGCTAGACTCGGTATCAGTGGCTCCGCATCCTGAAGCACTCACATCAGTTTGTAAAATAACTGAAGGTTGTTGAGTCAGAATGTCTCTAATACATCGTGAGACATTAGTTATCCACCATTGCAACTCGACGATAGCTTTGGCTAGCAATTGCATTGGTCTATCGAAATGACCTGCATGTTCTGCATGTTCTGTTAGTGCTTGTCCTTTAGCTCGTTGCACATTCTGATAGTGCAGAGGTCCAAACTGCACTCCAGGCACAGCCACCACTAATTTACCAATAACACTGGCTACTCGTCAGATGGAGGGTTGTTGTTCAGCTACAGGCCTCCATAATTTCTACAGTTCTGGCCGTAGGCAAAGTCACTGACATGTTAGTTGAATCAATGATGAACCCCAAATAGTCAATCATTCTAGATGGTACTAATTTGGATTTAGTTGGATGGATGAGGAAATCTAACCTCTCAAACAGGTGTTTGGTAACTGAAACAGATTCCTCAGCTGCTTCCTGAGTTTTGCCTATGATCAGAACATCATCCAAGTATGTGATTCTGAGTGCGGAGTAGCCCTAATACTGGTTTCAACAATTTTGTAAGTAACCTAGGGGCTGAGGTTAACCCATTGGGCAAAGCTTTAAATTGCCACAGCTGTCTCATCCATCTAAAGTTCAAGTATCTACGGTGTTGGTTATGAATTGGTACTGAATAATATGCATCTTTCAGATCTATGGTTGCCATATAACACCCATTTGATACCAGTTGATTAGCGGTACTGAAAGTTTCCATTTTTAAATGTTTATACTGGACATAAGAGTTAAGTCGGGTTAGGTCCAGAATGACTCGACACCCACCATCCTTCTTTTGCCTGGGGAATATATTGGACACAAATTGTTGAGGCTGATATGCCATTCTTTCAATTACCCCTTTTTGGAATAAGATTCCAATTTCATCATTCACATGTAGAGTTTCTGGTCTTGAAAAACCCAATACCCAACTAGGTGTATTTTGTACGGGTGGATGTACTTCTGAGATAAACTTGATTCGAGACCCCCGGATACTGTCCAGTATGAATAGATCTGATGTTATGCAGCACCATTCATCATAGAACAATTACAACCTACCCCCGACTGGTGACTGATCTCTAGAGGATGTATCCTGGATTAGTCCAGTTACTCGTACCATGGTTGCTGGATTCCTCCGTCTCCTGGCCCTGTTGGGGGTGTGCATTGGTGCATGCCAGCGGCGTGTAGCTGGAATCCCCCGGCTTGGTCCTTGATCTGCTCCAGTGTCTGTAGCCCGTCTGAAAGGGTATGGTTTGCGAGGCGGCATCCTGCCCCCAGGATGAGTTTTGATGAGGCCGATTGTTTTTGCCTCATTATCCAGGTCTTTCACTTGTTTCGCCAGATCCTCCCCAAATAGCAAGTTTGGTGTCTGGACATTAGAGGATCCGCACAAGGCCGCGAAGCATGGGTTGAGCGTCGGCTTGATGGCTACCTTCTGTAAGCAATTAATCTCAAAATGGGCATTACACAGCAGAGCCAGCATATCCTGCTGTGTATTTGATAGTGGTGCCCCTTGTACCATTCGCCCAAACACCGTTATTCCTGTCCCAACCATTTTGAGCACTTTCTATAGCCTCAACTCATGCGCCCGCATGGATGCGCTCATTTGCCACCAGTTGGCCCGGTTCACTGTGGGCACTTTGAGCGACGCACAGTTAACAGGTGTCTGATATCTCTGCGAAGTCACCTCAATTATGGAGTCATGGAGCTGGTGAGAGGCCATATAGTTAACATTGCTGGCCAGGTATTCATCCATCTCTTCACCCGTTCCAGCCGGTATGGCAAATTTGTTTGCCACATCCGGCACACCTGGAGCAAAGCTCATGTGCTTTGGTGCATGCTCTTCTGCACTACCACCAACTTCAGGGTCAGAGTCATAGAAACATAGAAATTAGGTGCAGGAGTAGGCCATTCGGCCCTTCAAGCCTGCACCGCCATTCAATATGATCATGACTGATCATCCAACTGAATATCCTGTACCTGCCTTCTCTCCATACCTCCTGATCCCTTTAGCCACAAGGGCCACATCTAACTCCCACTTAAATATAGCCAACAAACTGGCCTCAACTACCTTCTGTGGCAGAGAAGTCCACAGATTCACCATTCTCTGCGTGAAAAAATATTTTCTCATCTCGGTCCCAAAAGACTTCCCTCTTATCCTTAAACTGTGACCCCTAGTCCTGGACTTCCCCAACATCGGGAACAATCTTCCTGCATCTAGCCTGTCCAACCCCTTAAGAATTTTGTAAGTCTCTATGATATCCCCCCACAATCTTCTAAATTCCAGCGAGTACAAGCCAAGTCTATCCAATCTTTCTTCATATGCGGCACGGTGGCGCAGCAGTAGAGTTTGTTGCCTTACAGCGAATGCAGTGCTGGAGACCCCGGTTCGATCCTGAACACGGGTGCATTCTGTATGGAGTTGGTACGTTCTCCCCGTGACCTGTGTAGGTTTTCTCCGAGATCTTCTGTTTCCTCCCACACTCCAAAGATGTACAGGTATGTAGGATAAGAAGGAACTGCAGATGCTGGAAAATCGAAGGTAGACAAAAATGCTGGAGAAACTCAGCGGGTGCAGCAGCATCTATGGAGAGAAGGGAATAGGCAACGTTTTGGGCCGAAACCCTTGGCTTGGTAAATGGAACAATTGTCCCTAGAGGGTATAGGATAGTGTTAATGTGCGGGGATTGCTGGTCGGCGTGGACCCAGTGGGCCGAAAGGGCCTGTTTCCGCACTGTATCTCTAAACTAAACTAGAAGAGGAAAAATCAATGAAAAGGCAAAAAACCATTGGAATATAATGAAAATGAACTGCAGATGCTGGTTTATACCAAGTTTGGCACAAAATGGTGGAGTAACTCAGCGTATTAGGAGTAAATAGACAGGCGACGTTTCCGATTGGGTCCCTTCTACATTGGATATGCTTACAGTCTTTCATAGACAACCAATGAGGCAGATGTCTGCACAGGAATTATTTGTCCTATGGAACTGAGGTAGTGTATCTATAGTATTGCTGCATAGAAAAAATAATCCACTCATGATCCATTGTTGAATCATAGAATCATAGAAAATAGGTGCAGGAGTAGGCCATTCGGCCCTTCGAGCCTGCACCGCCATTCAATGTGATCATGGCTGATCATCCAATTCAGTATCCTGTACCTGCCTTCTCTCCATACCCCCTGATCCCTTTAGCCACAAGGGCCACATCTAACTCCCTCTTAAATATAGCCAATGAACTGGCCTCAACTACCTTCTGTGGCAGAGAATTCCACAGACTCACCACTCTCTGTGTGAAAAATGATCTTCTCATCCAGGCTGTCCAACCCCTTAAGAATTTTGTAAGTCTCTATAAGATCCCCCCTCAATCTCCTAAATTCCGGCGAATACAAGCCGAGTCTATCCAGTCTTTCTTCATATGGAAGTCCTGCCATCCCAGGAATCAGTCTGGTGAACCTTCTCTGTACTCCCTCTATGGCAAGAATGTCTTTCCTCGGATTAGGAGACCAAAACTGTACGCAATACTCCAGGTGTGGCCTCACCAAGACCCTGCACAACTGCAGTAGAACCTCGAGTAGTGTACCCGAGGCCCGGCCGGTTTTACTACCCCCAGGAAGGCTGTCTCCCCCAATAGTACTCAAACAGGAGTACTTATTGCCAAGGTGTACACCCACCGGGGTACTCTCTAGCGCCCGCCTCTGCCCCTTGCCTCTCCTAACCGCGACCCATGTGTCTGCCTCCTGTGGTTTTGGAGGGACTACCTCCCTGTAACTCCTCTCTATGACCTCCTCACTCTCCTTGATCAGACAGAGGTCATCGAGCTGCTGCTCCAGGTACCGAATACGGTCCCTTTGGCGCCCCATTTTGACGCACCTGGCGCAGATGTGGACGTCTAGAGAGCTATCTGACTGAATGACCTCCCACATCTGACATACTGCGCTTGCTCTCCCGGCTCATGCTGAAGGGAGGTATCATGCAGCCTTTGAAAAAGGTGCTGCTGTTATGGGTCCCCATGCAGACTCGTAGGCATATTGTTCTTCCTGCCTGTGCAACTCTTCGCTATACGGACCTCTGCTAGAGGTTGCTGCTGAGAGCTGCTGGGGAACCCTGGGGGTATGAAACCCCGGCTGGAACACGTCATGGTTAAGCATTTTTTCTATGAAGTGTTCCATCTTGTCCAGATGTCCCCAAACCTTTTTATTGGAAGGAGGGGAGTCTTCCTGGCCTGACTCATCAGAGTCGACAGGCCTGGACATTTTCCTCTTGGCCTTCCTCCCGACAGGAGTGGCCTCAGTGCTCTGAAACACCGGAGTTGCTGCCGCTGGCTGAACTGCCGGCGGCTCTGAAGTCGGAGTCTCTGGAGCCGGCGTCTCTGAAGTCGGCGTATGCTCGCTGACCGTGGTCCCGCGGGTAAGTTTTTTTCTTTTAACAGCGGCATCCCTCGACTTACTTTTTACTTTTTCCATTTATGAAATTGTTCCTGCTGATTCCTGCAAACAGCCTTACAGAACCTAAGTAAACCACAGTAAAGTTTTAAAGCACTTACAGTGGCTTGCAAAGGTATTCATGCCCCTTGAACTTTTCCACATTTTGTCACGTTACAACCACAAACGTAAATGTATTTTATTGGAATTTTAAGTGATAGACCAACACAAAGTGGCGCATAATTGTGAAGTGGATGGGAAATGATACATGGTTTTCAATTTTTTTTTACAAATAAAAGACTGAAAAGTGTGGTGTGCAAAAGTATTCAGCCCCCTTTACTCTGATACCCCTAAATAAAATCCAGTGCAACCAATTGCTTTGCTGTGGGGATGCTTTTCTTCAGCAGGGACAGTGAAGCTGGTCAGAGTTGATGGGAAGATGGATGGAGCCAAATACAGAGCAATCTTGGAAGTAAACCTGTTTGAGTCTGCAAAAGACTTGAGATTGGGGCGGAGGCTCACCTTCCAGTAGATCAACGACCCTAAACATACAGCCAGAGCTACAATGGAATGGTTTAGATCAAAGCATATTCATGTGTTAGAATGGCCCAGTCAAAGTCCAGACTTCAATCCAATTGAGAATCTCTGCCAAGACTTGAAAATTGCTGTTCACAGACGCGCTCCATCCAATCTGACTGAGCTTGAGCTATTTTGCAAAGAAGAATGGGCAAAAATTTCAGTCTCTAGATCTGCAAAGCTGGTAGAGACATACCCCAAAAGACTTGCAGCTGTAATTGCAGCGAAAGGTGGTTCTACAAATTATTGACTCAGGGGGGCTGAATACTTTTGCACGCCACACTTTTCAGTTTTTTATTTGTAATACAATTTGGAATCCATGTATAATTTTCCTTCCACTTCACAATTATGCACCACTTTCTGTTCGTCTATCACATAAAATCCCAATAAAATACATTTACGTTTGTGTGTAACGTGACAAAACGTGGAAAAGTTCAAGGGGTATGAATACTTTTGCAAGCCATTGTACCTGCGGGTTTATTACTTACCACTGGTGGAGCTGCATTCTCCAGCCCGTCAGTGCGCCATGCATCTGACTTAATGACGCACATGCGCACTGGCGGGGCTTCTTCATGGTATCACTCACGTGACTCCGAAGTAAAATATAAAGTATGTCATTCTAATGAGATTTTTATGTGACAGTGCTGGACTTCCACTAAGCCAAATATTTCAATGATGCAGCAGTCTCTTCTCCTTTGATTACCTTAAATACTATTACTATCTATACGATCCCATGTGGCCCTTGTCTTAATGTGGACTAAGCAGAACTTTTCTTCAGACTGCTGGCCTGTCCATCAGTCTGTTCATTGATCTGAATAAAGCACTAACCCATAATGTTGACTGTACCTTTCCCTCTATAGATGCTGCCTGGTCCACGGAGTTCCTCCAGTAGTTGTTTTTTTTTTGCTCAGTTTCAAAGCATCGACTTTTTGCCCTTGCCTTCAATGTTGCAATTTTATCAACCTCATTGTGGACATTGGACTTTTTCCTTGGAACAAGCCATTTGTAAGAACATCAGGTAGAGTGAAAAGAAACGTTTCAGATGATAACATATTGTTTAATAGTACTGTAGCATAACTACAATGCTGTAAAACAATATTTTGACCCTATTGATGCCTCTCAGAATTTTATATACTTGTATCAAGTCTCCCTACAATCTCTGACGCATCAAAGAATACAGTCCATGTCTACCCAACCTCTCCTTTTGCTGAAAACCTCTAAACCAGGCAGCATTCTGATAAACCTCCTCTACACCCTCTCCAAGGGCTCTACATCTTTCCTGTAATGGGGTGACCAGAACTGCATGCAATACTCCTTTATCGTGTCTTCCTGACTCTTATATTCAATGCCCCAGATGATGAAGGAAAGCATACCATAATCAGATCAGATCAGATTCAATTTTATTGTCATTGCACTTTTCAGTGCAACAAAATGGTTTAGCCTGCAGTCATAACATAGAATAAATAACAAAAAACACACACTCAACACAGTTTAACATCCACCACAGTGAGTCCACCAGGCATCTCCTCACTGTGATGGAAGGCAAAAAGTCCCAAAGTCCATGTCTTTTCCCTCCTTGCTCTCCCTCAGCGCTGAAGCGATCCAGGCCTTCGATGTTGTGGCCCCGCCGGGTGATGTTAAGTAAGTCCCGCGGCTGAATCCGAATGGGCCGGTTCAAACTCCGCGGCCCGGGGGGGGGGGGGGGGGGGGGGGGGGGGGGTCGAAGCTACCGCCCTCCAGTCCAGCGGACAAAGCTGTTGTTGCGGGAGCTCCGGAAAAACATGTCACCAACCTGTGACCTGCGAGCACCCGGCGATGTCGTGCACTGGCCCGACTTCGTAGCCTCTGGGGTTCCGAAGTCGGGTCGGAATTCGGGTCGCAACGCCACCACAGCCCCAAACTCAGTCAGTTGGTAAGTCCTGGCTGTCTCTGCCTCCGGAGCCTCGAGGTCGGTCCCAGTTGGAGGCCGCCAGCTCCATGATAGGCCTCAGCGCAGACGGAAGAGCCAAAAAATATGCTTCTCCCACCCCCCACACATACACAACCAAAATAAGCCGAAACAAACCGCAACAACGGGACAAAAGAAAACAAAAAAAGAAAAGACAAACGGACTGCAGGCGAGCCGCAGCTGCAAGGCAGTGCCGCCACTTCCCTGGTGGTAAAGAGGTGGTAAACCTTCTTTACCACCTAATTTATTTGTGCTGCTAGCTTCAGTGAGCTCTGAACTTGGATTCCAAGATTCCTCTGCACATCAATGCTGTTAAGGATCTAGCCATTATCTGCATACTTTCCCTTACATTCAACATCTCCATGTTAAACACCTCACACTTGCTCTGAATAAACTCTATATGCCATTTCTCCACCTATTTTGCCTGCAGATCTGTATCCCATTGTTTCATCTGATAGTCTTCCTTTTTATCTGCAACTCCTCCAATCTATTCACAAATCCATCTACATTTACATCAAGGTCATTTACATATATCATAAACAGCAGATATGTCTACGAAACTCCACTGGTCACAGACCTCCAACCAGAATATCTATGTTCCACCACAACTTTCTGTCTTCTATGAATAAGTCAGTTCTGAATCTATTTCTAAATTCTGAATTTGTCAGCATTTGGTCCTTATCCCTCCAAAACCTTCCTATCCATGTCCCTGGAGAAGGAAGAAGAATTGGGTTGAGAGTCATAGAGGCATAGAGTGATACAGTGTGGAACAGGCCCTTCGGCCCAACTTGTCACTTGGCCAACTTAGTCCCAGTTACACTAGTCCCACCTGTCTGCATTTTGCTCATATCCCTCCAAACTTGTTATATCCATATACCTATCTATCTGTTTCTTAAACATTGGAATAATCCCAGCCTCAACTACCTACTCTAGCAGCTTGTTCCATGTTTCCTTTGTGTGAAAAAATTACCACTCAGATTCCTATTAATTCTTGTCCCCTTCACCTTTAACCTATGATCAATCCACCTACTCTGGGAAAGAGACTCTGTGCATCTACCCGATCTATTCCTCTCATGATTTTATACACCTCTATAAGGTCACTCCTCATTCTCCTGTACTCCAAGGAATAGAGTCCCAGCCTACTCAACCTCTCCCTGTAGCTCAGGCCCTCTAGTCCTGGCAACATCCCTGTAAATCTTCTCCATATCCTTTCCACCTTGACAACATCTGTCTTATAGACTGAATGATAGATCAGCTATGATTGAATGGTGGAGTATGTTCAATGGGCTGAATGGTCTAATTCTGCACCTATGACATGAATTTATACACATGAACTATTCAAATGTTGTTATTGCACAGTATTGTTTTACAATATTTATACCTGGGATATGACTTTGTTTATTTAGGAGAGATCAAACATGAACTGAGTAAACCCTTTTGAGAATTATCTCCATGCACTTCACAATCTTGACCCTGATCTTCAGGTCACCTGTTTCTTGAATTCCTTTTTTTCCAGTCAAGCTCTGCCCTCTTTATTTTCTGCCTCCTATGTATTTTAATGAAGCCCAGTAAAAGCTCAATGAATACATCCTATCTTTCAATGTAACACATTATAGCCTAATGGATTCAATCTTTGACTTCAACAATTTCAGTTGATAAAACTTATCTGCGGCTGATGTTAAAAGCACCACTGGCTGTATCCGGGCACCAGAATTGTTTATTACACAGAATTGTTAATAACTTGCAGTGTGGGTGTACTGAATGCACTGGTATAGAAGTTATGCTCAGAAACTCTTGTGCTGCTGCTGCTGCTATGCTCACCACTATATAGTCCTCGGTCAAGGCACAGGCACACTATGTATCGGTCATTTTACTTTATGTGAGCCACAGCTGGCATAACTGATGCAGCGTTGTAAAACAAATACAACTGCAGCTGCTGGAATCTGAAACAAAAACAGAAATGTTGGAAGAAGTCATCCAGCTTTTTATGACTTTGTTTCTAAAGTGGTCCCATTCATTCAAATGGCAGCATCTCTGGAGAAAGGGAATATGTCACATTTTCGGACCCAAAACGTCACCAATGCCTATTCTCCAGAGATGCTGTCTGACCCGCTGAGTTACGCCAGCATTTTGTCTTAAATATAGTCTGGCCATGGTCGCCAGAGTACTATATTTACATATCTGTTGTGCTGCTACAAGTAAGAATGTCATTGTTACATTTCAGGACAAATGACAATGAAATATTCTTGACTCTTGGTAATAACAATTTCTTTTTAACCTGTTGTCATCCTCTTTCACATGCACCATCAACATTTTTACTCTCCCTTCTGCTTTCCCATCGGACACAACATTTTTTCCTTCTTTTGTTACCCCTCCATTATTTCTCTTATTTTTTCCAGTTCTGATGAAAGATTATTGTTTTGTAATGTTAACTCTATTTCTATATTAGCTGCCTGCCCTGATCAGTTGTACAAACATTTTTTTGTATTTATTTTAGTGATATCTCACTTAGGGATATTTTACTTTAAAATGCTTAAAATCTGGTTTGGGTAGCTTGGTTGGCTGTGAGTGTGTTGTCAAGCGGTTAAAACAAATTACTTATACTGCAGTGGACATGCCCTAATTCTTTATGTTGAACTTGTGTGCAGAAATCGTGTAACTTCATTGAGAGTAACTTCATTCCATTACATGTGTTTCAATATTGAGTCTCCTGGCAAGATACCATTATGCCATTGCTTCAGAATGAGAAAGGCAATGTGGTCATTTATAGTCTGCATGCAATGGACAATCATTAATACTCGAGTTAAACTGTGCTATCAGTCTCACTGTTATTTCTACTACACTAATCAACCCTTTTTTTTTGATATTCATGTTAGGACATCATTCATTGTACTATTTCTTGTCCTAGCTTCCCTTAAATCATTTACATTCATTCTGCTAATTACAGTGGGATAGTGTTAATTGAATTGTGAATTACAGTACACCATAATTATAATAGCAAATGTGAAAGTCATGTCTCATTTTATCTAGAAATTAAGTTAAATATTTCAAATGAATTTCCATGGGATGACATCAATGTTTTAATTTGCATTAGAAAAGCAAAATCTTAAATAATCATTTTCTCTTGAGTTGCATTAAAATACTATTTCTTAATTTAATGTGTCATTGCTGTAAAATAATCTACCCAGCAGCAGGCAACTTAGATTCAAAGGTGAAATCCCACCTGATGTATCTCCATGCTTTTTACAGGAAATAAAATTCCGTGTTGTCGGCTTTGAAATTGAAATTGGAATTAATTGGAATTTGTCAAATCAAGTCGAGTTTATTGTCATATGCACAACTATAGTGAGGTCATGTGTAATGAAAAACTTGCTTACAGCAGCAACACAAGCACAAAGACAGCACTCAAAAATCTAAATAATAAATAAATTATTTTTAAGTTCTACAAGAGAGCGAAAAGAAAGAAGATCGTGCAAAATAGAACCAACTTTAGTGCAAAAATACACCGTCCATGATACTAAAGTCCATGATACTAAATGAGGTGGTCCTGTGTTTCATTGCCGAGGTAGGATTAGGGCTGTGCAGGTCAGTTCAAGTAACTGATAGTTGTTGGAAAGTAGTTGTTCATGACCCTAGTGGTGTGAAACTTCATGTTTCAGTACCTCCTGCATGATGATAGCACAGATGGTGGGGATTCTTGATGGTAGGTGCCACCGTTTCAAGGCGGCGCCTCAAGTAGATGCTTTTGATGGTTGTGCCTATGATGGACTTGGCTGAGTTCACCATTCCCTGCAACCTCCAGCATTCCTGTGGATTGTAATTGCCATAGCAGGACTTGGTGCAACCAATCAGGATGCTTTTTCATAGTGCATCAATAGAAGTTTCAAAAAACCTTGACAAATTATAACATGCATCAGTGATTCCGACATTTAAGCTTAAAGTGGCGGTAGGACATTCAAGATAAAAGCCAGAAATATACAAATTATCAAAGAGTATTTGAAGAGTGTGATGGTGTGTTCAAAGAAAAAAAGACAGACATCAGTAGTCTTTGGATTGAATTCTGAATTTGTACTTTTTTGATTCTAGGCTTGAATTCAGAGCCTTGGGGCAAACACAGATGGAATCTAATAGTCAGAGGTGGAGGACATGTGGGAACTACAACAAAAATCAAATAAAACTTGTCACTGCAAATGCTGCAATATGATTAAACATAATGCATTTCTCATTATGGTTCTAATATACTTTAATGCTTACATAACTTATACAAGTCCCCTGGTTCTGCCAAATGCAGCCTGTTTAAATAGTCTTTGCAAATGGGCATAGACTGTCTCCTTCATTATACCTGAATCAAAACTCCCCAAAGTCTACACTCTTTTATTGTAAAAAGACTGACCTTTCTAATTTTCATTAGTCAAGATCACTTTTGTCTCACTAATAGGATGTGGCAGACAAGAAAGTTTAATCTCACACAATTTTCCTAAGTTTTATATCAATGCACAAAATATAATACTTAATATGGCTATAACGTCAATAAATCATAAAGAATCGCTAACATTTTATTATTTTCAATACATTTTATAATATATTTAACTTTCAAGTTGAATGGTAATTCAGCATTCTGGAAATGACATCAAGTATCTATTAAAGTTTTAAAGCACAGATTCCTTGCAAGATTTGAGTAGCAATTGTGTGCA
This sequence comes from Okamejei kenojei, assembly GCA_035221665.1. Taxonomy (NCBI): domain Eukaryota; kingdom Metazoa; phylum Chordata; class Chondrichthyes; order Rajiformes; family Rajidae; genus Okamejei; species Okamejei kenojei. The sequence goes on along the minus strand of CM069141.1, from coordinate 22,737,012 downwards.
GGTGCCCATACATGAAACACACATGGAGGCTATTGGCCTCACTCGACAGTGTAGTCAATTTATGTGCAATGCATAATACAGGGCCCTAGAGACACCACACCTGGAGTATTGCGTGCAGTTTTGGTCTCCAAATTTGAGGAAGGACATTCTTGCTACTGAGGTAATGCAGTGTATGTTCACGAGGTTAATTCCCGGGATGACAGGACTGTCATATTTGGGTAGAATGGAGCGGCTGGGCTTGTATACTCTGGAATTTAGAAGGATGAGAGGGAATCTTATTGAAACATATAAGATTATTAAAGGATTGGACATGCTAGAGGCAGGAAACATGTTCCCGGTGTTGGGGGAGTCCAGAACCAAGGGCCACAGTTTAGGAATAAAGGGTAAGCCATTTAGAACGGAGATGAGGAAAAACATTTTCACTTAGAGAGTTGTGAATCTGTGGAATTCGCTGCCTCAGAAGGCAGTGGAGGGCAATTCTCTGGATGCTTTCAAGAGAGAAATAGATAAAGCTCTTAAAGATAGCTGAGTCAGGGGATATGTTGAGAAGGCAGGAATGGGGTGCTGAATGTGGATGATCAGCCATGATCACAGTGAATGGCGGTGCTGGCTCGAAGGGCCGAATGGCCTACTCCCTCACCTATTGTCTATTGTCTATTGTCATAGGCATAATTACTGCAATATTGGAATATTTTGGCTTAGGAATGCATAAGAGCTTGATAGCAAGAGCAAGTCTGAATGGATGGAAGTAAGCCTAACCAATCATCTGTAAAAGGGTCTGTCTTTCTTTGAGGTTATTCTGGGGAGTATCCCAATGAAGACAACCATAGATTTCTCACTGATGGATTAAGGCTTTGTTCTTTCTTTAGAAAGAGTAACTAGGTGTGAGTACGAGTACAATGATGCTTTCCCTCAGATCCTACTTCATGGAACAGAGAACGGTACAGCGCAGGAAGAGGCCCTATGGCCGACCATGCCCGCGCTGGCCATGGTACCAACCTAACTAATCCCATCCATCTGCATATGCTCAGTGTCGACCTCCTGATGCATGCCCTTTAAATGTTACTGTTATATCCACTTCCCCAATCTGTCCCAATCATCTACCACATGCTTTATAAAAAAAACTTGCCTCACAAATGTCCTTTAAACTTCCCCCCTTACATTTTGACCCCATGCCCTCTAATATTTAACATTTCCACCTTCTGAGAAAGATCATGCCTATCTATCCTTTCTATGCCTCTTATAATTGTTTGTACACTTTAATGCCACCATGTCTCTTGGATTGAATGATCAATTTCAGTCTATACTTGAATTAATGATACCTTATCACAAATGTCAATTCATGAGCTTTAACCATGGCGGTAGATTGTTTTGGCAAATTTAACCATCTCTCATAACCTGTGAAATTGTATTCAATTACCATGCAGAATCAATCTGATGCCTTTCATGTGAGGAGGTATCACATGCTTGGTGTCATTTCAATAAAGTGAGAGTTTACTCTGATCTTCTTAGCACAGATGCTGCCTGACCCGCTGAGTGTTTTCAGCACTTTGTGTTTTTATGACCTATTAGACTAAGCGGGACCCGTTGAGTCCCAGTCACATGGGAGGTCTTGTCCCCCCAAAGCAACCCATTCCTCAAAGCAATATTCCATCACTCAGCGGAGGGGGTGGGGGAAGGATGGTGTGGCAAAAGGGGGGTGTGGGGAAAAAGGTTGGCATGGGGAAAGGGGGGGGGGGGTGTGGGGAAAGGAGGGTGTGGGGAATGGGGGGGTGTGGGGACAGGGGGGGTGGGGAAAGTGTGGTGGGGAAGGGGCTCCTCGCCGCATTATCAACAGCGGGTTCCAGAAGGGGTGTTTTTTTTACTATTTTTAAACCTTCATAACATTTGTACTATTTCACCGATCGGAACAAAACTTATTTGACTTGCAGCAGAGGAGAATGGTGAGTAAGGTGGCGAAAAATCATAGCGCTATGGGGGATCGTTTTTGCGCAAATTTAATTGCAACACGGACCGGAAGTGGTCAAGATGAGAGTTTTAGTAATAGTATAAATAGATATCGGCCTCATCTTAAAAAAAATCTTTCTTCTCTCTGGTGGGTAACGGAAGAAAATCTGAGTAGTGAATGTTCCTGCAGCATGTGAGGACCAGATCTGCTAGGGTATGAGGACATTCTGCCAAATGTAGAGCTGCAGTGACCTGAAACAATGGTTCTGTTTTGCCTTCCGCAGATGCAGCCTAATGTGCTGAGTTTTTCCAGCAGTTTCTGTTTTGTTTTGTTTTTTCTCCATGTTATGCATTGAATGATATTATACAGTGAGACAAATAACTTCCATTTCAATACTTCTTTCTTCCTTCACGCAGTAGCAACCTATGCTCTCCAGTTCTACATTAGATCTACAAATACTGTTGAGGGAGATTTAATCATTTCTGGGGATAACGCAGAGCTAAATTCTTGTGCAGTTTGCAAAGGATCTGAACTTGACAATGTTTAAGGTTTTTATGAAATAAAAAAGAAGTGTTGTTAATGCATTATTTCAATTCAATTACTTAAAATAAATTCTGGGTTATTGTGTTGTTAATGCATACTTGTCAGGAGCAGTATATTTTTATTTCATACATCTGGTTCTATGAATTTATTACTGAAATTCATGAAATTTTCAACTACAATTCTGGTAACACAAGCACAAATTAAATGCGTTTTTGCATTGTTCGAAAGAATTGTTAATCAGGCATGTGAGTTTGAGTTTAAAAGAACAGAATGAATGTTTTCAGATAACTTCTAAACGCACTAGAATTTCAGGATATAAAAGTCTGGTGGGTGCCGATGAAACAGTTTGCTGCACAGATGGTTATAGCCAAAGTACAACAGTAAGAATATCAATATGTACATTGTGATTGATTAATAATTAATGCTGTGCAAGCAGATGGAATATATTTCTTGTTCAGAATAGGGTGTCACAGTTTCAAAACATCTATTAAGAAATGCTACTGTCATCCAAGTTACTGTTAAAATTCATATCAAGGAAATAATAAGATGAGAAAAAAAGCACAAATATGTGTGTGGAAGTCCCTAAATCGCTGCAAAATGACCTTTTTGCTTATCTGATCAAGATAAATTGTGCTAGTATTTGAGAGATTTTTAACTATCATAATATTCACCTCTACTTTTGGCTCTGTCCAAATGTGCTTGAAGCTCTCATCCATATGTTTCCATCTCTAGTCTCAGATGCTTCAATATTCTGTTGGTTAACTTCTCTTTCTCTATGCTCTGTAAACTTCAGCCCATCAATATCTCTGACCCTTGAATCTTATCCACCACAGATCCATCTTTCACTTCCTCCAATGCATTTTCCTAATTTCACCGTAATGTTAAATAATTCCAGAGAAATGTGAGGTGTTGCATTTTCAGACGTCTACCAAGGGCAGGACCAACACAGTGAAAGGTGGGCCTCTGAGGGGTGTGATAGAACAGAGGGATCTTCTAGTGCAGGTGCATAGTTCCTTGAAGGTCGAGTCGCAGGTAGATAAGGTGGTCAAAAAAGCTTTTGGCACATTGGCCCTCATTAGAGAGCATTGAGTATAGAAGTTGGGAGGTAATGTTGCAGTTGTATAAGACGTTGATGAGACTGCATTTAGAGTATTGTGTTCAGTTCTGGGCACCATGTTATAGGAAAGATATTGTCAACCTTGAAAGGGTTCTGAGAAGATTTACGAGGATGTTGCCAGGACTAGAGGGTCTGAGCTATAAGGAGAGGTTGAGTAGGCTGGGTCTCTATTCCTTGGAGCACAGGAGGATGAGGGGTGATCTTATAGAGGTCTATAAAATCATGAGAGGAATAAATCGGGTAGATGCACAGAATCTCTTGCCCAGAGTAGGGGAATTGAGGACCAGAGGACATAGGTAAAAGGTGAAAGGAAATAGATTTAATAAAAATCTGAGGGGTACATTTTCACAAAGGTGGGTGGGTGTATAGAAGTTGAAGCTGGGACTATCCCAACGTTTAATAAACAGTTAGACAGGTACATGGATAGGACAAGTTTGGAGGGATATGGGCCAAATGCAGGCAGGTGGAACTAGTGTAGCTGGGACATGTTGGTTGGGCCGAAGGGCCTGTTTCTTCCACACTGTATCACTCTATGACTTCACAATAGTTTAAAATCAAAATCAAAAATCATATCAGTTTCTTCCAGCATATATTCCAGCTTCTTAATTTTATCAATGCTCTGAATTTAGTCTTTTAGCTTCCTCATTTCAACTTTTTTTGTGGTTATACTATCTGGAATTTCTTCCTGTCTTGTAAAACTGCCCTGTCTCCACCCCTCTACTTAAACTTTCAGTTTTTCCCTTTTAACTGTCTTGGTTTTGAATGTCTCTATAAAATGTACGGATCATATTTCTATGTTGAAGGCACAATTAAAACATAAGTTGTTATTGATGGAGATTTTGTGGATCAGAACAAAGATAGAATAATTTGTAGGTTACATTTCTGGAGTAATTCTCCAGGAAATAACTTTAATTGTATTGGTATTGGTAATGGTTTATTATTACCACATGTATTGATGTTCAGTGAAAAGCCTTGCTATACATGTGTACAAGCAGACCATCTATGAGTATAACAGGTAATGCAGAAAATGAAAAGGGAATAGAGTGCAGAATATAATGTTGCAGCTGCAGAAAATAGAAAATAGAAAATAGCTAACGCAATGATAGTTGATGTGAAGTTCATACAAGTCTGAGAACAGTGGGGATGAAGCTGTTCTTGTATCTAGTGGTAGCTTTTGTATCTTTTCTCTGATGAGGGAGTGGAGAAGAGGGAATTGCGTAGGTGTGAGGGGTTGTTGTTTATGTCAGCCACATGTCGTTTAGATTTTGCCAATAGGGGATGGGTTTTGCTTTATGGACAGGGTTGCATCCACTACTCTCAGCAATTTCTTGTGGACTTGATGAGAGCAATTCCCGAAACAAGCTGTGATGCATCACCATGGACTAGTATCTGTGGAATGTGGTTGGAGTCTTTGGAGACATGTCAAATTTGCTGCATCTTCTGAGAAACCAGTTATTGATACGCTTTCTTGGCTGATGCATAAGTATTTTAATGTGCTGAAAATATGTAGACATATAACGTTGGGCAGGACGTTATAAGCCAAAAGGAGTTATGGGATAGAGATGTAGGGAAGAAGAACGATTATATTATTAAGCTGTGAAACAAGAGGATTAAACGTCAATTAATAATTGTGATTTATCAAAGCCAACAAGGTTATCATGTGAAAAAAATGAAATAGATTGAAAGCCATTGGAGACTGGAGAAACGAAAATGATCAAATCAGTCTTTTGAGGGAAATAGCTTAAAATTAATGCTTTGGAATAAAAGGTAACTATCTCAAATTATGCAGCCAAACCTTCTGCGCTATAAACACACAAGTATTGCAGTTCATTATAATAGTTGATTTGTGGGTATGTTACTGAAATTCACAATTATAAAATTGTAATTTTTCATTGGAAGTCACAAATATTAATGCAAACGATTGTGCTTCAAGTCATGCACATCACGTCAATCCTCCCAGCTGATTTGATCCATGAATTGCTCTTGCCTGTCTCTGATAATTGCTTGAATGCCATTAACAGATGTTTTATTGAAGACATGGCTTCAAAGGAGCTGTGGAGGTTCTTTAAAGTGTCAGTCAAAACAGAAAATGCGTTGGAAAAATGTTGAGATGATGCTGAAACAGTTGACCGATTATCAGCCTCTGCAGGGTTATCATGGCATACTGCTCAAACTAAGCTTTCGCACTAGAATTTATGCAATCTGAAGAAGGGTCCTGACCCGAAATGTCACCTATCCATGTTCTCCAGAGACACTACCTGAACCACTGAGTTACTCCAGCACTGTGTGATATTTTTAGCACTGGAAAGTGGTTTATTTTTATTAAATGGTTTCCTTGTACTGGATTTACACTTATATTAAATTGATTTCATCCACTAAAACTTGCTATTTCCTTATTTTACTAAAAATAATCAAATTATGATCGTGCTTTTTTTTAAGCATGCATCTGTAATGATTACATTGAAACATGGAATAATCCCTTTACTCATTCTAACTTGGCTTTGGTTCAAAGTTGGGTGAAAAATAAGGATCTCTATGTTTTTATCAATACTATATGTTGCAAAATTCAAAGACACAAAATCAGTTAACTAAAATATCTGAGGTATGTTTATCTCAATTTTATGTTTTCAGTTAATCCAGTGACCTGCAACTTGAATCTTCAGGCAAATATTACATTTTATCACTTTAAGTTTGGGTGTGAATGACTCTATTCTTGGTTTTCTCAATAGCATCATTAATAAATTAGCATGTGAAAACATCCTAATTTAATTCATTCTAATTTTCTGAATGTTTCTGCAATGATTCTGTTCATTTGTCAGTTTTCATCTCACAGCAATGTAACTATATCTTTTTCCAAAATAGTGTGCTTTGTAATTGCCATGTTAATACGACAAGTTACAATTTACAGAGTTGACATGGATAAGCTTTTCCCATTGAGGGTATGGAAGATTCAAACAAGAGGGCATGACATGAGAATTAAGGGACAGAAGTTTAGGGGTAACGTGAGGGGGAACTTCTTTACTCAGAGGGTGGTGGCTGTGTGGAATGAGCTTCCAGCAGAAGTGGTGGAGGCAGGATCGATTTTAACATTTAAAAGTAAAGTGGATAGGTATATGGACGTGAAGGGAATGGAGGGATATGGTCTGAGTGCAGGTAGATGGGACTAGGGGAAAACAAATGGTCGGCACGGACTGGAAGGGCCGAGAGGGCCTGTTTCCGTGCTGTAATTGTTATATGTTATATGGTTAAGTATCCATTCAATCCAGTCACCTCCACTTCTCCCCTCACCCATCAGGCAGGAGCTTCAGTACTTTGAAAGCATACCTCCAGATTCAGAAACAGTATCTTCCAAGTTGTTCTCCATGGATTGCCACCTTGTCATGGTGGAGAAGCTTGTGTGAACCTGAGATCCTGAGAGCGATGCCGTCTGGAGCCATGCTCCTGGTAGGGTCACCCATGGCGGTAAGGTCGAGGGGAAGGTCTCTGACAAAGAGCAATCCAACCAAGACTTCAACGGTGGAAAAGGCAGAGGACGATGGCTGACCTTAGTGGAGTGTGACAACGGCTGGGAAGGCGGATGAAGGCTGCAGCAGAAAAGGGTCTCCGGTCATCTTGGACTCCAGGCCACTGGAACCTGACCCAGATCTGTCAAGGACCGTGGGGTGGTTGCTTCTGCACCAGTCTCCCCACGTTAAACAAAGTCACGCACAGGCGTCCACCATATAGCACCATGGAGGGTTGACGGAAAACATCAAATGCAAACCTCCACTGTCTTGTGGCTATTACCTTATTCAGGAAAGGTGAAGACTGGATCTGGTGGAATACGCAGAGGAGACCACCATTTTATGGTCCAATGGTAGGAAGGTGGACCCAGCAAAGCATCGTGGAGCACAATTAGGGCACAATGGTCACACAGAACACTAGTGGACATCCACTGCGTCCTGACTTATCGTCAACCATCTTGACTATGTCTTGCCACTGGATAAGGTAGGCCGGGATGGGAGAGTGAGGCTGACGTTTTGCGCAACTCTCCCTCACTTTAATCCAAGTCAAGTGCAAGTCATGTCTTCAGGACCTGTACCGCCCAACTGGCCGAAGCGCGTGAAGATGAGAAGAAGCACACTGCAGAAGCTCAGAGGAAACGTGCCGCACGGAAGGCTCGAGCCACTTCAACGTCTACTGCAGCACCCACCCAACTGTGTCCCATATGCGGCGAGCCTTCCGTGTGTGGATTGGCCTCACCAGCAACCTCGAGACACACAAACCAAAACACTGAAGTCATGGTCTTCTTTGACTACGAAGGACGAACAACAACAACAACACCAGGCATCTGAACGGCCCTCTTATCAGCTAGCAGAGCGAGATGACCTTTGGGGAATGTTACCGAATGGCCCGATGCAGACTGCAGGAGTACATGCTGAGGGACGCACTGAATATATTTATTACCTGAATAGAGTTTATTTTGAAATTTAAAAAGAATGCAGTCATCACACTCATTGGAGACCTTTGAACTATCTTTAATTAGACTTTATCACACTTCAATGTTATATCTTTGCACTAAATGTTGTACCCCTTATTCTTTATCTGTGCACTGTGGACGGCTTGATTGTATTTGTGTACAGTCTTTTCTTTGGATAGCACACAAACATAAAGCTTTTTACTGTGCAGGAAGGAACTGCAGATGCTGGTTTAAACCGATGATAGATACAAAATGATGGAGTAACTCAGCGGGTCAGGCAGCATATCTGGAGAAAAGGAATAAGTGAGACCCTTCTTTATACTTCAGCCAGTGCTTTTCACTGTATCTGGGTACACATGACAATAATAATAATAAACTAAACTAAACTAAGTAATAAGTAAACAAAAAAAAAGGCTTTATCACATCTGTCCGTCAAAAATTTATACGGTCCAGAGTTATGAGTTACCCGTCTGCTAAATTCAGCCTTACCTCTGCAAGTCTCCTAATACAATCTTCCTCATCAATGCTGGCTCCAAGCTGATTGGCAACATCTTTAGCAGCACATAACATCAATCCCACCGAAAGAACCAGCAAAAGCTGGATCCAAATAAGTACAAACTGTAGATGCTGGAAATCTATACTGTTATTATTATTAGTACTATTAAAAATTAAACAAACTAGTAAAAATGAGAGAAGAATGTTGAGAGTTTCTCTGTCCTCAATATCATTACTGTTTACTGGTTAATAGGATAAGGGGGTCATCAGCATTTATTGTCCATCTCCAAAAGCTTTTAAAATGGTATTTGGATGAAGCATCTCATGAACTACAGATCTCACAGAGCTGTTGGTTGGAAGTTAAAGAATTTAAGATGCACCACCACACTCCAATTCAAGGTACAGGAGCTAAAAAAAGTACAGGAGCCTGAAATCTGTAAAGTCCAGGTTCAGGAACAGTTTCTTCCCACAACCATCAGGCTATTAAACACTACAACCTCCAAAAAAGCTCCAACCTATATAGACTTGGGGGCATTGATTTTGTCTATTTGCACTATTATTGTTTATAGAATGCACATATGTGTGTGTATATCTCTATACTTATAAAACTCTGATCTTGGATGTGTATTTATTTGTGTGATGTTCGTGTGCGTTTCACATATCCTCAAAAACACGACGTGCTAACGATGAAATTTTTACATATTCCGACTAGAGATTTATGCCATGATGTGAAAAATTGCCTTATCTGAAAATTTCATGTATCATTTCTCGAGTTATTTATGAGCAGCAAGTGACGTCAACCCCCTCCCTCCCCCTCCCTCCCTCCCCCCTCCCTCCCCCTCCCCCCCCTTTCCCCCCTCGCCCCCCGGTTCTTCAAAAGATGCAGAAACAATGAGCAAGCGGGCTCTGTACTGCAGTTCCTGAGTGCTTCTGAGGTCTTCCGAGCGCTCCCGAGGTCCCGAGCGCTGCACGCTCGTGCCTCGGCTCGGGTTTCCCGAGAACTCCCGAGTTTTCTCTCGGCTCCTCTGTCGCCTCTTCTCTCTCCCCCCCCGGGCTCTCTCTCTCCCCCAGGTTCTCTCTCCCCCCCCCGGGCTCCCTCTCCCTCCCCCCCCGGGCTCTCTTTCACCCCCCCCCCCGGCCTCTCCCTGCCCCCGGCCTCTCCCTGCCTCCGGCCTATCCCTCCCCGTCGGCCTCTCCCTTCCCCCCCGGCCTCTCTCTCCCCCCCCCGGCCTCTCTTCCTCAGCCTCTCTTTCACTACCCCCTCCCCCAGGTCCGCTCTTCCAACTCCCTCTTCCCCCCCTTCCCCCACCCCTCCTGCCCCAGTCCCCTCCCCCCCCTCCCCCCACCCCCTTTCTCTTCCCTCCCCTCCACCCTCCTCTCTCTCCCCCCCCTCTCTTTCCCCCCTCTCTCTCTCCCCCTCCTCTCTCTCTCCCCCTCCTCTCTCTCTCTCCCCCCTCCTCTCTCCTCTCTCTCCCTCCGCTCCTCTCTTTCCTCCCCTCCTCTCTCTCCCCTGCCTTTCTTTTGGATAGCTGACGTTTTGGGTTGAGACCCTTTGTGATGTGGAATCAAGGAAATTATTCTGAATTTGCTGCTAAGTCACAGTATTAGCTTGTTTGCTGCAGACACAGAGGATAAACTTCCATCCATTTGTGCAAATGAGCAGCTTTTAAAATGTACAAATGGAAAATCGCTTGTCGAATTATGTGCCCAACATGTGCCCGTGGAAAAGGTGAAAATAAATATTGCACTTTGCATGAGGTTGCTGACATTATTTGGAATAGTTAATTTCCACAAGCAAAATTACCTTTTAAATGTTCAAAATCTACTTTTTATAACATTTTTTGGGATTATTTAGATGTAAAATTCCATTAGTTTATAAATGGTTTAGAGCAGAAAGCTTTCACATTAATGTCAATAACTTTGAACCAGCGCCCGGTGAGTAATCTACTTCTGCATTTCATTATCAGTTGAAGCACTAACGTAACAGGAACTGTTCACAAAATCATGAATACATCAAGTAAATCGCAGATCTTTGCAAAATAAAACTTTGAGAATTCAATTTCCTACACCTTTCTGACTGCAAAAGTTTTTATAGATATGTGAAGAGAAAGAGATTAGTTAAAACAAATGTAGGTCCCTTGCAGTCAGAAACAGGTGAATTGATCATGGGGAACAAGGACATGGCAGACCAATTGAATAACTACTTTGGTTCTGTCTTCACTAACGAAGACATAAATAATCTGCCGGAAATAGCAGGGGACCGGGGGTCAAATAAGGTGGAGGAACTGAGTGAAATCCAGGTTAGCCGAGAAGTGGTGTTGGGTAAACTGAATGGATTAAAGGCCGATAAATCCCCAGGGCCAGATATGCTGCATCCCAGAGTACTCAAGGAAGTAGCCACAGAAATAGTGGATGCATTAGTGATAATTTTTCAAAACTCCTTAGATTCTGGAGTAGTTCCTGAGGATTGGAGGTGATTGGAGAGAGAAAACGGGGAATTACAGACCAGTTAGTCTAATGTCGGTAGTGGGGAAACTGCTAGAGTCAGTTATTAAAGATGGGATAGCAGTACATTTGGAAAGTGGTGAAATCATTAGACAAAGAAAGCATGGATTTACAAAAGGTAAATCATGTCTGATGAATCTTATAGAATTTTTCGAGGATGTAACTAGCAGAGTGGATAACCAGTGGATGTGTTATATCTAGGCTTTCAGAAGGCCTTCGCAAATTCCCACATAAGAGATTAGTATACAAACTTAAAGCACACGGTATTGGGGGTTCAGTATTGATGTGGATAGAGAACTGGCTGGCAGACAGGAAGCAAAAGGTAGGAGTAAACGGGTCCTTTTCAGAATGGCAGGCAGTGACTAGTGGGGTACCGCAAGGCTCAGTGCTGGGACCCCAGCTATTTACAATATATATTAATGATTTGGATGAGGGAATTGAATGCAACATCTCGAAGTTTGCAATGACACTAAGCTGGGGGATAGTGTTAGGTGTGAGGAGGATGCAAGGAGGCTGCAAGATGACTTGGATAGGCTGGGTGAGTGGGCAAATGCATGGTAGATGCAGTATAATGTGGATAAATGTGAGGTTATCCACTTTGGTGGCAAAAACAGGAGATTAGACTATTACTTAATGGTGGCAAATTAGGAAAAGGGGAGATGCAACGAGACCTGGGTGTCATGGTACACCAATCATTGAAAGTAGGCATGCAGGTGCAGCAGACAGTGAAGAAAGAAAATGGTATGTTAGCATTCATAGCAAACTGATTTGAGTATAGGAGCAGGGAGGTTCTACTGCAGTTGTACAGGGTTTTGATGAGGCCAAACCTGGAGTATTGCGTACAGTTGTGGTCTCCAAATCTGAGAAAATACATTCTTGCCATAGAGGGGGTACAGAGAAGGTTCACCAGACTGATTCCTGGGTTGTCAGGACTTTCAGGAAAGACTGGATAGACTTGGCTTGTACTCGCTAGAATTTAGAAGATTGAGGGGGGATCTTATAGAAACTTACAAAATTCTTAAGGGGTTGGATAGGCTAGATGCAGGAAGATTGTTAACCATATATAATAACCATATAACAATTACAGCACGGAAACAGGCCCTCTCGGCCCTTCCAGTCCGTGCCGACCATTTGTTTTCCCCTAGTCCCATCTACCTGCACTCAGACCATACCCCTCCATTCCCTTCACGTCCATATACCTATCCACTTTACTCTTAAATGTTAAAATCGATCCTGCCTCCACCACTTCTGCTGGAAGCTCATTCCACACAGCCACCACCCTCTGAGTAAAGAAGTTCCCCTCACGTTACCCGAAACCTCTGTCCCTTAATTCTCATGTCATGCCCTCTTGTTTGAATCTTCCCTACCCTCAATGCGAAAAAACGTATCCACGTCAACTCTGTCTATCCCTTTCATCATTTTAAAGACCTCAATCAAGTCCCCCCTTAACCTTCTGTGCTCCAAAGAATAAAGACCTAACTTGTTCAACCTTTCTCTGTAACATAGTTGCTGGAACCCTGGCAACATTCTAGTAAATCTCCTCTGTACTCTCTCTATTTTGTTGACATCCTTCCTATAACTAGGCGACCAAAATTGTACACCATACTCCAGAATTGGTCTTACCAATGCCTTGCACAATTTTAACATTACTTCCCTACTCCTATATTCAATGCTCCGATGTTGGGGAGGTCCAGAACAAGGGGTCACAGTCTAAGGATAAGGGGGAATTCCTTTAGGACTGAGATGAGGAAAACATTTTTCACACAGTGGTGAGTCTCTGGAATTATCTGCCACAGAAGGTAGTTGAAGCCAGTTCATTGACTATATTTAAGAGGGAGTTAGATGTGGCCCTTGTGGCTAAAGGGATCAGGGGGTATGGAGAGAAGGCAGGTACGGGATACTGAGTTGGATGATCAGCCATGATCATATTGAATGGCGGTGCAGGCTCGAAGGGCCGAATGGCCTAATCCTGCATCTATTTTCTATGTTTCTATGTTTCACTCTTTTGGAAGAGAGAAACCTTTAATTTGTCACAAGGTGAGATCAGGTTCCTTCTTCACACTAATGGTGTATGGGGGAGTAAAGCTGTATAAAACAGGTAAGGATGGGCTAAAGCCGGGCAAGTGGTAGATGGCGAAGATAAACACAAAATGCTGGACTAACTCAACGGGTTAGGCAACATCTCTGGAGAAAAGGAATAGGTGATGTTTCAGGTTTTTGACCCTTCTTCGGACTCCAGCCTGAAGAAGGTTCTCGACCTGAAATGTCACCACCTATTCCTTTTCTCAAGAGATGGCCTAATCCATTGAGTTAATCCAGCATTTTGTGTCTAACTTTAATGTAAGCCACCATCTGCATTTCTTTCCTACACGTGATATACGGCTACAGGTGGGGGCTGGGGGGTGGGGGGGGGGGGGGGAGATTGGAGATGGATCCAGCTTTCTCACCCCTATTCCATAAGTCTGATGAAAGGAACCAACCCAAAACATCGTCTGATCATTCCCTCCACAGAGCTGTCTGACCCACCGTGTTCTTCCAGCAAATTGTTTTTTGCTCAAGATTCCAACATCTGCAGTTTCTTGAGTCTCTCTCTAGCTGAGAGGTATTTGCAGCTCCCCGAGGTAAAATATTTGTTTAATTAAAGATAAAGATAATTCAGGTGAATATACACAAAAGGCAGTTTTATGGGTAAATTCACTTACTTTGTTATGTAAAAAATTAAAAATAAATCATATTTAAACCTTAATTTGGTTGTGGACTTATCATTTTCAGAGAAAAACACATAATGCATTATAGTTTTTAACCAAAGTCATTTTCAATGACTCAACATCTCACAATTAAGTTAGCTCATAAAGTATTTATGCCTTTAGTCAAAGATTTCCCAGAGGATGTGTTTACAGATGCATTTAAATGATGGATGTCAAAATAAAAGGTATGGATCTGAAAAACTGTGAGGACAAATATAGCTTTGTTCAGTACCAGAACTGAGATTTCCTACGGTGTGTGGCGATTTGGGGTGGTGTATAATAGGGTCATTTTGTATTCACTTTTGATTTGTGTATTTTCACTTCTGAGTTGCTTTAAATAAAGGAACTGTGGACTTGCTTTTCTGGACTTATTATTTTGCAGATACTCTTAGCGATTACAAAGAGAGGAATAATTGTTTCATACTTATTAAGTCAATCAACTGATTTGAATTTCATCTCATGTTTTATTAGAGAGGATTTCTCAGTCCCACCGTTTCAATACTTCAAGGGGCGGCACGGTGGCACAGCAGTAGAGTTGCTGCCTTGCAGTGCCAAAGACCCGGGTTCAATCCTGACTATGGGTGTTGTCTGTATGGAGTTTGTACGTTCTCCCTGTGACTACTTGAGTTTACTCTGGGTGCTCTGGTTGCCTTTCTCACTCCAACGAAGTACAGATTTGTAAGTTCATTGGCTTTGGTAAAGATTGTAAATTGTCCCCAGCATGTAGTAATAATATACGAGGATGTCGGTACAGACTTGGTGGGCCAAAGGGCCTGTTTCTGCACTGTATCTCTAAACTAATCTAAACTAAACTTCTTTATGCTATTATTTTCCAAATCATATTGTAACTTCAAAAATCAGAATGCTATTGATATTCACTTTAGCTCCTCTAGGGAACATTGAGTTTTGGGCAGATAAGAGTAAATATTTGCATCTCTGGGGGTAATAAATTTATATCCAAGTGAGATTGCTTGTGATGCAAATACAAGTTATGTAATGCGGATTTAACTTTATAACAACAAGATTAACAGAATCTTTGTTTTACTCATTTAATGTGAAAATGCTAATGATGCCATTAATGATGCAGTGTATCTTTATAAATTGTGTTGTTTGCTGACTTCACCAATATTACCTTGAGCTATTAGAATCTACACTGCAGTAAAAATCTTGCATATTATTAAATTATTCATGAACTCAGTAAGATTTTTAATGGTGTAACTTTTAGTTGTTGGTTTGAATAAATGACATTATATGTTGTATATGTATATTGTACTTCTCACATAACTTAGTTTGAACTTTTTGCTTTTTGATTTGCTTTTTGTAGGAAACATTCAAAGTAAATTGGTTGCACAGCTAGTCTGATGATATTAAAGCTTTTGAATACCGGAGACCTTTGAATGTACATGCCAACCGCAATAATTAGAGAGGGCTGCAGAATTGCAAGATCTTTAAGTGAAACTTTCTTCAAGTTCAACAACAAATGATACCACTAGGTAGACACAAAATGCTGGAGTAACTCAGTGACCCGAAACGTCACCCATTCCTTCTCTCCAGAGATGCTGCCTATCCCACTGAATTACTCCAGCATATTGTGTCTAACTTCGATTTAAACCAGCATCTGCAGTTCTTTCCCACACAAATGATGCCACTTTGCCACTTCTGGTCCCACATACTGGTTAGCAACTGGATTTTTAATTTCCTCTCGTAATTTAGACTGAAGTGATGCAGTACCTTTTGTATGATAAATAGTTTGCTTATATGGTGATCTTACATGTAATGGGACACAGGCTTGCTGGTACCTAAGTTTCAACATTCTTGTGTGTGAGCCAACATTAGAATGTAGTTTGCAAATGTAGTTTGAACTCAAAGAATAAAGGGCTTCTGAACAGGCAGCCGGTGAAAAATGCTATTGAATGTAGTATTTTACTTACATATTAGGTAACATCTTTCTTTCGACTAGCTTTAGTAGAAACACTTCAGAAAGTGTAGTATAATTTTATTCTGTTCCAAACTTGGGCAAGTAACTCAGCGTTAATCCAAATCAGGTCTCCAAATCTGAGAAAAGACATTCTTGCCATAGAAGGGGCACAGAGAAGGTTCATCACACTAATTCCTGTGATGTCAGGACTTTCATATGAGGAAAGACTGGATAGACTTGGCTTGTACTCGCTAGAATTTAGAAGACTGAGGAGGGATCTTACAGAAACTTACAAAATTCTTAAGGGGTTGGATAGGCTAGATGCAGGAACTTTGTTCCCGATGTTGCGGAGGTCCAGAACAAGTCTAAGGATAAGGGGGAATTCCTTTAGGACCGAGATGAGGAAAACATTTTTCACACAGAGAGTGGTGAGTCTCTGGAATTATCTGCCACAGAAGGTAGTTGAGGCCAGTTCATTGGCTATATTTAAGAGGGAGTTAGATGTGGCTAAAGGGATCAGGGGGTATGGAGAGAAGGCAGATACGGGATACTGAGTTGGATGATCAGCCATGATCATATTGAATGGCGGTTCAGGGTCGAAGGGCCGAATGGCCTACTCTTGCACCTATTTTCTATGTTTCTATGTTTCTAAGTGATCAATAGATTTTAGAAAATAGAAACACATACAAGAATGAAATTTCATGGAAACACATAAATAATAAAGGACAAAGAATGTAGAGAGGCACAAGGTCAATAATAAATGAGCAAAATATGTGCATAGGAAATGAGACTGAAAGGGCACTGATAGATACTTAGGATTAGATATTCACTGTGGATCACTGGCATTAAATTCATGTCAATGTATTGGCCCTAGTTGTACTCACCTCAATGTGACATCCTCCATTGAATCCTCAGAATCTCTGCCTCGTGAAAATAGCATTCATAACTGAGATGTGGACCAAATCGCAATCTAACTGCCCACCCAACTCATTGCTTACTACCATATGTGAAGAGTCTGCTGTAACTACAGTCTAAGTAACAAATTAAGAACCCATAGTGGAAGTAAGTAATTCTTGATCCCAAGTGAAATACGGTTTGTTTAACGTGGAGAACTGTATGCAGAAAAAGCGATTGCAACCGTGGGCCAATATTCTTGCATGTGTTTAATGCCAGCAATTAACATGTTTTTATTTTTATTTTTCATTTAAGAGTCTGACTAGGAAGAAATTACCGAAGACAGATGCAAAAAGCTGGCATAAATCAGCGGGACAGGCAGCATCTCTGGGGTGAAGGAATGAGTGAAGTTTCAGTTCGGGACCTATCTTCAGGCCAGTTAGGGATAAGGAAAAAGAGAGATATAGACAATGATGTTGAGAGATAAAGAAAAATGAATGAAAGATATGCAAAAAAGTAATGATGATAACGGAAACAGGCCATTGTTTGTTGTTTGTTGGGTGAAAATGAGAAGCTGGAGCGACGGGTGGGGGAGGGATGAAGAGGGAGGAAATGCCAGGGTTATTTGGTTTAGAGAAATCAATATTCATACCATTGGGCTGTAAGCTGCCCAAGCAAAATATGAAATGCTGTTTCTCCAATTTGTGTTTAGCCTCTGACAATGGAGGAGACCTAGGACAGAAAGGCCTGTGTTGGAATGGGAATGAGAATTAAAATACTTAGCCACCGGGAGATCAGGTAGGTTCAGGTGGAATGAGAAAAGCTGTTCAGTGAAACGTTTACGTTTGGTCTCACCGATGAATAAGAGTCCACATCATGAACAACGGATACAGTAGATAAGGTTGGAGGAGGTGGAAGTGAAACTCGGCCTAACCTGAAAGGACTGTTGGGGCCCCTGGACAGAGTCGAAGGAGGAGGTATAGGGACGGGTGTTGCATCTTCTGCGGTTGCAGGGAAAGGTACCTGGGGAGGAGGTGGCTTGGGTGGGAAGGGATGAGTTAACCAGGGAGTTGTGAAGGAGCGGTCTATATGGAAGGCAGAAAGGGGTGGAGATGGGAAGATGTGATGAGTGTTGGGATCCCGTTGGAGGTGGTGAAATTTTCAGAGGATTATATGTTGTATGTGATGGCTGATGGGGTGAAAGGTAAGGACTAGGAGGACTCTATCTCTGTTGTGACTAGGGGGAGGGGGAGCAAAGGCGAAGCTGTGGGATACCGAGGAGCCTTGAGTGAAGGCCCAATTTATGATTGGAGAGAAGAACACCTGTTCCGTAAAGAATGAGGACATCTCAGATGTCCTGGTATGGAACACCTCATCTTGGGCACAGATGCAGCATAGACGGAGGAATGGGGAGTAGGGGATAGAGTAGGTTTCTGGTCAAGACCCTTCTCCAGAGTCAGTTTCAAGACAAAGATGGTTGAAGAAGGGTCTCGACCCAAAATGTCTCCTATTCTTTTTCTCCAGAGATGCTGACCCGCTGCGTTACTCCAGATTTTTGTGTCTATCATAGGAATAAGCTAATTGACTCTTCACATCTGCTCCACTATTCAATTAATTCATAGTTGATATTTTACTTCACAACTACTTTAATGCACTCAATTAATTTCCCTTGAATCTTTTATTATCCCAAACTCTATAGGGTCTGGACAGGGTGGGAAAAATAAAATTAAGATGATAAACGTAATCAACTTGGATTGGAAAGAATAATGCACTGGTCAATTAGCGGGAACATGGGGAGGAAAAACAAATTGAGCCGTGCAGAAATTGGAGAAGTAATATTTGCAGCTGTGAGTTGGAAGGTTTCCAAGTGAACTGCAGTAATTATCTGGCATACGATGGATTGGTGCTGAGCAATGGGGTCATCGAAGGAATAACATACGGGTTTGTTAATTGGCTGAACGCAACCCATTGCTCCAGATGAATGAACTTTTAATTAATGTGTGGAAGTTACTGAACTTTGTGACCGAAGACAGCTCTAATCCTTCACAGTGTGAGCCAGCTATCTAACTGAAAATGCTTCGTAATGTTCTGCAATGTGCGTGTGTGTACACTAATTGTTTAGTTTACATTTGAACTGATATTAAATCAGTGTTTTGATCAACGCCTACACTTAGTTGCTCAGACATCAATTTCAGGGGGGCGGAGAAAAAGTGTGACGACAGGACTGAGGAACTGGATTGGTCTCAGCAAGTGAACTACAGATAACATATGTTTGCTCATTAATTAGGAATACAGCTTTTTAAATGAGTTTTTGATAAAGAATGTATCCACATATTATTATTCCTTATATGGAATAAACCTCATTGAGAATATTTACGAGGTTGAGTGCTTCATTGACTCAAGGCCTATGGACCAAATTTGAATAATGTAACAATTCAGAACAAGATATGAATAGGACTCGGTGAATTAGTGCTCAGCCTTGCCAATGTATAGTTTAATTAAACAGATTAATGTAGGAAATAAGTTTGCTGTGATCTTAAGGTCAACTACAATTTCAGCAATGGCATTTTATGTGAAGACAGACCGAGACACAAATCACATCTAACTGAAGGGCGGTGTTTCATTAAATACACTGCTCACATTTTAGTTGACATTGTTTCTGCCAAATTGAGTAGCTCTTGTAATTCTTCCTATGATCCCATGAGATTAACATGTGGCTATAAGTGAAGGGAAAACATGTGACGATAAACTGACATAACTCACGCTGTTACTCTTCGATCTTAGAAATGCAAGGTTAGATGGAATTTCTCAAATTCATGCAAAGTTTTGGTTGGTTTTGAGAGTAATTTGTTCTGTGTGAATAACAAAGGGTGAATATGTACTGCTTTAATGAGATGATTACTTTCCATCAATTGGATTTCATTACTTTTTGGTTGCAGAAGCATGTTATACTGATTACTCAAGCAAGTCCAGTATTATTCGCAGAATGAAAATAATTAATCCAGTGAAATATACCTTGCATATATTAAAAAATCCTTGTCTACGATATCTCTTCAATTTTTTAGCAGTCGTTTTTGAAATTTCAATTATTTCACTGTTATGTATAAGGATTGTTAATTGTATTTCAGAACAGGGAATCAATATCAACCCAGTCTGATGAAGGGTCTCAACTCGAAACATCACCCATTCCTTCTCTCCAGAGATGCTGCCTGTCCCACTGCGTTATTCCAGCATTTTGTGTCTACTGTACCTTTGATTTAAACCAGCCTCTGCGGTTCTTTCCTGCACATCAACCCATTTTAGTTTAGTATAGAGATAGTGTGGAAACAGGCCCTTTGGCTCACCGGGTCCAAGCACTGATCTGAGGATGTTGAGAGTCTATTTCAGGACTGCCTTAGTTAATATATTGGGTTGATCAAAACCACTTCATTCTTGCCTGAATGAGTATACCAGCAAAACAAAGAATACAAAAAACAAATATAAGTAACGTCATAAACAACAGAGCAGATCCAAGTTCTGCAGTCCTGTCATCTGGTTGTCAGCAGTGGCAGACAATCGATAAACTAATGAGAGGAGAAGCCCACAAGAACATAGCAACCTCAGCAATGACAGGGACCAGTCTGTGAGTATTGAAGTCAGGGCAGAAACAGTCACAACCTCAGTCTGCCAGAACAATTATGATCCATCCTGGCTATTCCCTGAGAAGCCCACTGTCATAGATATCAGTTTTCAACCAATTCTATTCACTTCACGTGCTATCAAGAAGTGGCTGACAATGTTTGCTGCAGCAAAGCAATGGGACCAGACTGCATCCACCTGTAGTACTGAAGGCTTCATTTATTGGACATCCTGCACCTCCAGTGAGGGAGAACTATGAATTTGAGTAAATGAGAATTGTGATTGCAGGATTGGTTCAGACCAATTGTAACCAGTTCTAATCAACAAAGAACTGCCACAAATGGGAGATTGTCCATCTTGTAGCAAACACCTGCTGGTTGGAGCTAAATCAATTAGAAATATACACTATTTCAAAAGTGCCACCAATCAATAGAAAGACAAAGGAAGGTACTATTAAATCCATGGGAAAGTCCATCTAAATCCTGGCTAAGAGTTAGTATAAAGTAAAGAATTTATGCATCTACAAGGCCTGTTAGCCTTTTTCTGTAAGAAGCTACAAGCTGCGAGCTGGTGCCACTAAGTCTAGGTCCTAGATCGATATATCAGATAAGGTGACGTGCAGATGTCCTCTTCATTGTTAAAATGTATGAGGACTCTGCAAAGAAACTCCAAGGTGTTGTAGATGCATTATCTTGATTGGATAGCTGCAAAGGGATTGTAAATACTGTTAATATTGTTGCAGGACAGTTATACTGCTGTTTGATGATTGGCTGAGGTGTGAAGCCCTGGCTGAATTGTTTATACTGCCAGGGGAAATGTTGCATTATTTAGTTAGCTGACTACTTGCCAGAAGCTTCTGTGGAAACATTGTAATGGGACTCTTTGTAATTGTGTTGGGGAACTGTCAATAATACTTTAATGTAATCGATATGTGTGATTGGCTTGTAAGTGGCGCAACCCCTATGTAGTTTGGCCCCGCAGGGTTCGATGACTTATTAAAGGTAGCCCCCACGAGGTCCATTGTCGATCTTCTGGAAGGGTGTTTGGGACTGCGTGACCTTTTGGTGATGTCTGCTTGCACAAAGCTGAAGGGCTTGGACAGGCAGAGACAAGGATCAAATCAGCGGTGGTTAAGTATTGTATAGGGGATTTGTTGTTCGTTCAAAAAATAAAGTTTAGTAGTCCAGTGCTTGACTCAGTGTTTGACTGAACTAGACTAAGGGGGTAAGCTGTAGGAGCATAATTACAGTGGTTTGCTAAAGTATTCATACCCCTTGAACTTTTCCAAATTTTGTCATGTTACAACCACAAATGTAAATGTATTTTATTGGAATTTTATGTGATAGACCAACACAAAGTGGTGCATAATTGTGAAGTGGAAGGAAAATTCTAAATGGATTCCAAATTTTATTACAAATAAAAAACTGAAAAGTGTGGCGTGCAAAAGTATTCAGCCCCCCTGAGTCAATACTTTGTAGAACCACCTTTTGCTGTAATTACAGCTGCAAGTCTTTTGGGGTATGTCGCTACCAGCTTTGCACATCTAGAGACTGGCATTTTTGCCCATTGTTCTTTGCAATATAGCTCAAGCTCAGTCAGATTGGATGGAGAGCGTCTGTGAACAGCAATTTTCAAGTCTTGCCAGAGATTCTCAATTGGATTTAGGTCTGGACTTTGACTGGGCCATTCTAACACATGAATATGCTTTGATCTAAACCATTCCATTATAGCTCTGGCTGTATGTTTAGGGTCGTTGTCCTGCTGGAAGATGAACCTCTGCCCCAGTCTCAAGTCTTTTGCAGACTCTAACAGGTTTTCTTCCAAGATTGCCCTGTATTTGGCTCCATCCATCTTCCCATCGACTCTGACCAGCTTCCCTGTCCCTGCTGAAGAAAAGCATCCCCACAGCATGATGCTGCCACCACCATGTTACACAGTGGGGATGGTGTGTTCAGGGTGATGTGCAGTGTTAGTTTTCTGCCACACATAGCGTTTTTGCATTTAGGTCAAAAACTTCAATTTTGGTCTCATCAGACCAGAGCACCTTCCTCCACGTGTTTGCTGTATCCACCACATGGCTTGTGGCAAACTGCAAATGAGACTTCTTACGACTTTGTTTCAACAGTGGCTTTCTTCTTGCCACTCTTCCATAAAGGCCCGATTTGTGGAGTGCATGACAAATAGTTGTCCTGTGGACAGATTCTCCCACCTGAGCTGTGGATCTCTGCAGCTCCTCCAGAGTTACCATGGGCCTCTTGGCTGCTTCTCTGATCGATGCTCTCCTTGCCCGGCCTGTCAGTTTAGGTGGACGGCCATGTCTTGGTAGGTTTGCAGTTGTGCCATACTCTTTCCATTTTCGGATGATGGATTGAACAGTGCTCCGTGAGATGTTCAAAGTTTGGGATTTTTTTATAACCTATCCCTGCTTTAAACCTCTCCACAACTTTATCCCTGACCTGTCTGGTGTGTTCCTTGGGCTTCATGATGCCCAACAAACATTGTTTGTTCACAAATGTTCTCTAACAAACCTCTGAGGCCTTCACAGAACAGCTGTATTTATACTGATTAGATTACACACAAGTGGACTCTATTTACTAATTAGGTGACTTCTGAAGGCAATTGGTTGCACTGGATTTTATTTAGGGATATCAGAGTAAAGGGGGCTGAATACTTTTGCACGCCACACATTTCAGTTTTATATTTGTAAAAAAATTTGAAAACAATGTATAATTTTCCTTCCACTTCACAATTATGCGCCACTTTGTGTTGGTCTATCACATAAAATCCCAATAAAATACATTTACGTTTGTGGTTGTAATGTGACAAAATGTGGAAAAGTTCAAGGGGTATGAATACTTTTGCAAGCCACTGTACATTGGGGGCTCCTTCAGGATCTCAACGGACCCCGGACACAGGTTTGTGATCGAGGGTGTTGAGCTGTTCCAGATTGCGAGGGGAGAAATCGGTGCCAAGGTGTGGCTTTCGCATCAGTTTTCCCACTTTGCTAGTTGCAGCGGATCGATCATTCGCAAACTTGGGTAGGGGTCCCTACGAATTCTGAGAACAAGTAGCCTTACACTGAGGGCATCCTTGCATTTAGGGGTTTGAGGCCCCCTTTTTATTTTTGGGTTCGAGGCCCTCTCCTTTGGGTTTGAGGCCCGCCAAATGTGGTCAACATCTGCAGCTGCTGCTAAGACCAACCATTAGGTACCATTGAGTTGGCCTGACATCGAGAATAACTTAGTGGTTTGAGGCCCTGCCCAGAATTGGATATCTGATTGGCTGGATATTGGAAACCCAGATTGGGTCTAAACAGTACTAAGAGGCGAAGTACTGCGTAGTTGCTGGGGGTGCAGATTGCAAAGGCACTCTAAAAATCGGCATCTACTGCCAGTGTGAAGCGATTACGCACTGACACCCGGTACAAAGCAGGTAGGTAGGAAGAAGCCCCTTGCAAGGGTGAACCCAGGTGCATTCGAGTCCCCGCCTGTGTGAGAGTATCTGGATCTCTGAAAAAACGAGGGAGGAGTCCCGTAAAGGGACTGGGAATTCAGGGGTTAAAGTATAATTGGCAGAGAATACTTTTAACCATCTGAGAAATTCATAATCATAAAGACGTTTCCTTATTTTTTAATTCGAATTTGCGTACTAAAAAATAATTGGATAGAGAAAATAATGAGCTGAAAATTCTTCGATCTAAATTTACTAAATTCAGGACCTCATATTGAGGTGCTGGATAATTCAAAGTGTACATATCTCTTTTTTCCAAGTTAACTTGTGCATAAATACTTTGTTAAAATTCTTGATGGTTAAGTTTTGTGAAGCTACATTTTAAAGTGATTGCCGTTGTTGCTTTGTATTTACTGTGTATTGCCTCGGTTTTAAATTTTGAATGTTGTAATAGTGGTTTAAATGGACTGTATCAGAAAATAGTTTGATTGAGACTGTTGTAATAATTGGAGTCCGACACGTGATTGTTTGGCCAGGGGTTCGTATCCTTCCGATCACTGTGTCGGGGGAGGGATTATTCCGTTGGTTGAACACACCACCAGAAGGGATTAAAATATACTATGATTTGCTTTTGGAACTGTACATTTACCGAATGCGATATTAGATGAATGCTTGTAGTTTCTATCGAAGTATGGTTTTGTATGATGATAATAATAAGTGGTATAATTTCTTGGTACGATTTTGCTCATGTGTTTGGAGCTCATTTGCTTGTGTTTGAATTATGGTTGCTCTGGGTATAGGAAACTGGCTGCGGGAACTTGTTTGATTGTGTTTGACTGTGTTTGATTGTTCTCAGGAGCATCTTAACTTTTGGATGATTGAGGATTGTTAAAATTGTAGGAGTTGAAATTGTGTGGATTTGTGGGAAATGGTCGAAGAATTTGGGTACGAGATTGAAAGGAATGATTGTGTGCGAGAAGTGCGAGACTGCTGATGCGCACCGGAGCTTTTGGCCATGGTTCGGGAGCGAGCTTGATAGCCTCAGAGATTGCGAGGGAGGTGTGAATTGTTAAGAAGGTGTGAGTGGCTTAGGAGTTTGTTTCCGTTGTTTAGAAACATGGGGAATAACATGGAGCTGACAGATATGACTGAGGATTTCAAAAGCCCATTGCAATTAATATGCACTGAATTTCCACAAAAAGCTGAGAGGTTGAGAAATTTTTCAGGAGCATTAAATAAGGAATTAGGGGATGAATTAGAAAGGAGGCATTAAGACATTGCAGGGAATAAGATATATGGAACAAATTATTCGGCAACGTGGAAACAGTGAGGTAGCGAAGGAGTTGATAAGATTGTGGAGAACCTATTATACAACATGAAAGGCAAATAGAGAAGTTATCAGAATGACAAATTGGAGGAAAGCAACCTCAAGGCTTGAGATAGAGCTGAAGGATACTGAAGTCTATCAACCTCTAGATACCTTAAGAGAAGAGCAGAAATGTATTAAGGAGCAGGAGCAGCAGGGAAGGGGGAAATCTTCCAAAGGGGAACTGGCCCCGAAAACTCTTGAATTTAAGGACCCGGTGGTTGGCATTGACCTTAAAGGGAAGGAAGACGATTATTTAAAAGATGGGAAGGCTTTCTAATTAGAGACTCACAGTTTTCCCTTTATTCTTCTCATGTTCCCAGTTCTGATATACCCTGTTTAGCCTGTGAACAGGGCACACATTTGGATCCAGCAGCACCTTTGACTCTACCCACTAAATTTACACCCGCAGTGGAGACACCAGCACGGGATTCTTTGGCCCCGATTGCTTCACCGGCAATAGATAGTTCAATAGCTCATGGAGCTAGGAAGAAAGTTAGAATTGGACTGTTGTTTAAAGATAAGAGTTTTAAAGGAATAGTGCAATCTCTGAAATGTTTTTGTGAGCCGGTGTCTGAACGGGCAGCGGGGGATCATAAGGAGTCGTTTGAAAGCACCTGGGCTTGAAGGGAACCAATGTCCTTGGGGGAGTGTTTGCTAGTGCTGCCAGGGAGGATTTAAACTAATGTGGCAGGCAGATGGGAGCATGAGCAGAGAGACAGAGGGATGTAAAATGAGGGTGGAAGCAATAGGTAGCAAGGTGAAAAGTAAAAGTGGCAGGCAGAAAAATACAGGGCAAAAATCAAAAAGGGCCAAATTTCAACATAATTGTATAAGGGGTAAGAGTGTTGTAAAACCAAGCCTGAGTGCATTGTGTCTCAATGCAAGGAGCATTCGTAATAAGGTGGACGAGTTAAATGTGCAGATAGTTATTAATGTTGGGATCACGGAGACATGGCTCCAGGGTGACCAAGGCTGGGAGCTGAACATCCAGGAATATTCAATATTCAGGAGGGATAGACAGAAAGGAAAAGGAAGTGGAGTAGCGTTGCTGGTTAGAGAGGAGATTAACGCAATAGAAAGGAAGGACATTAGCTTGGAGGATGTGGAATTGATATGGGTAGAGCTGCGAAACACAAAGTTGCAGAAAACGCTAGTGGGATTTGTGTACAGGTCACCTAACAGTAGTAGTGGAGTTGGGGATGGCATCAAACATGAAATTAGAAATGCGTGTGACAAAGGTAAAACAGTTATAATGGGTGAATTAAATTTACATATAGATTGGGTGAATCAAATTGGCTGGGGTGCTGAGGAAGAGGATTTCTTGGAATGTATGCGGGATAGTTTTCTAAACCGACATGTAGAGGAACCAACGAGAGAGCAGGCTATTCTAGACTGGGTACTCAGTAATGAGGAAGGGTTAGTTAGCAGTCTTGTTTTGCGAGGCCCCTTGGGCAAGAGTCACCATAATATAGTTGAGTTCTTCATTAGGATGGAGAGTGTTAATTCAGAAACGAAGGTTCTGAACTTAAAGAAAGGTAACTTTGAGGGTATGAGACGTGAATTGGCCAAGATAGACTGGCAAGTGATTCTTAGAGGGTTGACGGTGGAAATGCAATGGAAGGCATTTAAAGACTGCATGGATGAACTACAACAATAGTTCATCCCAGTTTGGCAAAAGAATAAATCAGGGAAGGTACTGCATCCGTGGGTAACAAGGGAAATCAGGGAGAGTATCAAAACTAAAGATGAAGCATACAAATTAGCCAGAAAAAGCAGCCTACCAGAGGACTGGGAGAAATTCAGAGTCCAGCAGAGGAGGACAAAGTGCATAATTAGGAAAGGGAAAATAGATTATGAAAGAAAACTGGCACGGAACATAAAAACGGACTGCAAAAGTTTTTATAGATATGTGAAGAGAAAAATGTTCGTTAAAACAAATGCAGTCAGAAACTGGTGAATTGGACATGGCAGACCAATTGAATAACTACTTTGGTTCTGTCTTCACTAAGGAAGACATAAATAATCTGCCGAAAAGAGCAGGGGACCGGGGGTCAAATGAGATGGAAGAACTGAGTGAAATCCAGGTTAGCCGGGAAGTGGTGTTAGGTAAATTGAATGGATTAAAGGCCGATAAATCCCCAGGGCCAGATAGGCTGCATCCCAGAGTACTTAAGGAAGTAGCCCCAGAAATAGTGGATGCATTAGTGATAATTTTTCAAAACTCTTTAGATTCTGGAGTGGTTCCTGAGCATTGGAGGGTCGATAATGTAACCCCACTTTTTAAAAAGTGAGGGAGACAGAAAACGGGGAATTACAGACCAGTTAGTCTAACATCGGTAGTGGGGAAACTGCTAGAGTAAGTTATTAAAGATGGGATAACAGCACATTTGGAAAGTGGTGAAATCATTGGACAAAGTCAGCATGGATTTATGAAAGGTAAATCATGTCTGACGAACCTTATAGAATTTTTCGAGGATGTAACTAGTAGAGTGGATAAGGGAGAACCAGTGGATGTGTTATATCTGGACTTTCAGAAGGCTTTCGACAATTCAAACTTAAAGCACACGGTATTGGGGTTTCAGTGTTGATGTGGATAGAGAACTGGCTGGCAGATAGGAAGCAAAGAGTAGGAGTAAACGGGTCCTTTTCAGAATGGCAGGCAGTGACTAGTGGGGTACCGCAACGCTCAGTGCTGGGACCACAGCTATTTACAATATATATTAATGATCTGGATGAGGGAATTGAATGCAACATCTCCAAGTTTGCAGATGACACGAAGCTGGGAGGCAGTGTTAGCTGTGAGGAGGATGCTAGGAGGCTGCAAGATGACTTAGATAGGTTGGGTGAGTGGGCAAATGCATGGCAGATGCAGTATAATGTGGATAAATGTGATGTTATCCACTTTGGCGGCAAAAACAGGAGGGTAGACTATTATCTGAACGGTGGCCGATTAGGAAAAGGGGAGATGCAATGAGACCTGGGTGTCATGGTACACCAGTC
This sequence comes from Okamejei kenojei, assembly GCA_035221665.1. Taxonomy (NCBI): domain Eukaryota; kingdom Metazoa; phylum Chordata; class Chondrichthyes; order Rajiformes; family Rajidae; genus Okamejei; species Okamejei kenojei. The sequence goes on along the minus strand of CM069141.1, from coordinate 22,708,949 downwards.
ATTGAAAGTACGCATGCAGGTGCAGCAGACTGTGAAGAAAGCGAATGCTATGTTGGCATTCATAGCAAAAGGATTTGAGTACAAGAGCAGGGAGGTTCTACTGCAGTTGTACATGGTTTTGGTGAGGCCACACCTGGAGTATAGCATACCAGGAGTTTTGGTGTCCTAATCTGAGGAAAGACATTCTTGCCATAGAGGGAGTACAGAGAAGGTTCACCAGACTGATTCCTGGGATGGCTGGACTTCCAAACGAAGAAAGACTGGATAGACTCGACTTGTACTCGCTGGAATTTAGGAGATTGAGGGGGGGATCTTATAGAGACTTACAAAATTCTTAAGGGCTAGATGCAGGAAGATTTTTTTCCTGATGTTGGGGAACTCCAGAACAAGGGGTCACAGTTTAAGGATAAGGGGGAAGTCTTTTAGGACCGAGATGAGAAGATCATTTTTCACACAGAGAGTGGTGAGTCGGTGGAATTCTCTGCCACAGAAGGTAGTTGAGGCCAGTTCATTGGGTATATTTTGGAGGGAGTTAGATGTGGCCCTTGTGGCTAAAGGGATCAGGGGGTATGGAGAGAAGGCAGGTACAGGATACTGAATTGGATGTTCAGCCATGATCACATTGAATGGCGTTGCAGGCTCGAAGAGCCGAATGGCCTTCTCCTGCACCTATTTTCTATGATTCTATGATTCTATGAAAAGTACCATGATCCCCTTAGTGAGTAGAATAGTGACTCTGAGGGTGAGACAATAGCAGGGGATACTAAAACAGATCTCGATATCACATGTCTTATGAGAGTAGAGCGAATACCCGTAGGCAATTCTCAGTTAGGAAAGTGTCCACTCCTACTTTTGATTTAGTTAGTGCAGTGGGTATAGATAATCCCTGTACTACAGATGCCCACGCTCCATGGAAGCCTGGTGAAACGACAACAGTGTTAGGCAAGATCCCTGATAAAAATAAGTTGCCTGCTTCCTTTGGAGAATACTTAAGAATTACAATGTATGGCATTATATGGACTCCCAAGACCTATGGGATGTGGTTCATCAGTCAATTGCCCGTACAGAGAATATTTGATTTTGGGCAGCTTTAGGATATCCAACATATGAAGCATTAGCGGAGGTAATAACAGATGATGGTGCAAGGGAAAAGGCAGTTTTCACTGCCCTTACGAATTCCTTTCAGAGACCAGTTGATCTAGTTAAAAGTCTGGAAATCAAACCTAGGAAAGAAGAGGAAGCTGATGAATTCTTGGAACGATTTTCAGAGTTATATTTGGATTAATCAGGTGACCTGGATTATCAGAGTTTGGCAAATTCTCTTCAATACTGTGCTATATTGCTAAACTGTCTTCCGACCAATGTGGCTGAATCGATTAAAACTGATAATACGGACTGGTCTAACAACAGTGTCTGACAGATGGCTCGGGCAGTGAGACACCACTGGGAAGATATAAAATACGTGGCTATAAAGTCAGACTTAGGATGGGGTAATCCTAAAGTAATGACAAAAGAAGAATTTGAAATTTGGGAAAAACAACTCCCACCAGATTACCTCAATGATATACCTGCCCTGGAGCTGATTTCCCCTAAACTGCATTGGAGAAGGAAAAAAGTAGTAAGACCAGATCAGTGCTATGTTTGCAGTGAAACAGGACATTGGAGCAGATCATGTCCTATGAAAGAACGAACAGGAAGGGGCCAAAGGAGAGGGTCACGAGTGCTGAGGAGCCTTTGGAACCATAGCGGTTATAGGAACACTCGGGATCCTAAAGATCAGAGGAACCGAGAGTAAGCTGGCTAGAGGATCAGGGATCAAGAAAACAGACACCTTTCTCGCAAACTAACACATTCTCTCAGTCCTGATCCACCAGCCAGTCCAGAACATACAAACAAAATAACCTAACCCTTGCCTCAGGACCCATTAGAATAATCTAAGGGATTGGAGTACACCCTCCTCATAGCACTGAAAATGGTACAGAGAAGACACTAGGAGAGAATACCCAGGATCAAAAAGCTGCAGAAAGCCCCACACATACCTGGAAGAATATTCTAAGGGAAAGTAGCAGCCTCAGGAATCTGCTTCAATTGTAACTAAGTAAGATCATTAAAGCAAGAAAGGCCCAGCAACAGACAAAATAGAACAAAGTATGGAAAGAAATAAAAGCAATAAATAAATTGAGAAGGGAGACAAAGTAGCTGTTGGTGATATAGAGGAACTCGATAGGAATCAGATTTGGCACTAGTTGAGGAAGAGGAGGGAGTTGTAAAATACACTGAGGTGTCAGAAAGATTCCAGCAAGTGCAAGAAACATAAGAGTAATAATGGAAAGGAGCAAACATTATGGCAGACCCAAACAAATGTCAAACATATTTAACTAAGATGTTGTTGAGTTTTATAGGGCCTTCAGGACCTACGTCATCATCTGGGGAGTGAGGTATATGAGCATGTGAACCCTTAAGAATGGGCAGAAGACACAGCTCAGGTAGGATGTGTAACCATCGATTCCATCCAAGTAGCTCCCCAGAGAAGGATAACACTTCTCCTCCAATATCAAAGAAGATCATAGGCCACCAACAACATTAACGATTTGGGAAATGCCAGAAGAAAATAAAGGTTGCTCCTCACAGTGGCATTCCTACTCTTGCAGATTCAAAACTAAGAAGAAGAAGACCTATATACTGATACAAAATCCAACAACAATTAACTCAGTGGTAAAGCTGCTCCATACATACGCTAGTGCCAAACCCTGCTAACATCAGAATTTAGAAAAATTAAGAACCCAACACCACACCAGCAAAGAAGATGAATCGAGTCTCATTGAACTAAGAAAGTACAGGAAGGCTCCAAAGATCATTGAGGCAAGCTCCAACTTAAAAAAGAGAAGAGACCATTGCAGAACATTCCCTTCCGGCTTTACTGTACTATTTTGTCTGGATGGGCAATCTCAAATCAAATACAGAAACATGGGAATGGGCATTGCTCTGTGGCCCGGGGACACCCACTTTGCACCTAAATTCTAACCACCATGCATAATAGTTTATAACCAATTGTAAATTTGATCCCTTATTAGAAAATCGTGGGACATGTTTCATGTCCATGGTAGTGTTATTGGAATGACTTTAAAATCTGGCACTTAATAAAGGCTTATCAGAATAGAATGGGATCGGTTTCAGAAGTAGTTGAAAACTTTGATTATTTATCTGGTATCTTTTCTTGTCTCACACCCAGAAAAACAGTTAGAGATGGGACAGGACTGATTAGTGATCATTAAGGAGAGGGCAGACCCTAGCAGATGCCCGGAATTGCGGTGCTAATATAAAATAATACCCTGGGAATGTGAAATAATAGTTCAAAAGTAATGATAGACTAAAAGTTCAAGTAGCAATGCTCCCTCCAAGAGGTCGATGCTAACCACCTAGAAAGAAGGATTACATCAAATCAGCGGAGGTGACAGGGTAGTAGGTTCTTGTTGTCAAAGTCGATGCATTTGGCCGATGGATCAAAACGTATCCAACCCTTGATAATAAAGCGGCTACTATTATCAAGGAGTTAAAGAGAAATTATCCCAAGGATTTGGCATCCCTATTCGACTTAGTTTAAATAATGATCCACATCATATTGGAACAAAATTAATGGAAATTATGCGAACTGCTGGGGATCCAGCAGCAATTGTACTGTGCCTATCGAGCACAAGCTGCTGGACTGATAGAAAGGGTAAATCACTCTGAAAACTAAATTCGCTAAATTAAAGGCGGAGACTGGATTTGGATGGATTAAATTACTCCTCATAGTTATTTCAAATGAAAGTCACTTCTGTAGGGAAATCCGGACTGAACCCAACTGAAATTATTATGAAAAACCCTTGTGAATACCCTAGAATCAAAAGTGTAATGGAAATGATCAACTTCCATCATGTGACTGCAGAGATAACCACCCACATTCTAGCTTTGATTCTAGTGTTGGAATAATTATATTGTAGAGTAGGAGCAGCATACAGAGAGAGGCCTTTTGTTAAAAGTAGAATGGAAGAATGCATTGGTACTTCTCCAGCACTGTAGGAGTATCAGTGGAAGTATGGACTGCTAACTTACTTTATTCCAGGTTCTTTTAGAATGTGGTTTCATTCTCTATTATGGATCAAGCACAGATGAATTGTCAAGATGGATGGAGGGGATTCGCGTCCATGAAAACTCGGGAGGTGAAGACTCATCAGATGGAAATCATGAAGCTATGCCCACAAAAACTCAGGGAGCTTGATGAGATTCTGGGAAAATACATCAGCATCCATTTTGATAAGATATTTGTTCGAATGAAACAGTCACTTTATACTTTGATTATCATATGATAAAAGGGGGGAATGTAAATCCTGGCTAAATCAGAGTTGGTATAAAGTAAGGGATTTATGCATCTACAAGGCCTGTTAGCCTTTTTCTGAAAGAAGCCACAAGCTGTGAGTTGGTGCCAGGAAGTCTAGGTCTTAGATCGATATATCAGATAAGGTGAGGTCCAGATGTCCTCTTCATTGTTTAAATGTATGAGGACTCTGCAAAGAAACTCCAAGGTGTTGTAGATGCAGTATCTTGATTGGATAGCTGCAAAGGGATTGTAAATACTGTTAATATTGTCACAGGACAGTTATACTGCTGTTTGATGATTGGCTGAAGTGTGAAGACCTGGCTGAATTGTTTATACTGCCAAGGGAAATGTTGCATTATTCAGTTAGCTGACTGCCTTCCAGAAGTTTCTGTAGAAACATTGTAATGGAACTCTTTGGATTGGAGAACTGTCAATAATACTTTAATGTAATCAATATGTGTGATTGGCTTGTAAGGGGCACCACTCCTTTGTAGTTTGGCCCCGCAGGGTTCAATGAACTATAAAAGGTAGCCCCCACGAGGTCCGTTGTCGATCTTCTGGAAGCGCTTCGGACTGCGTGACCTTTTGGAGGTGTCTGAAGGGTTTGGACAGGCAGAGACAAGGATCAAACCCGCGGTGGTTAGATATTGTATAGGGAATTTGTTGTTTGTTCAAAAAATAAAGTTTAGTGGTCCAGTGCTAGACTCAGTGTTTGACTGAACTAGACTAAGGGGGATAAGATTTAGGAGCATAATTACATAACTAGTAGTTGCATCAATAGTTTATTTGTGCTTCTGCACCATAGTACATCGGATAGCATTTAAGCTCTGTGCCTGAATGAATGTTTTAAAATGCCACCATTGGACATGAGGAATCAGTGAGAATTCAATGATCTAACATCCAGCAAAACTGTTCCAGACAATGTGGAAAGTTCCCCACATATGTGGGCAGCATAGAGTTGCTGCCTTACAACATCAGAGACCCGAGTTCGATCACGTCTGCAGGTGCTGTCTGTATGGAGTTTGTACGCTCTCCCCATTACCCTTTGGGTTTTTTCTAGGTTCTCTGGTTTCCTCCCACACCAAAGACGAACAGGTTTGTACGTTTGGCCTCAATAAAAATTGTAAATTGACCCTAGCATATACGGAGATTGCTGGTCAGCATAGTGGGCCAAAGGACCTGTATCCATTCTGTAACTGTAAACTAAACTATGTCATTAAAAGCAGGACAAATCTAATCAGTTTACTTTCAATGATTTGCATAATGGTGGAAATGATCATCTACAGCAAGCGAGGCTACATTTACTTTAAAGTAATCCGCTCACTCGTACCCAGTTTTGTTTTGCCAGGACAACTTGCTTTCAGATCTCATCAGCGCCATGGTCCAAACATGGACGAGAGAGCTGAATTCCAGAGGAGAGCTGAGAGTGACTGCTCTTGACATCAAGACAATATTTGACCAAGTGAAACTTTACACACCTTCGTAAAACTGAAGTTAATAAATATTGTTGCTTTGCTTCATACCTAATTATTCCCGATCTTCCCAGTATCAGGAAATCACTGCAAAAAATAGGCTTTACCCTAGACTTTAGAGATACAGCATGGAGACAGGCCCTTTAGTCCACTGAGTCTACACCGACCAGCGGTCACCCTTACATCATGTACACTAACACTATCCTACACACTAGGGACAATTTACAATTTTACCGAATCCAATTAACCTACTAACCCATACGTCTTTGGAGTGTGGGAGGAAACCCAGAAAAAAACCCACACGGTCACAGGGAAGAATGTACAAAGTCCACACAGACAGCACCGCAGGATCAAACCCTGGTCTCTGGCACTAAGGCAGCGGGTCGACCGCTACGCCACCATTCCTCCAAATTCTTGAGAGATGTGTCCTCATTGCTCTCATCTTCGGTTGCTTTATCAATGACTTTCCATCCATCATAAGTTCAGAAGTGATTGCACAATGTTCATTTCCATTTGTATCTCTTCAGCAAATTAAGCAATAAGCAATCAATCCATGCTTGCATGTAGCAAGACTTAAACAAAGATCAGGCATGGTCTGATATGTGGGAAGAAATATTCATGTTGTAGAAGCCCAAGGCAGTGGCCATCCCTACTAAGAGAGAATCATACAACCTATCTCCTGACATTGGCATTGTTGACTCTCAACCATTAACATCCCTGAGGGTATCATTAACCAGATGCTTAACTATATCAGTCAGGCCTGAAGCTGGATATCGCTTGTTACATAGAATTCCACATATCTCTGTGGTGATATCCAAGTCTGAAAATGCACTATTCCCCTCAGCGTGATCCAACTTGGTGTGCTATCATTGTTGACTCTGTAGAAGTTGGCATTTTCGTGCTGAATAGATTTTTGCATTCTGCCGCATATTTTCCAATTAATTCAGCATGGGGAGTCATAGTCATGTGTTATTGAGTATCTTAGCAGTTATGTACCTACAAATGCAGTCACATATAGTTTAGGTGGACTTTATGAATTTTGGAAATTATTAGAGATCTCTGTAATTAGATTTGAAGCTGAACAGTCAGATCCCCCAATACCACCGGAGTGACCATTAAACTGTGCTGTTTTCCATATTATACTGTAACTGCTCAATGACAAACAGAGGGTGCACCCAGAGGTTCCAATTTAGGCTGGTTGGAGAGTAAACATGCTGTTCATGTCTCATGCCGTTATTCAGTATGTGACTGATGCCGAGATATATCAGACTTGCTAAAGCGAATTGCACACAGAAATGCCTGGCCAATTTATCAATGAACACCATTTCACCCAGAAATTGCTCGCTTGATCAAACTGAACTTTTAATTTTTTTATTTAAATTTTTATGCACAATTTGAAGACAAAAGACAGGCATTGGGCCATTTGGTTTCTGGCTATATTGATTAAATGTTATTTGAATAACAAGGGGTAAGAAATGAGTGACTTGCAAAAAGATAACTGAATGAGGCTCACAACCAAATGAGATTCACACCAAATAAATATATGCAAGTTAATTAAAACAAAATTCTGTCAAAGACAATTGTATCTGAATGGAAATGGAATGGAATGCATGAAACACACAGAACTGATCGAACACAAGACACATGATGGACACAGCATAGACAAAAAAGAAAATACAACACAATAAACACAATACAAATAAGAGATTTTTTTTTTAATTGGATAAAAAGATGTAAGGAACTGAGGGTAAATATTCACACTTGTAGGCCATTTAGCCCATCTGCGTTGTTCTACCATTACTGAGATCATGGCCAAGACAGAGAACTGTAGATTCATAACATCCGAAGCAGTTCCTTCCAAATCCATACTTACTATTAAATAGGTGACTTTTTGGGTTGTTACCCTTCTTTGGAAGAAGGATCTCGACCTGAAATGTCACCCATTCCTTCTCTCCAGTGATGCTGCCTGTCATGCTGAGTTACTCCAGCATTTTGTGTCTATCTTCGGTTTAGACCAGCATCTGCAGTGCCTTCCTACACACTTACTAGTCTATATCTATATATCATCATCATCACTAATTTCAGGGTGTTGTCTGCTTTGACAATTCAAGTGCTTATCCAGATACTAGTTAAATATTGTGAGAGTACTTGCCTCCAATAACTCCCTGAAACTCTGCATTTCTGATTGCAGCCACCCTCTGGGTGAAAACGGTTTTCTTCGAATCCCCCCTGACGTATTATCATAAACAAAGGCCCTCTAGTTTTAGATGAGTCTGCAAAGTGCAATTTTCAACTTTACAACTATATATGACCTCCAAAGATTCCACAGCTCCAGAGAAACCATACTCAGCTTATCTAAACATACTCAGTCTCTTCTCATAGCTGATATATTCTATCCTGATATTTCCTCTGCATCCACTCAGTGCAAGCGTATCCTTTGCATAGGATAATGTACAGGATAATGATTATGCAGGATAATTATCCCATAGGTTGATGTATGTAACTGTGACCGAACCAATGTTTTACGAAGCTGCATCATAATGTAATGCATATTATGATACGATATATATCATATTATAGTGTAATAACTGAAGAAGGTTCCTGACCCAAAATGTCACCTATCCATGTTCTCCACCTTACCTGCTGAGTTACTCCAGAATTTTGTGTCTTTCTTTGATAAACCGGCATGTGTAGCTCCATATTTCTTTTCAATGTCCCTGCTCTTATATTCTGTATGGCATCTAATGAAGGTGATTATGTCAGATGCTTTCTTTGCCAACTGATGTGCTCCAAGCTCCAGGGATCCTTAGGAGCATTAAGTGCTCGCTGTTTCTCAATATTCCCAAAATCACTAGCATTCTTTATGTATGCCGTATTAGCTCTCCCAAGGTGTGTCATCTTGCACTTATCAGGCTAAATATCCATTTTACAAATGATCAGTATAATCTGCAACCAACGACAGTCCTCCTCATTATCAATAATATTGTTGGCTACAAACTTACTAAACATATCTCTGATATTCACATCCAAACTGTTAAAGTATAGAGGATATAGTAGGGCTCACAGCACAAATCCCAAGGGTACACCACTGAATTAGCATCCAATCACAAAACAACCCTACATTATCACTTTCTGCCTCACATTAGCTATCCAATGTTGGATCCAATTTGCCAACTTTGCCTTGGGCTCTAACCTTGTGAATCAGTTTCCCATGTGTGACCTAACTAAAGGCCTTATTAAAGTTAATGTAGACCACATCAACTGCACTGTGCTATACTTTTTCACACAGAGAGTTGTGAGTCTGTGGAATTCTCTGCCTCAGTGGGCGGTGGAAGCCAGTTCTCTGGATACTTTCACGAGAGCGCTAGATAGCAGAGTCAGTGGATATGGGGAGAAGGCAGGAATGGGGTACTGATTGGGGATGATCAGCCATGATCACATTGAATGGCGGTGCTGGCTCGAAGGGCCGAATGGCATACTCCTGCACCTATTGTCTATTGTCTATTGTAACATAACCCCATATACAGTGCATTCAGAAATTATTCAGACCCCTTATATTTATCCACATTTTGTTATGTTATAGCCTTATTTTAAAATTGATTAAATTCTATTTTTGTAATCATCAATCTACACTCAATACCCCAGAATGAAAAGCGAAAAGAGTTGTTTAGCAATTTTCGCAAAGTAATTAAAAAGAAATAACTGAAATATCACATTCACGTAAGTATTCGGACCTTTTGCTATGAGACTCAAAATTGAGCTTAGGTGCATCCTATTTCAATTGATTATCCTTGAGATGTTTCTTGATTGGAGTCCACCAGTAGTAAATTAAATTGATTGTACATGATTTGGAAAGGCACACACCTGTCCATATAAGGTTCCACAGTTGACAGTGCATGTTACAGCAGAAACCAAGCCATGAAGATGAAGGAATTGTCCGTAGACCTCTGAGACAGGATTGCGTTGAGACACAGATCTGGGGATGGGTTTAAAACAATTTTTGCAGCATTGCAGGTCCCGAAGAGTACAGTGGCCTCCGTCATTCTTAAATGGAAGAACTTTGGAACCACCAGGACTCTTCATAGAACTGGCCACCTGGCCAAACTGAACAATCGGGGAAGAAGGGGCTTGGTCAGGGAGGTGACCAAGAACCCGATAGTCACTATGACAGAGTTCCTTTGTGGAGAAGGGAGAAACTTCCAGAAGGACAATTATATCTGCGGTACTCCACCAATCAGGCCTTTACGGTAGAGTGGCCAGACAGAAGCCACTACTCTGTAAAAGGCACATGACAGCCAACTTGGAGTTTGCCAAAAGGCACCTAAAGGACTCTCAGACTATGAGAAACAAGATGCTCTGGTCTAATGAAACCAAGATTGAACTCTTTGGCCTGAATGCCAAGCATCACATCTAGAGGAAACCAAGGACTGCTCATTACCTGGCCAATACCATACCTACAGTGAAGCATGGTGGTGTCAGCATCATGCTGTGGGGATGGTGTTCAGCGGCAGGAACTGGGGGACTAGTCAGGATCAAGGGAAAAATGAATGGAACAAAATACAGAGAGATCCTTGATGAAAACCTGCTCCAGAGCATTCTGGACCTCAGACTGGGCCGGAGGTTCACCTTCCAACAGGACAATGACCATAAGCACACAGCCAAGACAATGCAGGAGTGGCTTCATGACAAGTCTGTGAATGTCCTTGAGTGGCCCAGCCAGAGCCCGGACTTGAACCCAATGGAACATCTCTGGAGGGACCTGAAAATAGCTGTGCATCGACGCTCCCCATCCAAACTGACAGAACTTGAGAAGATCTGCAAAGAAGAATGGGTGAAATTATCCAAATACAGCTGTGCCAAGCTTGCAGTGTCATACCCAAGAAGACTTGAGGCTGTAATCGCTGCCAAAGTTGCCTCAACAAAGTACTGAGTAAAGGGTCTGAATACTTATGTAAATGTGATATATCAGTTATTTATTTTTAATTACTTTGCAAAAATTTCTAAACACCTGTTTTTGCTTTTTTATTATGGGGTATTGTGTGTAGATTGATGATAAAAAAAAAAAATTTAATCCATTTCAGAATAAGGCTGTAATGTAACAAAATGTGGAAAAGGTGAAGGGATTGGAATACTTTCTGAATGCACTGTACAGTACACAACTTTGTATCTTGTCCTTCAAATACATTGAAACATAAAGGGTTAACTGTTAAAAATTAAAGGAGGAATATTATTTTTTTGGAGAAGTGTTTCTAAATTTCACTCCGAAAGGAATTGTTCTAATTTTTCAAATGTCTTGCTTTGATTTGTGGTGGGAATAAAAGCAAAGAACACGGATTTCCATAAAGATAGAACAAGCAAAAGTATAGGCTAAGAAATTATAGGCTTACATACAGATGAAGGAGACAATGTTGTAATTGAAAGGGAAAGAATGTCAGTGATGCTTTAGAACAGCAGAGGAAAGTGAAAATGGGATTTTAAAAGTTTATGAGTATAGTATGGAAAAACCACTTCACTGTTTTCTGTGCCTAATGACACATGAACAAATGCATTTCTTTAATCCTGCAGATTATACTTTGAGTTATTTTGCAATGAAGATCCTTTTTATGTGGACACATCATTAGCCTGATTTACAACCACACACTGTAAGATCAGCTAGACGTGACAGAGTCAATCCATCGAATTCAAACCCGCAGTGAACTTTATATTTAGAATTGGAGATTCTGGTCTCCTGCGCGGCAGAGCTATGATGGGAAGTACTTTCTTTCTATCAAACATGACTATCTCACATTACATCAAACTGCCATGCAATTACTCGGGGTGGAGTGAGGCTGGGAAAAAGTTGGGTAGAGCTTTGTCCTCTAAAATATGTTTTAGGCTGCAGTATCGCCACTGAAATTGATTACACTGACATCAATATGACAGAATGTGGAAGACATATTAGAACATCTATCCTACTTTGATTGACTAGGTTTCCAAGGTTGGGAATCCTGAAAATGGATTGGTTAAGTTAAAGACAGGAAATCCTCACGGTCCTATTCAAAGGATCAACCTGCTTTGTCGAAGTACAGAGATCTCCCTCCCATCTCAGTAGCACATTGTAGTTTTACGTGGTCTACACCAGTCTTTTGTTGAGGTGAAAATCAGCCAGGCTGTGGAGGGTGAGGAAAGTTATCAAAGGATGGAGCAGGATATAGATCAACTGAAAATATTGATGGAGAAATGGCAGGTGGAGTGTAATCCAGACAAGTATAAGGTGTGCAAGCCTACAGTTCCCTGAAAGCAGCAACACAAGTAATTATGGTGGTAAAGGAGGCGAGCAACATACTTGCTTTTATCAGGCATTGGGTATAAAGGTTGGCAAGCATTTGCTCGGCCACTTGTGGAATACTGAATGCAGTTCTGACCTTGGAGAAAAGATGCTGCCTGGATTAGACAGTGTCAGCTGTAAAGAAAGGTTGGATAAATTGGATTATTTTCCCTGGACCTCCAGAAGTTCAGGCGTGATCCGATGTAAGTATATAAAATTATGAGAGCATAGATAAGGTAGATAGGAAATGGATGGAAATGCCAAATTCTGGTAGGCATAGATTTAAAGTGAGTGGGGGAAAAAATGAAGAGATGAAAGGAATGAGAGGAATAGATCGGACAGATGCACAGAGCCTCTTGCCCAGAGTAGGGAAATCGAGGACCAGAGGACATAGGTTCAAGGTGAAGGGGAAAAGATTTAATAGGAATCCGAGGGGTAACTTTTTCACCCAAAGGGTGGTGGGTGTATGGAACAAGCTGCCAGATGAGGTAGTTGTGGCTTGGACTACCCCAAGCGTTTAAGAAACAGTTAGACAGATGCATGGATAGGACAGGTCAGAGGGATATGGACCAAGCGCAGGCAGTTGGGACTAGTGTAGCTTGGACATGTTGCCCTGCGTGGACAAGTTGCGCCGAAGGGCCTATTTCCACACTGTATCACTCTATGACTATGACTCTATATGTGAGGCTTTTTTTTAAAACAGTGAGTACTGGGTGCCTGGAATACACTGGGGGGGGGGGTTTGTTGGAAGCAGATACAATAGCATCATTTAAGTGGAATGCAGACACATGAACATGCAGGGAATAAAGAAACATAGACCACTTGCAGGAAAATGGGATTAGTTTAAAGTGGCTTCGATGTCAGCAGAGAAAATGTGGGCCAAAGCACTTGTTGGTGTTCTATGTTCCATGTTACTACAAGTGGGTCACTATTTCAGTTTCTGTTCCAGATATTTTGCAGTTTAACCTCTGATATGACTTCAACTCACTCGTCTTTGGGATTAAGCTTCAGCTCATTAAGTTAGCTGTCCTTTCTTCAATGGTAAGTAGATTTGCAGAATCCATTTTATGAGATGGAGCTAGTAAATATTTTAAAAGGCTTGGGAAATCGGAGGCAGTCGGCATAGATTTGTAAAGGAAAGGTTAAACTATACAGATCTAATTTAATAATGCTTAACTTAGCCAATCTAATTTTGTTATTAAATCATAGATGAAATCCGGGTGAATGTAGATAAATGGACTCGAGAATACATTAGACAAGGATTTTTTTATTTATTTATGTTTCCTCAGCAGAATTGTTCATGGGCAGTCTGATATACGGAGAATGATGGAGAATAATGTCTAATAACCCCACATTACTATGAAAGCTCCAAATCCAGGAACCTCCACATCTGTTAATAGTTGGGGGTAGTTAGAGGGTAACTAGAGGATCATAGTTTTTCAGACTCCATTTTCTTATCATGTGTTCTTTTTATTAAACATTGATTATTTTATCGGTAATAAACTTTGAAGGACACATCTAGTTTGTGGGATGATGAACTGAACTGAGCTGTTTGGCAGGAAGTAGATCTCTTCCAGACCTTCCCGCTGCCTGATGCTTGAGATTCAGGTTGTTTTGGAGTTCTACACATGTCTTGGCAACGTGGAAGTTCAAAAGCACCTTGGGTCAGATGCAAAATAAAAGGCACACAGTCCCGGAGTTACTCAGCAGATCGGGCTGCACTTCTGCATGGATCGGTGACGTTTCGGATCAGGCCCTTTCTTCAGACTGATTGTGGTAGGAGGGTGGCAGGGTAAGCAATAGGTGGATATAGGTGAGTGGGGTTTTGATAGGTAGATAGTTGGACAAAAGGCCAGAGGCAAAGAAACAAATAGTGTGAGATAAGAAGCTTGTGAAGCTGCAGGTGCATCTGGCTTCTCACTCCTTTACTGGACTCACCATTGATAACATGGAGAGAAAGGGGTTCAGCTGCGCGTTCAATACATGCACGGAGCCTCATGCAGGAGCCAGCACACTAATTTATTTGAATGGGTTGTTGACTGTTAGCAAAGGATGTGGAGAAAAGTGATTATTTTAGACTATGTTAATACTTTTAATTATTATTGTTACATTTCATTGTTGTTTTCATTCAGTTTTTTATTTTATTCTTTTTTTTAAAGTTTCTAATGATTTCAGTATTTATAAATTATTTAAATCCATATGTGTATTTTTCATATCTCTATCAGGGATATATGGGTAGTTTGCTGTCTGCAATGATAGATCTTTGGAATTGTGTAATCCCATTGTTAAAAATAATGAACAAAACGCACAGACCTGGAGGAGCTCGTGTGTCAGGCATAGTTTGTGGAGGGAATGGACAGGCAATGTTTGAGGTCAGACCCATCTTCAGACTGATTGCAATATGGAGGAGAAATCTGGAAAATAGAGATGGTGGTGGGACAAAGCGTGGCAAGTGATAGGTGGATAGACACAAAATGCTGGCGTCACTCAGATGCTGGGGACAGGCAACATCTCTGGAACAAAGGAATGGGCGACGATTTGAGTTGAGCCTTCTTCAAAGTGATGCCAGGGGAGTGGGTGGGACAGAGATAGAATGTAGTCGGAGACAGTAAGACTGGTGAGAGAACTAGGAAGGGGGAGGGGATGGAGAGAGAGGGAAAGCAAGGGTTATTTGAAGTTAGAAAAGTCAATGTTCATACCACTGGGGTGTAAGCTGTGTAAACATGGTATTTTTTTCACCCTTAGCCTTTGTCACTTAAACCGCTTCACCTGTATCCACCAATCACATATCTCAGGATAAGATGATTACTAACATATTTTAGTAAAATTACAATCCCGGCGACCAGTGGCGCTGTAGATCTGCCCACTGCCTGTACGTGCGACTTGAGAGGTTGGAGGGGAGGGGAGGGGGGGGGGGGAGAGTAAAATGCAGGTTTTTAATTGGTTGTCATGGAGGGATTTCCTCATATGACAAGCTTATGACGTAGAGGAAATCTCGTTCTGTCATCCCGTTCGCGTTTAATATTCAAAACATTGCTGGTCTATTGGATCGTTGGATTTGAAAGTCAGGCTCAACCAATGCCTTCAAAATCATGGAGTCAAATTCAGGACAAAACAAAAGGTATGTAGGATGTTTATTTAACATCTTATCTAGTTTTTGGTGTCATTTCATTTTAATCTGATGATGCGAAATAAGTTATTTTGGCCCCTATATCTGTATGTACTGTGGAATGTTTTAGTCAGATATTAGTATGAAAATATTTCGCATGGATAAACAATTACACAAAATTACACAATTTAGATGTTCTTATGACTTGATTGTGCAAAAATTAATTATTTTGATTATCTTGAGAGTGGATGTTTGAGGATTGTGAACAAATGTCTGTGTAAATGGCCCTTGCCCTCGATCACAGCTTTTGTGTTAAGGTAATGGAAAACAATAGGGGACAAGATGCTAATTTCCAAGAATGAAAATGACCATAACATTTTTAATACTGAAGATATGAAAGTTAATTAGGTATCAAATTAAAGCTTTATGCTTTATCTGATGGGATAAAATTATAGGCTTGATTTTTAACATCGCAAAATTTTGTGACATCCCTATATATTTCACATTTGTTACAGAAGTTCACAGCCATTTCAGTACAATAACCTTTCTGATAGCAAACATTAAAATGAATACATCTATCTTAACTACTTGCCAGTGAATTATGGAGTCACAGAGGCAGACCATTCAGTTCATTGTCCATGCTATCTCAATGTGAAAGCAATCCAGCTAGTTCCGCTCCCCCGCTCCCTCCACATTGCTCCATAAACTGCATCTTTCAAGTCGTGATTTATTTTAACTCTCTCAACTCCTAAATCATTGCATGTTACTTGGAGATTATGACAATGGAAGTAGAACTCAGCTCAGATATACTTAGCATTAGCAAGAACAGTAAGACACAGTTGTTACGCAATTCAAGAGAATCATCATTTTAGTGAAAGGTTAAGCTGAGATTAATTGCTTTGTAATTGAATTATCCACATTTGTAGAATTGGTAAATGGTAAATAACATACATAATTTTGTAATATGGAAATATGTCCTCAGTGACTGGTACTAAACTCACATTATCACAGCTATTGATGGCACTCACATGCACCATCAATGTCTATAATGATTGAAAGCTGCAGACTCAAAAGTTCACATGTCTATTGCTGCACAACCCGAAAGATTGTGCATAAACATACAGAGACATAGAAGAGAGCAGCACAAAAACAGGCCATTCGGCCCACAATGTGTGCGCCGAATATGATGCCAAAACCATCAATTAGCTCCCTTGTGTGTGTACGAGAGTGTTAGTGTGCAATGAACGCTTGTCGGTGTGGACTCAGTGGGCCTGTTTCTGCATTGTATCTCTAAACTAAACTAAAATCTTCTGACCTCCCAATTATCTTGTGCTATGCACCATGCTTTCCTTCCATTAGCTGCACACCAGCATTCCCAATACACAACTATCTATTCCAGTGAAAGTATCTGTAGATTGATGTTGCATGTTAACCAATCACACACAAGCCAGCATCTCTAACTCCACCCCACTGTAATACTATACGTTTCCAGCATGGGCGGTTGGAGCAGCCAGGATGTACTGACAACTAATCATCCTTTATGCTGTTAAGTTTCAGTGCTGATTACAGATGTATTTGAATCACGTACTGAGTCTGGAGTCAATCTACATGGTGTCAGAAGTGGGATGGTGTGGGCACTTAATGGCAGTGTTCAGTTCTTTCGAGTTGATGCACAAGCGGATTTCATTTTTTCCCTGGGTACACAAAAAGCTGGAGAAACTATAAGGGAATTCTTGTTCATTTTTTCCCTTCTTGACTGTGGCAATCATGGTTGAGACCCAGTCGGTGGGGTCACTGACTGCTTCAATTATGCCTGTGGAGGCCAAATCCTTCAGCGCAGAGTGAACCCTGTCAGTCATGGCAAATGACAATCGATGTGGAGGTCGGATGACGAGTGTCACTTCGGGGTCAATAATAATCTTATAAGTCAAGGGCAACTTGCCCAGGTTATTGTCGAAAAGATCAGGGAATTCACTCAGCGGGTCCAGGGAAATTTGCAGCTTGTGGACTGTTTTGTCAAAGGAGATCAGCCCCAGTTCCTGACAGGCCCAGTTGCCAAGCAGAGTAACTGAATTAAAGTTCAAGACACAGAAGGTCAAATTCCTCGTGTGTTTTTTCAGCACACATTTCAAGTTGGTTTTGCCCAGAGGCACCAGCACCTCCCCTCCAAAAGCATGTGGAGAGGATTTGTCCTTGATCAGTGGCTCGTTGATTCTTATCTTGTTGAAGAGACTTGATTGACATAGTGTTTACTTTTGCCCCAGTATCTAATTTTGCAGCGAAGTGGATGTTGTTTACAGTTACACTCACCATTGGATCTGAATTCTTAGCAGCAGCAAGCTGTAACGAGTGAACAGTCGGGTCCTCTTGTGAGTTAATTGGGCTCTGTTCAGGGGCGGATTCGAGCTGGAATTGGGCAGTAAGATTCTTGCTGTCTCGTTGCAAAAAATTTAGATTAGACCTGAAGCTAGGTGAATTCTTCCCACGGGCCCGACTTGCTGCCCAACATGCAGATGCAATGTGATTTAACTTTTTACAGTAATTGCATGCTTTACCAAGGGCGGGACAAGCTGATTGTCTGCTGTGTGAGTAGACCACTCAAGCAGACCACTCAGCCTTCTACTTCCGGGTCAGGTCGTCCGTCTACGAACTTCAACTGGACATTCCCGTCTGGGCACTGTTGTCAACCCGACTGATGAGCCACGGTCTTACCTGGTAGACTGTGAGGGAGCCTCGACCACCGCCTGCTCGTCGCTATGCTCCACCGCTCCAGTTCCAGCCGCCTTTTGCAATGTCTACCACCCGACCCCACATGCCTTGCACCCCTCCACGTCCCGCGTTCTCCACTAACCACGGGGCCTCACCCACCACATGTTTCCCCTTTCGGTCACCACAAGCTTCCACCGCATCATTCTCGCCTCCAGGGTGTCAGTCTCATCTTTCAGGTGAAGGGGGGAGGGTTTGGTCCACGCGCTCGGGCCGTGTTAGTAGACCACCAGACAGATATGGCGAGTATGTTTAACTCCATGGTATGGGTGCGCTTCCACACTTAATCTTTAGAGGGAAGGATGTAGATTGATGTTGCATGTTAACCAATCACACACAAGCCAGCATCTCTAACTCCAGGGTACACAAAAGGCTGGAGAAACTCAGTGGGTGCAGCAGCATTTAAGGAGCGAAGGAGATAGGCGACGTTTTGGGTCGAGACCCTTCTTCAGATTAACTCCACCTCACTGTAATACATATACTAACACATGTTTCCAGCACGGGCGGTTGGAGCAGCCAGGGTCTACTGACAACTAATCATCCTTTATGCTGTTAAGTTTCAGTGCTGATTAAAGATGTATTTGAATCACATACTGAGTCTGGAGTCCGTCTACAGTATCAGAGTTGATATTTGAGTTAGCTCAGGCAGGATGCTCCTTGATATTGCTCGCAACATCTTAAATCCTTTAATTGAGGAAAACATTTCAATATTCTGGCTCACCCAACAGGAATAGTGTATAACTACAAAACCAGGTTCATTGGGCAACTCATTGAAACACAAGCGAGGAGCAAAAAATTAAATTATAGACAAATTTAGAACAGTTGGTAACGGTTGGGAGTGAGATCACTGATATAAAAAATATATATATTAACAGAACTACAGAAGAAAAAAAACTACCTATTTGAAAAGATATGAAATTGCCATTATTTCAACATCTGCTTTCTCATTCAAGGCTGATGTGAGCATTTATTTTTCTGTCATTATATACAGGCAAACAAGAAACAGACGTATATTAAGTAACATGAAAGCATTTGCTATCTATTGTAACGGTAAAGGCAACTTCAGGAGAGCATAAGAAATTTATGATGATTTATAAGATGCTTTTCCAGCATCTGCAGTTACTTCTTAAACATAAGACATTTAGTTTAGTTTAGAGATACAGTGCAGAAACAGGCTCTTCAGCCCACTGGGTCCACGCCAACCAGCCATCCCTGCATATTAACACTCTCCGACACACTCTAGGGATAATTTTTAACCAAGCCAATTAACCCACAAACCTAAATATGGGAGCTAACCGAAGATCTTGGTGAAAACCCACGCAGGTCATGGGAAGAACGTAAAACTCCGTACAAGCAGCACCCTTTGAAGTGATCGAACCCGCGTGTCCGGCGCTGCAAGCACTGTAAGGCAGTAGCTCTACCACTGTGCCACCATGCTGCCCAGTCCTCACCAGTTGTTGTCAAGGTACAATGGCTTTGAAGATTTATGTGTCTAGATCTCTCCATGCTAGGCCTTGAGACATTTGCTATGTATTTGCTCTTAATTGTTTTTTAAAGGACCCACCAATTTGATATGTTATTGCATTTCCACAGAACTATTGAAAAGGGAGCTTTAATATATACTTTCAGTGACAAGGAGGGCCAGCACTGGTGCCAGGGTTCAGGATGTCACGAGCCAAATTCAGAACATCCTCGCGAGAGAAGGTGAACAGCCGGCAGTAGTTGTGTACGTAGGCACAAACAACATCGGGAAGAAGAGGAAGGAGGTTCTCCAACATGAGTTCAGAGAGTTGGGAAGAAGACTGAAAGGCAGGACTTCTAGGGTGGTTATCTCTGGATTGCTTCCAGTACCTCATGCTAGTGAGAACAGGGAGATAGGGGATCTGAATGTATGGCTGAGGGGCTGGTGCAGGGAGCAAGCATTTAGATTTATAGACGACTGGGATCTCTTCTGGGGTAGGGGTGACCTGTACAAAAGGGACGGGTTACACCTTAACTGGAGGGGGACTGACATTCTGGCAGGCAGGTATGCTAGGGCTACACATGTGGGTTTAAACTAAATAGTTGGGGGGAGGGGTTGACAAATTGGGAGTATAAGGATGGAGTTGAAGGGGAAGAGAATAAAGGAAAAATTACAAAAGTTTCTCAAAATAATGGGAAGGACAGTTCGAGAAGTGATAACAGAGTAAGGTCAGGACCAATTGTGAGCGGTGCGAGGGGGGACGTGAATATGGAGGTCAAAGTGTTGTATATGAATGCGTGAAGTATAAGAAATAAAGTGGACGAGCTTGAGGCTCAGTTAGAAATTGGCAAGTATGATGTTGTGGGATTTACAGAGACATGGCTGCAAGAGGGCCAGGGCTGGGAACTGAATATTCAAGGGTATACCTCCTATCGAAAAGACAGACAGGTGGGCAGAAGGGGTGGGGTAGCTCTGTTGGTGCGGAATGAAATTCAGTCCCTTGCAAGGGGTGACATTGAAACAGGAGATATGGAGTCAGTATGGATAGAACTTAGGAATTGTAAGGGTAAAAATACCCTAATGGGACTTATCTACAGGCCCACAAACAGTAGCCTGGACATAGGTGCAAGTTGAGTCAGGAGTTAAAATTGGCATTTAGCAAAGGTAATGCTGTGGTTGTTATGAGAGATTTCAACATGCAGGGAGACTGGGAAAATCAGGTTGATACTGGACCCCAAGGAAGGGACTTTGTAGAGTGCTTTTGTGATGGATTTTTAGAGCAGCTTGTATTGGAGCCAACCGGGGAGAAGGCAATTCTGGATTTAGTGTTATGTAATGAACCGGATTTGATAAAGGAACTTGAGGTTATTGAGCCATTAGGAGGTAGTGACCATAATATGGTCAGGTTTAATCTACAGTTGGCGAGGGAGAAGGGTAGATCAGAGGCGTCAGTGTTACAGTTTAATAAAGGGGACTATGGGGCCATGAGGGAGGAGCCATATAACCCGGGAGGGCAGCCCGAGTGAGAATGGAACCCATACACCCAGGCCGAGGGGGACCGGACCGTGATTCATTAGATTGTTACTGCTGAGATTTCTGCATGGATCAGTGGAGAAGGGAGAAATAGTGTCGCTAACTCCAGTAGCAATTCAACAGACCCGGTTCGATCCTTAATACGGATGGAACGCAGGTCTGTATACATACAGCAGCTCAGCTGCCGAGAATGTTTTTCTGAACTGACCTATGACCTGGGCATGCGCAGTCGGAATACCAAACTCGCTTATTGGCAGGAAATATGCTGGCTGGTGCAATATCAAAATCCCCTCCTACACAAGAATGGTTGCTATAGTTTTTAATGAACAGGGATAAGAAGGGTGGAATATTGGGATCGGGCTGTATGTATATGAATGGTTTAATGGTGGATCTAGTTGATCATTGCTTGGGGATTGGCATTCAAGGACTGTGCTTACTGCTGAAATGGCAGGATACTGTGTGTGTGAGGAACAGAGCTTTTTTTAATTGGAGAATAGGAGTAAAACCATTATAAAAAGGGAGACATCTGTCAGATGCAAATAACAATGCAGGAGAATGCCAGAAGAGATTTTAGTAGCAATGTTAAAACTCCAGTGGCAATATAATTTCCCCCCCCAAAACAGAAAGGGAATGGAAGTCCCCTTTTGTGTGTCAAAAGATATTACGATTCATGGAGCCATGAGGGAGGAGCTGGCCAATGTTGACTAGAAAGATACCCTAGCAGGGATGACAGTGGCAGGTATTTTTGGATATAATACAGAAGGTGCAGGATCAGTTCATTCCAAAGAGGAAGAAAGATTCCAAGGGGAGTCAGGGGCGACCAAGGCTGACAAGGGATGTCAGGGACAGTTTAAAAATAAAAGAGAAGTACAACGTAGCAAAGCTGAGCGGGAAGCAAGAGGATTGGGTAATGTTTAAAGAGCAACAGAAGATAACTAAAAAGACAATACGGGGAGAAAAGATGAGGTACGAAGGTAAGCTAGTCAAGAATATAAAGGAGGATAGTAAAAGCTTCTTTAGGTATGTGAAGAGGAAAAAAATAGTTAAGACAAAAGTTGGACCCTTGAAGACCGAAAAAGGTGAATTTATTATGGGGAACAAGGAAATGGCAGACGAGGTGAACAGGTACTTTGGATCTGTCTTTACTAAGGAGGGCACAAACAATCTTCCTGTTATAGTAGTGGCCAGAGGATCTGGGGTGACGGAGGAACTGAAGGAAATCCACATTAGGCAGGAAATGGTGTTGGATAGACTGATGGGACTGAAGGCTGATAAATCCCCAGGGCCTAATGGTCTGCATTCCAGGGTACTTAAGGAAGTGGCTCTAGAAATCGTGGATGCATTGGTGATAATTTTACATGTTCTATAGACTCAGGATCAGTTCCTGTGGATTGGAGGGTAGCTAATGTTATCCCACGTTTTAAGAAAGGCAGGAGAGAGAAAACAGGGAATTATAGACCAGTTAGCCTGACATCGGTGGTGGGGAAGATGCTGGAGTCAATTATAAAAGATGACATAGCCGTACATTTGGATAGCAGTAACATGATCAGTCCGAGTCAGCATGGATTTACGAAGGAGAAATCATGCTTGACTAATCTTCTGGAATTTTTTGAGGATGTAACTAGGAAAATGGACAAGGGAGAGTCAGTGGTTGTTGTATACCTGGACGTTCAGAAATTATTTGATAAGGCCCCACATAGGAGATTAGTGGGCAAAATTATGGCACATGGTATTGGGGGTAGAGTGCTGACATGGATAGAAAACTGGTTGAAAGGAACCAAAGAGTAGGGATTAATGGGTCCCTTTCAGAATGGCAGGCAGTGACTAGTGGGGTACCGCAAGGCTCGGTGCTGGGAATGCATCTATTTACAATATACATCAATGATTTGGATGAAGGTATTGAAAGTAACATATGCAAATTTGCAGATGACACAAAGCTAGGTGGCAGTGTGAACTGTGAGGAGGATGCTATGAGAATGTAGGGTGACTTGGACAGGTTGGGGGAGTGGGCAGATGCATGCCAGATGAAGTTTCATGTGGATAAATGTGAGGTTATCCACTTTGGTAGAGAAAACAGGAAGGCAGATTACTATATAAACGGTGTCAAGTTGGGAAAAGGGAAAGTACAACGGGATCTGGGGGTCCTTGTTTATCAGTCACTGAAAGTAAGCATACAGGTATAACAGGCATTGAAGAAAGTGAATGGCATGTTGGCCTTCATAACAAGAGGAGTTGAGTGTAGGAGCAAAGAGGTCCTTCTGCACTTGTACAGAGCACTAGTGAGACTACACCTGGAGTATTGTGTGCAGTTTTGTTCCCCCTAATTTGAGGAACGACATTCTTGTTATTGCGGGAGTGCAGCATAGGTTTACAAGGTTAATTCCCGGGATGGCGGGACTCTCATTTGCTGAGAGAATGGAGCGGCTGGGCTTGTACGCTCTGGAGTTTAGAAGGATGAGAGGGCATCTTATTGAAACATATAAGATTGTTAAGGGTTTGGACATGCTAGAGGCAGGAAACATGTTTCCGATGTTGGGGGAGTTCAGAAACAGGGGCCACAGTTTAAGATTAAGGGGTAAGCCATTTAGAATGGAGACGAGGAAGCACTTTTTCCTCACAAAGAGTGGTGAGTCTGTGGAATTCTCTGCTTCATAGCGCGGTGGAGGCCGGTTCTCTGGATACTTTCAAGAGAGAGCTAGATAGGGCTCTTAAAGATAGCGGAGTCAGGGAATATCGGGAGAAGGCAGGAACGGGGTACTGATCGGGGATGATCAGCCATGATCACATTGAATGGTGGTGCTGGTTCAAAGGACCGAATGGCCTGCTCCTGCACCTATTGTCTATTGTCTATTGTCTATTGTCTATTTCCGAGTCAGAACTGGCGTGCGATTTGGAGGGAACCTTGCAGGTGTAAGTATTTTCACATTTCTGCGCCCTTATCCTTCCTGTTGGTTGAGTTTGCAATTGAAGACACCTTGACCAGTCGATGGAGGGCAACTTGTATAATGCACACACTGCATCAATGTGCACGAGTGGGGGAAAGGCTGAAACAATTTATGTCAGTGGATATAATACCAATGAAGAAAGCTGCTTTGCTCTGCATGGTTCCAACTTTCACAGTTGCTGGAGATCTACTCACCCAGATGTGCAAAATGTTTTCAATCACTCTCCTGACACATGCTTGTAATGTTGGACATTATCTAGCCAGTAAGGAGCAGGGTCCCTGGCAACACAGTCTCTAAGGGACACAAAAAGCTGGAGTAACTCAGCGGGACAGGCAGCATCTCTGGAGAGAAGGAATGGGTGACGTTTCGGGTCGAGACCCTTCTTCAGACCCAAGCAGTCTGAAGAAAGGTCTCAAACCGAAATGCTACCCATTCCTTCTCTCCAGAGATGCTGCCTGATCTGCTGATTTCCTCCAGCTTTTTGTGTCCATTTCCAGTTTAAACCAGCATCTGCAGTTTCTTCCTACGCAAGAGCCTCTAACCTGCTCTTGTAGTCAGAATATTTATGTTGCCTGATCCAATTTTGTTTCCAGTGGTGGTCCTGAGAATGCTGCTAATAAGGTGCACTGTGATGGCATGCTGTTAAAAATGAAAGGGAGCAGATTAGATTCTACCCTTTAAAAAATATATATTGTATTTAACAGAACAATTAAATTCTTATTGGCAGCAGCATAATAGGCCTATAAACACAATAGAAAAAATATAAAACACAACATTTTGATAAATGAATAACCCCAATACTAGTGCAAAAAAAAAAAATCAAATTCCTGAGTCGAACCAAAGAGAGTCCATAGTTCATAGTTGAGGTCAGTGTTGTGTAGTGGTCAAGAGTCTGATGGTTGTTGGGAAGAAGCTATCCTTGGACCTGATCACCATGAATATTGTCCAAGGGGAGCTAAATATATCTATTCTCTTTTGATATAAACGAGCTGGCAGACGGGAAATGTGACTTTGGTAGGATTGCAGAGTTCCTCGTGGTGCAAGTTGCCTTTGAATGTTTTGTGAAATCTGCAGGTCAGTTCTGCCCATATAATTGTTTCAATGTTCACACAATAGGCCAATGATGTGATCGACTGTGTGGCTCAATGCTTGGTATCCCAACAGCAAAAATGATACCTTCCTTTTGTGGCAGTGTGTCACTTTTGTCCACTCCTCTCCACTTGCTAACAGTCATATGGAGAGCCAAAGAGTAGCATCAATGGAGGAGTGATGTGGGAATAAGACGGGTGGAGGTAACCTAAAAGGTTCTCTTCCACCCAGGCTGCCCTTAATGGACTCATCTGAATTGGAAAAGCAGTCATTGTAACTCTGCAGTCCCCATTTTAACAATTCCAGGTGATACCTTCTCTGCCACTGACCATCAGAACATACACTTTATGCAAAATTAAAATGCATAGCAAAGTAAATATTTAAAGCAAATTTGTAAATAGTATCCTGCTCTAACAAATTCAAAATTATACTTGTGTTGTGTCATGGGGCTGATTTCCTTAAGTGAAGATACTAGAGTACATATTCTTCCATGCAATGGCTTGCTGCAGCATGGCTATGGAAGACTTTCGATGCAGGAGAGTGCAGTGAAAAGTAACCTTATCATTTCTAATCCTGAATGCCTGACTGCACACAGCATTTTCATGGGGGCCATTAATTCCGGTTGACTGGGATATGATGTGGCATTGATATGAAGATGAGTAGTGTCATTCTGAGAGAAGACAGCAGTTTTATGTTCCTCAAGAAGAGCTCAGTAATTTTATTATATGTGAAGACATTTCACAGCTGCAAGGTCCTGAGAGCCTCTGAATTCTGAGCAACACTGGGAGTAAGCTATCCATGATATAGTACGTCTAACCTTCCACTGCAGTGTGCAGGCATTGGGTAGTCGGTGACTGTGCTGCAGTAAAAATTGTCACACCCATATTTGATAATGCATCGTAGCTCGCTGTAAAGAGCACAAAACAGAATTGGGAAAGAACATCCAAACTCCATGGAAACACTTAAGGGCCTGGCCCACTCGGCTGCCATTTGCATGTCCCACAGATGGCGTGCAAAGATTTTGTACATCACGGCCTATGTCATTGCGCACTATGCTCGCGTAATGAGCACCATACGCGCATCACGTGCCTGTCACAACGCGTAAATTACGCGCAAATGACAGCCAAGTGGGACAGGCCCTTTTACGGAAAACTGGTGCTGGATTCCCCTAACCTTATGCAGTTGTATGAATACCTTCTGGTGTGCTTAACAATGTATGAAGCAATAGGTTGTTTAGCCTGCTTTCTACTTTATTTTAGTTTAGTTTACAGATACAGCATAGAAACATACCCTTTGGCCCATATAGTTCATGCTAACCGGCAATCCCCATACATTAGTTCTATCCTACACACTAGGGACAATTTACACAAGCCAATTAACCTACAAACCTGCTCGTCTTTGCAATGTGTGAGGAAACCAGAACCCCCAGAGAAAACCCACATGGTCATAGGGAGAACATATAAATTCCAAACAGACAGCACCCCTAGTCAGGATCGAACCCAGGTCTCGGGCGCTGTAAGGCAGCAATTCTACCACTGCGCTACTATGCTGCCCTATTCCTCCAACATTTGCACATTACACCATTCTTCTTAGAACAGACTATTCTGCAAGTACTCCCGCCAGTACTTCTACACTTCAAGGGGAACAGGATTGCTTCAAATGATACTACTTAGCTTTAAATGGAGGTGACCATTCACAATAATGGTTCCTGCTGATGCAATCAGCTAATTAACAGGATTGTTTGCACATCCAGTTGATGAAATCATTATATTGAGCAGACAGCATGAAGTCTCCTACATAGTAATTAACTGGTGTGGGTTAATTGTGCATCACCATCTCCATGCTCATTTTCAGGGGCTATTGAATTTAGCTTCCAAAGTATTCAACACAGCCAACTTTGCACATTGTGACACAATTGACCTTGTAGATCCATTTTCATGTACAGTTTGAAATAATTTCTCAGGAGATAATAACTGATGCAAATCTGCTCCAAAAGGTCATGCAAATATAATATTAAATTCTCTATTGCAATCTTATTTTCATAATTATTCACAGCAACAAAGTAAAAGCTGACAAATTTAAAGGCTGTCAGTCCTCAAAGTGGAAAATCTATCTGGCCAGAGTGGGATACGTCCAAGGTTACTGAAGGAAATAAGGGCAGATATTGAAAAAGCTATTGCCAAGTGTCTTGCCAAAGATGTGTAAATGCCCATTTGAAAAAGGGGAACAGAAGTAAAACTTCCAATGATAATGAACCTAAACAATTAATCGGCATGTAAAAAGAGGTAAGCACTATTAAATGAATGTCAAACTGACTTAGATAGAGTGAGTCATACGGCATGGAAACAGGTCATTTGGCTCAACTTGCTCGTGCCGACCAAGATACCCCATCTACACTGGTCCCACCTGTCTTTACCTGGCAGTGACACTGGACTCACCTGACTTGACTTGTTAAAAGCAAATTTTATTCGATTGACTTGACTACGTTTTCTGTCGAAGGAGTATGTTAAAGGTGTTTTGGTTTATATTAAGTATGTGGACGTCCAGGAGCATTTGTAAAATAGCAACACAATAGAATTCTTAGTCACAAATTAAGAAGCTCCAGAGTTTAAAGAGACGATGGCAGTACAGGTGAGTTTCTCTGATTCCAGCTCAGATGCTGCCTGACCTGCTGAGTATCGGCGGTATTTTCTGTTTTATTTCAGAAAGCAGAGAACTATGGTGTACGGCAATGCTTATTCTGGATATAGATATAGACAAAAATGCTGGAGAAACTCAGCGGGTGAGGCAGCATCTATGGAGCGAAAGAAATAGGCAATGTTTTATGTCGAGACCCTTCTTCAGACTGACGTGCGGGTGGGGGGGGGGGGCAGGAAGAAGAAAGGAAGAGACAGGGACAGTGGGCTGAGGGAGAGCTGGGAAGGGGAGGAGAAAGCAGGGACTACCAGAAATTGGAGGTCAATGTTCATACCGCTGGAGTTTAAACTGCCCAAGCGAAATATGAGGCGCTGCTCCTCCAATTTACAGTGGGCCTCACTCTGGCCATGGAGGAGGCCCAGGACAGAAAGGTCAGATTCAGAATGGGAGGGGAGTTGAAGTGCTGAGCCACTGGGAAATCAGGTTGGTTATTGCGAACTGAGCGGAGTTGTTGGGCGAAGCGATCACCAAGCTTATGCTTGGTCTCACCGAGTCATTGGCACATTTTCATTTAACCAAAGTAATTTTTGTTCATTGTGGGAAATTAGAGATAAGACATGATTCAGTGATTCCCAGGAGTCTGCGCAGATATTGAATTTCTTCAAGAAGGTTTTGAGTGTATCTTTGAATACTGTTCGGTAGAAAGCATACTGACTTACTGCATAAATGCCTGGTTTGGGAACTGTTCAGCAGCTGACAGAGCAGCTCTCCAGAGGGTGATAAAAACTGCCCAGGGTATCATTGGACTACCCCTGCCCCCTCTGGAGGACATTTACCACTCCAGATGCCACAGCAGGAACTGTAATATCGTGAAAGACATTACACATCGTTGTCACCACCTTTTCACACTGCTGCCCTCG
Source organism: Okamejei kenojei (assembly GCA_035221665.1). Lineage (NCBI taxonomy): Eukaryota > Metazoa > Chordata > Chondrichthyes > Rajiformes > Rajidae > Okamejei > Okamejei kenojei. The sequence continues at coordinate 22,680,349 of CM069141.1, read as the reverse complement.
GCAAAAAGGTACAGGTCATTAAAGTCACGCACTGCCAGACTCAAGAACAGCTTTTTACCCATCAGCAATCTTGGAACTGAACTCTGTCTTGGGAGCGGGTTATGGGGAAGGAGGGGGGGGGGGGGGGGGAGTGGGAGACAGTGTTAATTTATGTAAATGTGAATCCATGGGTGGGTTTGGGGAGGGAGGGAGTGTAAAAAAGTATGAGTATGTGAATGTTTGAAGTTCTTTTAAATGGAGAGACACAGTAATCTTGTTGCATGTGACACATGCAATGACAATAAAGCATTCTAATTCTAATTCTATTTCAGAAATGAGTATCTGTTTCTGGTATTGTACATCTCCAAAGATGTACAGGTTTGCAAACAAATTAGCTTGGTATCATTGTAAATTGTTCCTAGTGCATGTAGGATAGTGTTTGTGTGCAGAGATCACTGGTCGGCGCAGACTTGGTGGGCCAAAGGTTATATCTCTGGGATAAAATTGGACCATTAGAGAACCAGAATGGACAGCTATCTGCAGAGCCAAAAGAGATGGGGGAGATATTGAACAATTTCTTTTCTTCGGTATTCACCAAGGAGAAGGATATTGAACTCTGTGAGTTAAGGGGAAAAAGTAGAGTAGCTATGGAAACTATGAGATTCAAAGAGGAGGAAGTACTGACACTTTTGAAAAATATAAAAGTGGATAAGTGTCCAGGTCCTGACAGGATATTCCCTAGGACGTTGAGGGAAGTTAGTGTAGAAATAGCAGGAGCTATGACAGAAATATTTCAAATGTCATTAGAAACGGGAATAGTGCCGGAGGATTGGCGTACTGCGCATGTTGTTCCATTGTTTAAAAAGGGTTCAAAGAATAAACCTAGCAATTATAGACCTATTAGTTTGACGTCAGTGGGCAAATTAATGGAAAGGATACTTAGAGATAATATATATGAACATCTGGATAAACAGGGTCTGATCAGGAGCAGTCAACATGGATTTGTGCCTGGAAGGTCATGTTTGACAAACCTTCTTGAATTTTTTGAAGCGGTAACTAGGGAAATTGATGAGGGTAAAGCAGTGGATGTTGTCTATATGGATTTCAGTAAGGCCTTTGACAAGGATCCCCATGGAAGGTTGGTTAAGAAGGTTCAATCTTTGGGTGTTAATGGCGGAGTAGCAAGATGGATTCAACAGTGGCTGAATGGGAGATGTCAGAGAGTAATGGTGGATGGCTGTTTGTCAGGTTGGAAGCCGGTGACCAGTGGGGTGCCTCAGGGATCTGTGTTGGGTCCACTGTTGTTTGTCATGTACATCAATGATCTGGATGATGGGGTGGAAAATTGGATAAGTAAGTATGCAGATGATACTAAGATAGGTGGTGTTGTGGATAATGAAGTAGATTTTCAAAGTCTACAGAGAGATTTGGGCCATTTGGAAAAGTGGGCTGAAAGATGGCAGATGGAGTTTAATGCTGTTAAGTGTGAAGTGCTACATCTTGGCAGGACAAATCAAAAAAGGAAGTACATGGTAAATGGTAGGGAATTGAGGAATGCTGTGGAACAGAGGGATCTAGGAATAACTGTGCATAGTTCCCTGAAGGTGGAATTGCATGTAGATAGGGTGGTAAAGAAAGCCTTTGGTGTGCTGGCCTTTATAAAGCAGAGCATTGAATATAGGAGTAGGGAAGTAATGTTAAAATTGTACAAGGCATTGGTAAGACCAATTCTGGAGTATGGTGTACAATTTTGGTCGCCTAGTTATAGGAAGGATGTCAACAAAATAGAGAGAGTACAGAGGAGATTTACTAGAATGTTGCCAGGGTTCCAGCAACTATGTTACAGAGAAAGGTTGAACAAGTTAGGTCTTTATTCTTTGGAGCGCAGAAGGTTAAGGGGGGACTTGATTGAGGTATTTAAAATGATGAAAGGGATAGACAGAGTTGACGTGGATACATTTTTCCCAGTGAGGGTAGGGAAGATTCAAACAAGAGGGCATGACATGAGAATTAAGGGACAGAAGTTTCGGGGTAACGTGAGGGGGAACTTCTTTACTCAGAGGGTGGTGGCTGTGTGGAATGAGCTTCCAGCAGAAGTGGTGGAGGCAGGTTTGATTTTAACATTTAAGAGTAAAGTGGATAGGTATATGGACGTGAAGGGAATGGAGGGGTATGGTCTGAGTGCAGGTAGATGGGACTAGGGGAAAACAAATGGTCGGCACGGACTGGAAAGGCCGAGAGGGCCTGTTTCCGTGCTGTAATTGTTATATGGTTATATGGTTATATGGTTATATCTCTAAACTAAAGTAAAATCTGTAGAGTGCTGCTGAAGAGGGCAAAAACAATCATTGTAAAATGATAATATTGTAAATGTTATTTGGTTTATTAACGCCTTTTGATTCCTGTGACTAACATTGAAAATTACCGGTATTGTGATGGTTAGACAGCTTAAATAAAGCTGGATGTTACAGTGAACTGTAATGTGACAGGAGGTACTTATCAAGTGCAAAAGATAAGAATTTTCCGCTAATCAGAGTTCGCCTTTGGTTTGGGATTGGGTGCAGTGCAAGGGCAGGTAAAAAGACAAGATACTTTTATATTCACTGTTACCAGGAGTCCCTAGCAGCAGAAGAAATATTCTTCTTGGTTCTTGGTTACTTGTTCCTCCAAAATATTCCAACTGGAATTTAAACTGGAGGTGGTGAAGGGAGGGTTTAAGCCAGAGAGGGTTATTGGGAAGAAAGTGCCACTTTAAATTTAGTTGCATCTGGCTAAGCAACCGTTAGGAGGGAGGGAGGTTAGGAGGGAGGGAGGTTAGGAGGGAGAGATAGATCAGCCACGATTGAATATCAGAGTAGACTTGATGGGCCGAATGGCCTAATTCTGCTCCTATCACATGATCTTATGAAATGGGACCATACAGGTTTTTTTAATAAATGGTTGTTTCTTGGATTAATTGAGTGGAATTTAATTTCCAAGCAACATGGTCATGTTTAGTGTCAAGGACTTTGTATATTCCTATATTTGTTGCTGCCAGGCCCCCACAAAGTGAAAAGATGTACACGTTATGTTTACATTTAATATGGCAAACTGCTTCTTCCTTGTTAATGAGTGCAATACGCAAATATATATTTTTTGTTAAATATTTTATTGTAGAAACATATTAATAAAAAATACATTATTAGATACATTCATAATATTATTAATATTAATATTAAGATTTAAGACTTTATGTTTCTATACACTTTTTTAAATTTTTTTTATAAAGTAGGAAGAGATAGGGAAAAATAATATAGAAAATAAGAAAATGAATGGAGTATTAATCAATAATCCGTCATTGGAGATATAACCATGATTTATTATGCGTAATTCTTCATCCATTCTATTATTCAGGTCTCAGTCAAGCCCTCGCACTGAGCCACTTTGACCCTGTAAATATTCAATATATGGAGACCATATCCCTCTGAAGAGATCCAACCTGTCCATTAGGACAAGCCTCAATCTCTCCAGATGGAGTGTCTCCGACATTTCTGTATTCCACATTTTGATTGTGGGGGATGTAGGACCTTTGCAGAATTTTAGTATTAATTTTTTTCCAATTATTAAACCATAATCAATAAAGATTCTTTGATTCATTGTAATTAATTGGTCTGTTTCCAGTATTCCTAGTAATATTAACTTTGAATCAGGGGTCAGATTCATATTAACAACATTCGAAATTATCCTAAATATTTCTATCCAATTTTTACACAATTTGTAAATGAATGTGTCAGATTAGCTTCTAAATGTTGACATTTATCACATATGGGAGATACTTTTGGAAAGATGTTATGTAGTTTGGATTTTGAATAATGTAGTCTATGTAGTATTTTAAACTGTATAAGAGAGTGTTTAGCATTTAACGAACAATGGTGTATATGTTGTAAACTTAAGTCCCATACTTCTGGTCTTATAATTTGACCTAATTCGTTTTCCCAAGATTGTCTATATATTTCTGTTGTTGGGACATCATTTTCCAATAGGGTGACATGTATATATGAAATAATTCTTTCTGTGTTCGGATGTTTATTTAGACATTCATCAAAAATTTCTGTCTTTCTATTTCTAAGGTCCTGTGTGTTTGCTTTTACATAGTCTCTGATTTGTAAATATCTAAAATAATCTTTAGAATGTAGTCCATAAATTTGTTGTAATTCTTGAAATGAAAGGAAATAGTTTTCCTTATAGAGATCACCCATCTTAATAATTCCCTTGTTTTTCCATTGTTAAAAGCCTTTATCCATCATTGAAGGTTTAAATATAACGTTATTTACAATGGTAAGGGCTAGTGGTATAGATTTCAGTTTTAATGTTTTCTTTATTTGTTTCCAAATACGTATTCCACCTTCTATTATTGGGTTTTCACTATAGATTTTCTTAGCTAAATTAATATTAGCGAATATTATTGAACTAATTTCAAAAGGAGAACAATCTTCTTTTTCCATATTTAACCAAATTGGTTGGTTATCTGTCTCTTCTAACCAAAAATTCATATTTTTAATATTAACTGCCCAGAAATAAAACATAAAATTTGGTAGTGCTAAACCTCCACTTATTTTTAATTAACATAAATGTTTTTTATTTATTCTATGGCTCTTATAATCCCAAATAAAGTTAGTAACTAGGGCATCCACCTTCTTAAAGAAATTTTTAGGAAGATATATCGGAATTAATTGGAAAAGATATAATAATTGTGGAAGAAAAATCATTCTTATTATATTAATTTTACCTAACATTGAAATAGGTAGAGTTTTCCAATATAAAATATTCTTATTTAATTTATTCAATAGTAGTGGGAAGTTAGATTTAAATAAAGAATCAAATCTTTTTGTTACATAAATTCCAAGATATTTAATTTTTTCATTTGTTATCTTAAAAGGAGATTGTTGTAATATGTGTAAGTTATTTACCGTTATTGGCATAAGTTCACTTTTATTCCAATTGATACTATATCCTGAAAAAGATCCAAATTCAGTTATTAATTTTAACAAATTTTGGATACTAATTTCTGGTTTTGTGATGTAAAGTAATACATCATCCGCGTATAAGGAGATTTTATTTTTAGTATCTCTAGTATCATACCCATATATTTCAGGATGTGATCTCACCCTCTGAGCTAACGGTTCTATTGCAAGTGCAAACAGTAGGGGGGATAAAGGGCAACCTTGTCTACAGCCTCGAGATAAATTGAATTTAGTTGATAACATTTGATTTGTTATTATTCTAGCTGTTGGGTTTGTATATAATAATTTGATCCAAGTAATGAACTTCTCTCCCAATTTAAAAGTTTCCATAACCGAAAACAAATAGGACCATTCCACCTGATCGAAGGTTTTCTCTGCATCTAACGAGATAACTACTAGATCTTTTTTAATACCTCTTTTCGAATATATAATATTGAATAACTGTCTCAAGTTATATGAGGAATATTGTTTTGGTATAAATCCTGTTTGATTGGGGTGAATTAATTCATTAATAACTGTGCTTAGCCTTTGTGCTAATATTTTGGTTAATATCTTTTGATCAGTATTTAAAAGAGCTATAGCTCTAAATGATCCTGGTTCATCCAGATCTTTGTTTATTTTAGGTATAAGTGTTATAATAGATTCATTTAACGTTTCTGGTAATTTCTGCTGTGTATATATATATTCATATAATGATTTCAGACGTGGTACAATCTGATCATAAAATGTTTTATACAATATGCAAATATATTGATTGAATCAGAATCGTATTGTTTTAAACCAACATTTGCAAATGTCATAGCCTGCCTAAATAGAGCCATCAGAGAGCCATCAAAGAAATCAGTGCTGAGAATTGACCTGGGAGAGGGGGGTGAACTTTGATCACTTAATTTTGGAGTGAATTTGAAGGACTTTGAGATGGCAATGTTGGTTGTATTTTTCCAGTGCTTTGAGATGGTAGTAGTAGCCCAGGTTTGTGAAGCTCATATGAGGTAAGTAACTCTTACGTGGCAAAATATGCTTTCTCGTGCCAGGTGTGAGGTTTTCATCTTTAAATTTCCTCTTCCTCAACTGATCACAGGATCTGCTGGCACATCAAAAACAGTGGCCAATTTCATCATTGAAGTCTGCCTTCCCCAATATGTGATTCCCCAATATGGAATATGGTCCAGATTTCCATGGTTTTGTTATGAACCTTTATTTTGGGAGAACAGTATGATATGGCAGGGGTAGGCAGGATGAGGATATTTGTCATTAGTATGTCCAATATAAGCCCCATGCTCTTGTATATCTCAGTGGAGAAGTTGATGATGCTTTGATATTGGGCCTCTAATCGTGCAAAAACCCAAGCATCATCTGCACAGTGCAAGTCGACTGTTGAGGTTCAATTCACCTTGATTCTTAAGTGCAGTGTTTGTGTATGTAATTGATCATTTTCTCTTAAAGAAGTTTGTGGCCCTCTCTGTTTGTGACCAGTCTGGATAATGGGATACAATGTGACCTACAGAGTTGCCTTGATCATCAAATCATCATGTCTGTGGGAAAATGATAGAAGGTGCAAAGAAATGTGCTATTGTAGTCAGATGGGGTGGTTGTGGGTAGGGGGAAAGGATTGATGTATTGCAGTTGGAGTAGTGTGATGCAGAGGTTTGAAGGTATTTTCTGCCTTTCACTTGTGGTGAGATTTTGTCTGAAATCCAACCATTTTCTTACATTTTGATTCTCTCTAACTGTAGCATCAAAAGTGGACCTGGAATACTCTTTTCGTGAAGAGGTCACTGTGACCACTTCCTAATGGGTTTATTTTGAAGGACTGTGGGCACTTGAGCCAATTCCGTTATTTAGTTTGTTCCCACCTGCAGTAAATACAGTTTTGAATAGTACAGAACGTTTGGAACTCGTGAGAATCTAGTTGTACGTATTTAATACATCAAGAGTTTTCTGAATCTAGGTGGCTTACATGGCATTTTCTGCAGTAAGTTATTGCTTTAATAACATTGGATGATTGATATATCTTACTATAGACCGACCCTTGGGTCTGTTTGGGAATAATTAGCAGGGATTTATGGCCATGCTATTATCATTTTATACTATTAACATACTATAAGGATGGTAATACATTACAACACGAACTACACCAAAAATATTTCATTGAGCCTAAAGCGTTTTTCAATGCCTTGAGGTCATGAAAGGCGCACAATAATGTTGGTATTTCTTTATATCCATCTACATGGACTTTGATCTCTTTTGTTCCAGCAATTACTGTGCTCCAAGAGGCTTTTCAACTGTTGAGAATTGGATAGTTTTTCCCTGGTGCTGCCAGGATTTCAGACTTCTTTGAACACATGATAGTCATTGATCATGCACATCACCACACAAAAAAGGCCTGACAAAAGAACATCTTGTTTCATCCAAAATGTTGACCTTCATCGGACTTTGCATGAAAATCATCCTACAAACTATCCTTACTTTTTAAGAAACTAATTGTATGTCCATTGTTTTAAGCATTCACTCATTTCTTGCTGTTAGCTTAAAGCATTATTTTATCCATATGTAAGCCTAGTTTTAATACATGCACTTTTTAATTGAACCAATATTTTCAGTCTTCTATGATAGACAGCAATTCAAACTTCCCCTCCATAATATTTCCAATATTTGATATATGGTAATGAGGTCAATGTGCAATCCAGTTTCTCCAATGTGTGCATAATATATAGCAGTGCTTCAGTTTCTTCATTTCTTTCCTATTTATGATATTTAGTGGACAATGATCATTACTGCAGTGTCAGAAAATAAATTATTCCAAAGAAATGCATTGCAATAATTCAGTACTGAGTATACTAGATCTAATATACATAGCTGTTCTACATGTTTATATCATACAAAGGCAATTAATAATTCCATATTTGTATTATGTTGTTAAGATTACACAGTAACAATCTACCACAATGAGACTTTGAATTGTGTTTATGCATTGATTGCAGAGAACATTTTTCATAGTTACTCTCTACCCACGATGAAATAAATTATTCAGAGCAAGGTTCATGTTGAAAAGAAATAATATTTGAATAGAAAAACATAAATTCACAAAGCTCTTCTTTTTCCTATTTGAATTATTTCTGATTCACTTCATTTCTGTTTTTTGTTATAAAATGTCATAGAGAATGTCTATTGCAACAAGTTGGGTGCTAGCAAAAGAACACTTGTTTAAAAGAATGTTGCTAAGGGATGCATTCAAAATGAAATGAATTAATCTAAACAAATACATCATAAAACTGAACTGTTATTTACCAGTTAATACAAAAATGAAAATATGAGATGAAGAACGTGAGGACAGATTTACGGTGAGAGGAGAAAGATATAATGGGAACCTGAGGGGCAGCTTTTTTACACAAAGGGTGGTAAGTACATGGAACAAGGAGTAGTTGAGGCAGGTACTATCACAACGTTTAAAATGTAAAAAAAAACATTTACACAGGTACACGGACAGGATTGGTTTTGATAGATATGGGCCAAACGCAGAGAGGTGAATTAATGTAGATGGGGTATGATGGTCGGTCAGGGCCAAATTTACGTATAAGTTAGACAAGTTTAAGCTTAGGGCCTCGAGATCTAGGGGGGCCTCGGCTCGCTTCACCAAGGTGTATAAAACCTTTGACATAGTGGCATTGTTACAAAACCTACCATCAGTAGCGCTGTGCGATAGTGGCGTTGTTACAAAACCTACCATCAGTGGCGCTGTGCTTGCGATTCTGGAGACTTTGGTGGTGTGTGGGGTGGGGGGGGGGGGGATTAAAATGCAGGTGAGGTATATATTCGTTGTAGAGAGGAATTTGCTCCAAAGATCCTTGGAAGTGCAGAACAAAGCAAAAGGTATGTAGTTTATTTAACCCTTTTCCCCCACCGAACCTCGCCGCCGTACCAGGGGCCTACCCACCTCTCCGCCGTACCGGGGGCCTACCCACCTCACCGCGGCACGGGGCCTACCCACCTCGCTGCCATACTGAGGGCCTACCCATCTCGCCGCCGTACCAGGGGCCTACCCACCTCACCATCGCACCGGGCCTAACCACCTCGCCGCCGTACTGGGGGCCTACCCACCTCACCGCCGCACCAGGCCGACCCACCTCTGCACCGCCCCGGACCCGTCGAACCTCGCCACCCCACCGTCCATCTGCCCACAGGGACCTCCCACGCTTTGCCCGCCGACCCTCGCCACTCCACCACCCTCCAGCAGTCCGCAGCCATCACCTTACCTGCAGCCTGGACTCAGCACCAGGCCTGAAGTTTCCAGGCTGCACATTCCCACTACCCTGGGTTTGACTGTGCTGGGTCCTAGTGCTAGTTACCCCAATCCTGGTAACCTCAGTGGCTGTTCCACTGGGTCTTCCCCATTCCCCTCAAACCATGTGACCCCAACTCTTCCCCACCCAATCTACAGTCCTCATACCCCCTACCCCCTAACCACCCTCAATCCCCCCACCAGACATCGCCTCGGCCTCAGTCCACTCACCTGCCTTCCTCCGGCCCCAGCCCCCATCCCTGCAGTGTGTTCACCATCCCCCCTGACCTCCCCCTCTCAGATACTGAATGGTCTGTCCGCAGAGGCCTCACCTTTGTCCCCCTCCGTACCCACCTCAATGAGTTCCGCGCCCACCGCAATTTGGAGCTCTCCTTCCGTCGCCTCCGCCTCACACCGTTCTTCCATGGGAAGGAGTCCTCGCCCCCATTGATGATCCCTTTTCCCATCTCCAATGGACCCCCTCTTGGACCCGCCCTCATGACCATCTTCCGGCCCTAGACCATTTTATTTTAAACAGTCGGCGGGACATCAGCCACCTCAACAGTAAATAATACCATGTAATTCTGTGCCCAGGGAAGTGGAGAGAGGACAGCCAAGTGTCTGTGTTGCTCACTTGGCTGGGGTTTGTTTTCCTTGCCACTTCCATCGGCCGATAATTAGTAAAGTTTTGAATTAGTCTACCAAACTGCTTTGTGAGTTGTCTGTTTATTGAGAAGTGAACCTGTTTGTTTAGTTATAAGTTAGCCTTTTTCAAGCAGATTTGATTCAGATTTGAATCAGGTTTTGCAATATCGTTGTCAATAAGGAACAATTATTTAAGAAATATTTCCCAACTATTATACAGATCAACAAGCAAAGGCCACCTTGCCAGATGTCAACTACAGAACTGTCACAGGGAGACAAAAAGTAAGGAAATGATGGAAGTGCACCTGGTCCTGATGCTTTAGATAAACTCTCTTCTAGAGATAAGTTTAGGATAAAATTCTTTATTCCTATACTAGATGCACTGGAAACCAATTTAAAAAGAAGAGGTACTGTGTACAGTGAAGTTGCACAACACTTTTCCTTTCTTGTTAATCTGACCGCATCTAAGCAAGAAATTCAGCAAGGTGTTGAACTGTTGATGGAAGCATACCCAGAAGATTTTGACCTGAAACTTACTGATGAACGTTTGCACTTTCACTCATACGTGAGACAAAGCCATAGGCATACAGAAGAGCACTCTCTGTCTCATACAGACCTTTATCAAATAATATACAAGGACACAATTCAGATGTCCTTCCCTAATGCGGAAGCAGTCTTGTGAATTAGCTTATCGCCTCTCTTCATCTAAATCTGGCTCTGTGGTTGGTGTGCGCAAGTTGAGCCAAAGGGCCTGTTAAAAATGCTATGAGTCTATGTAGTTGTCTAACTTCAGTAGTCTAGCAAACTCATGGGTGCTCTCTTGACTTGTCACGGTGGCTCATTCACGAACATGGAGATTTTCTTATGATGGTCTGAGAACAATTTACTTACTGATAATTGTTCTTTTGAGGAAACAGGATTTAGGCAATAACATTAACTTTTACTGTGATAGCAGTTAGGCAAGGTGCAAAAGCAAAGTTATCCCAAAAGAGCTGTTTAGTTTAGTTTAGTTTAGTTTAGAGATACAGCATGGAAACAGCCCCTTCGTTCCACCGAGTCCATGCTGACCAGCGATCCCTGCACATTAACACTATCCTACACACACTAGGGGCAATTTACACATACACCAAGCCAATCAACCTACATACCTGTACGTCTTTGGAGTGTGGGGAGGGAACTGAGGATCTCGGAGAAAACCCACGCGGTCACTGGCAGAACATACAAACTCCGTACAGACAGCACCCGTAGTCGGGATCGAACCCTGGTATCCAACGCTGCAAATGTTGGAAGGCAGCAACTCCACCATGTCGCCCAATGGCATTATTTGTAATTATTTGAATAATTCAGAGGAATATTTAATGAATAGCAAAAAACTGCAGATATTGGAAACCTTAAAAAAAATCACACAATGCCAGAGATGTTGCGTAGGTAAGGCGGTAACTGTTAAAATGGAAAAAGAGTTATTGCTTCAGGGCCATTGCCCTTCATCAGACTCCCTTATGAAATTTATGAAATATTAACTCTGCTTCTTCAGCCACAGATGCAACTGAACCTGCTGAGTGTCTCCAGTTTTGTTTTTGTTTGCATTATTAGTTGCTGATTAATACAGAACAATTTGATTCCTCAAGGGATGATCACTGAAGAGTAATGGATTGCACCTAGCATAGATATCAACTATATTTCCACAATATCAATATTTTTCTTCTTTTACTTTTCAGTTACTAAAACATACCAGCAGTAATAGCACTGAATTTGTACAATGTGCAGAATCATTTAGAGAATAGTCTTCAAAATACAATCACCTCACTAATATTCAAGGCCTGATCTTGTTTATTGACGTATGACTGTATCAGTAAGAATTAAGGCATGACCTAGTATACATAGCTATTTGCAGTTATGGAGTCATACAGTCATGGAGTCATACAGCGTGGGAACAGGCCCTTCAACCTAATTTGCCCATGCCAACCAGCATGCCCCATGTAAACTAGTCCCACCTGCCCGCATTTGCCCCATATCCTTCTAAACCTATCTTATACATGTGCCTATCCAAATGTTTTTTAAACATTGTAATTGGACCTGCCTCAACTACCTCCTCTGGAAGCTCTTGTCGTATACCTTCCATCCTTTATGTAAAAAAAGATGTCCCTTATATTCCTATTAAATCTTTTCCCCCTCACCATAAAACAGTGTCCACAGATTCTTAATTTCCCTACTCTGGGTAAAAGACCCTGTGCATTTACCCCCTATCTATTCATCTTATGATCTTATACATCTCTCTAAGCTCACTCCTCATCCTCCTGTGCTCCAAGGAGTCAAGTCCTTGCCTGCCCAACTTCTCCTTATATTTCTGGCCCTTGAGTCCTGGAAATAGCCTTGTAAAGTTCTTAATATATGTGTACAGCTCAATCTTTTAGTTTTTCTGTGCTTTTCCCAAATCAATAATAAACAGCGTAAACATTTGTCTCTGATCCAAATTTATACTTTATTATGGTAAAAAAAAAGTTTATTTGTCAAACAAGCCAAAATTTGAGACAAACTCAACAGTGTGAAGACAATTGGTTTGCTGTTTGCCTTAACTGGTTAGGTTTTCTTTTCAGAGTTATTACTGCAATTCTGTATTAATTCATTTTACCTTAGACATCAATGATATCATCAGTTCTTATGTCCATAAATCCAAGAACTATGTACCATAAACACATGATAACCCTTATCTAAAGTCAGAGCTTCAATTTAACTGAAAGCTATTTCAAGAAAAATCAATAACTAACTTTTGTGATTTCAAGGTAATAAGAAACTGAAATAATTCGATCAAAACATATTATATTAAAGAAACTGAAATCATCAAGCATCCCAGTTCACAACCGATCCTTTGACATTATTGTAATCCATCGTTCATTTTTAAAAAAAACATTTATCTTCTTTCACTCAAGCAGTAATAAATGAAACAGTGGGAGAAAATATAAATATTTAACACAGTCTGAGAGATGTGGCCTCACTGATGCCCTAGGTAAATGAAGAATAATCTTCATGGCGTTTTATTTAATTACTCCAGCAATAAGTAAGTTAGCTTTCTCATCCAACAAAATCCAAATGGGAAAATCAACTGGTGAGCAAGATGAACTTTGGGGATTCCTGACTCCTTCTAGAAAAAAAGAGAAAGAAACTATGTCAGATGGTAGAAAAAAATCAACATAACTCTCGTATCCAGCCATGGGTATCTGTAGAGTATCATACATTTCTATTTATTCCTAATAATGTTAAAGCTCTGGTAAAGGGTCTTCACCCTGAAATGTTGGCTGATTATCTCCCCACATGTGCTGACTATTTTGCTCATTTCTAATTCCATAGCCTTCTGTTGCAATAGAATTTGAACTTGTATAATCCCATCTGAATGTCCACTTTTCTAACCTTTTTTTCCTTTCATAGTTTTATCAAAACTTAGTTCAATTCTTTCTACTTCACCAGAGTTATTGCATACAGTTTTGCTATAGCTAATTATTCTCTGACTTTTGAGTGTTTTATAATTTTTAAGACTAGTTTGAGACCAAAATTAAACTGGTCAGAATAAATCAAATGATGTAAGATTTTAGAATGTTTTATCTTTTATTCCTGTAATTGGGTTCATGCCTAATTAATTGATACATTTCCAGACAGGGACAGATTAGTCAGCCTGAGATTGTATACATGTGCAATGCACATAGAATTTCCACACATTTCTGTACACTGTCGATTGATATTTTAACTCTGCAGAGAGTAAACATTTCCTTTTGCTGTTTGTGGCATGGCTTCTATCAGATCCAGGACAAGCATCAGTGTGGTTCTTGGTATTTCAGCCGACAGTTAGGTTGTGTAATTTACATTGCAGCATTAAGCTGCCAAAGTCAGCAAAGGTGCATTACAAATCCAGCGGCAGCTGTAAGACATGTATTTTGATCAGCATGTGTGAAAAGGAGCAGGATCATAATTGACCATAAAATAAATGCTTCAAGGCTGATGATGTTTTTCAATCATGCTACAAATGCATTTACGTGATTAATAAAATATTGCCATGACCTCTGGAGGCAAGAGTTATTATTTAATTTGTGGATGCTTCTGATTCACAAATTTTATTAGAATATAAATAAGAACTGAACTTTGTCCCTGATATTAATGAGTACAAGGTAGGTGTAGCTTATTTCACCTTACCTCAGGTATCCAGTCCTTGCATTATGGTCTGAATTGACTATGATAAAGTCTGGAACTGAATGATTGTGGTAGTGAATAAACTGAATATAAGTAAGCAGGATATCAGTATGTTGATGCTGGCTGGTGGACTAATAATAATTCCTTCATTCCTTCATTGGGAAACAGAAATTCAACATAGCAGGTTTGCCTTACCCTTCATAAATTGGATCGCTATGATCGCTTTCAAACCTATTTTATATTGTGGAACAATATTTGCATAGTTGGATCGATGTTGGTATAATTTCACTAGAAGAGCCTGGCTCTGTCAGGGACCAGTTCTGTTGCACAGATCACTGGCATTGAGGAGGTTTTTCAGGTCAATAGCTTCTGTTGTATCATGTGCATTTAGCCAATTAAAGACTCAAACAACAAATTGACTAGATACTGGCATCACCACGATCGTGAATGTTACATTCAGAAGAGTGTGTAGGATGGATGCAAAAACTTTGAATAAAATACTGTTCGTTTTTGCAGTAAAGAAAACCTTATTTTAGAAAATGTTTAGTGTGTTGATTTGATTCCCTGTTACTGTTAGACTGCGTTAGTGTGTGCAGTGCACCTTTAATGGTCCTCCTGACCTAACAACTTCACATCACATCAATTTCAACATGGAATATTGATGTGAATACAACATTTAGTTTGACTTCAATTTCCATCATGAAAATGGAAGTCAAACTAAATGGTGCATTTACATTACTATGATCGCTTTCAAACCTATTTTACTTCGGAGTCACGTGAGTGACTACGTGAAGAGCCCGCCTCACGCTGGTAACGGCATGACGTCAACGCTGACGGCGAAAGGAGGAGCTGCGGTAAGGAGCAGCTCCTCGCAGCGGTCGGAACGGCCCGCAGGTAAGTGAAGTTACATCGGCGCGGTTTTGAAGTTACGCTGGATGGTTCCAGCATCGAAACTAAAAGTAAAAATTTAGACGTTAACGTGCTGATTGAGCACAAGATAAATTTTAACAAAAATGGAGAAATCGGGAAAGAAGGTTTCGCGGGTGAAGAGAGCCTCCCGGGGTGAAAGTAAATATACGGGACGCGAAGCTAGAGTGGACCCGGTTCCGATACCGCTGGCCACTGATTTACCCGATATAGAATTTCCAGATTCTCCAGAAATTATAACCACGGAGGAAAATGCTCCTAAGAAATGCAAAAAGAAAACTGTGAGGCCCGTGGTTTCTGATGATTTCTGATTTTGAAAGACCTCCAGACAATAAAACTATGTGGCTAAAAATGGAGCATATGGAGAAAGTTCTCCAAACTATTATGAGACAAGGGTCACAGTACCCACATGAATCCCAAAAAATCCCTGAGGGGTTTGAATATGATGAATATGGCTGTGGGCCAAGTTGGGAATATGATACTCCAGACCCACGATTTGGGCTGGAAGAAGTCTCATGGGATAATATCCCGATGGAATTTGGGCTGCAGAAGGCAGACCCTGCTGAAGTTGAAATGGCTTTTGAAAGCACGCCACAAAGTAAAAAGAAAAGGCTTGATCTGCCTGGGATAGCACAAGGTTTTGCTATACCCGAAGGAAGTGGTGAGGCTATGGAAGAAAGCCTAGCTGCCAATATAAATTATATGGTATCTCACCAGCTTCATAATACTGTGATGAATGAATTATCAGAATTATATAAAGCACCAGGCAATTGTGCCTCATTGGAAGTGCCTACGGTGAATCCGATGGTATGGGCGTCTATGACTCCAAGTATGAGAGCCCAAGAAGTGAAATTTCAAAAGGTGCTAAAATTATTTTCGGCTGCCATCACGGCATTTGGCAGGCAAATGGAGAATCTGGAAATGGACAAGATTCAAAAAGATACTTTGGGCTTATTGTGCAATTCGTTTTATGAGATCAATTGCATGAGGAAAATGGCGATTCGGCCCATATTTCACCCTAGATATGCAAGCCTGTGTCAAGAAAGTGGAGTTCAAGCTCCTGGGTATTTGTTTGGAGAAAATCTGCCGAAACAACTGAAACAGTTGGATGAAGAAGCTAAATATTTTAGCACTATTAAGCCTTTTGTCTCTGGACAAAGAAAAGGGTTTTTCGGCCCGAAGGGGTTTTGATTTTCGTTATAGAGGCAGAAATTTGTCACGAAAGTATTATCGTGCTGCACAGGCCACTGCTTCCCTGCATTCGGGAAAGAGGAGACCATCACGCTCCTATGGAGAGGTATTAAAGACTTCTATCCTTAAAGAAACTGTGGATGAATCTCCAGTTGGAGGGAGATTGCAAAAATTTTATAATGCCTGGCTTAATATTACTTCTGATCGATTTATATTACAAGCAGTTTCAGGAGCTATTATTATTTTTAAAGAAGGGGTCAATCCTCCTGTACAGAATAAACCTGCTTATGCTTATGTGTTTTCTCCAGAAGAAAGAATGGAGATTAATGTGGAAATTGACAAATTATCCGAAAAAGGGGTAATTGAAAAAACTTGTGAACATAAGCATCAATTTGTCTCTAATATATTTCGCAGAGATAAGAAAGATGGTGGTTGTAGAATTATTCTAGACCTTACAGATCTAAATAAGTTTGTAGAATACAAACATTTTAAGATGGAGACATTCAATACTGCAAAATATTTGATTTCAGCAGGTTCTTATATGGCTAAGATTGATTTGAAAGACGCCTATTATTCTGTACCAATTCATCATCTTTTTCGGAGATACTTAAAGTTTTATTGGCAGGGGCAATTATGGCAGTTCAAAGCTTTACCAAATGGATTAAGTTCGGCTCCTAGACTCTTTACAAAACTGTTGAAACCAGTTTTAGCTCAATTAAGAGCACAGAAAACACATTGTAATGGCTTATCTGGATGATATTCTGATTATTAACGATAGTCAAGAGTCAGCTGAGCACTCAATTTCAGTTACTAAAGCTTTGTTTAAAGAGCTTGGATTCTTAATTCATCCAATTAAATCCCAGCTGCAGCCAGTTCAATCAATTGAATTTCTGGGGTTTGTAATTAACTCAGTGACTATGTTAGTTACTTTGCCAGCAAAGAAGACAAATGATATTTTGCAAATGTGTAATTACCTCATTCACAAACCTTATCCCTCCATCCGAGAAGTGGCAAAAGTCATTGGTACACTGGTGGCAGCATTTCCGGCAGTGGAATTTGGGCCATTACATTATCAAAATCTTCAAAGGGACAAAGTAAGGGCTCTTAAAGATAAGGCAGGTCACTTTGACAGGCCTATGCAATTAACAAGGAAAGCAGTATTGGAATTGCAATGGTGGGTTGAAAATGTCCCACAAGCTGCTAAGAAGATCATGATTAAACAGCCTGAAATGGTTTTACAAACAGATGCTAGTGCTCTCGGATGGGGGGCCACAGATTTATCCTCCAGTTGTGGAGGTAGATGGAAAACTGAAGAACAAGTGTTTCTCCAAGAGTATGGTATTAACTATTTGGAATTATTGGGGGCCTTTTATGGGCTTAAAGCATATTGTTGTGCTAAACAAGGTCTGCATGTGTTAATACAATTAGACAATAAAACGGCTGTGGTTTACATTAATCACATGGGGGGAGTTAGATCAGTATCATGTGATTGTTTGGTCAATGAGATATGGCAATGGTGTATTGGTCGGCAGATATGGATTTCAGCAAGCTATATTCCAGGTAAAGACAATGTGGTAGCAGATGAAAGGTCCAGGATTTTTAAAGATAATACGGAATGGATGCTTAAGCCAGCAATATTTAAGAATATTGTTAGACGATTTGGGTTGCCAGAAATTGATTTGTTTGCATCCAGGCTTAATCATCAATTGCCTCATTATGTGTCTTGGGAACACGATCCGGACGCAGTTGCAGTAGATGCATTTTCATTACACTGGGGAAAAATGTTCTTTTATGCTTTTCCACCATTTGCTCTGATCCAGAGATGCTTGAAGAAAATAGAGCAAGATTCAGCTTCCGGATTGTTGGTAGTGCCAAATTGGCCAACTCAACCTTGGTTCCCAGTTATGCTGAATATGATTAAAGAACCGTATATGCAGATTCCTAACTGTAGTGATATCTTGACTAATCCAGTAACAAATGAAGGTTACCCATTATATGCATATATGAATTTGTTAATCTGCAGGTTTTGACCAGACCACTACAGGAACTGGGATTGTCGGACCAAACTTTGACAGTTATTGGCGCATCATGGCGAGATAGCACACAGAAACAATATATGACACATATTAAGAAATGGGAAGAATTTTGCACACAGTCAAATATTTCTGATGATTCTGTGAATGTTACTCATGTTTTGGAATTCCTTGCCAATTTGCACTTTGGGCAACATTTAAGTTACAGTGCCATTAACACTGCACGCAGTGCCTTGTCGTCCTATTTAGGACTTATGACTGGTGAGAAATCAATTGGGTCGCATCCATTAATATCACGATTCATGAAAGGAATTTTTCACATGAATCCGCCAAAACCTAGATATACAGAGATTTGGGATGTGAGCATAGTACTTGCTCTACTTAGAGAATGGACGCCAATTGAAGGGTTGCCATTGGATAGGTTAACATTGAAATTGGTCATGTTAATGTCACTGGTCTCAGCCCAAAGAGTGCAAACTTTACAAATGTTGCGTTTAGACTGTATGCATGTGACTACAGATAACGTTGTATTCTATGTTTACGATCTGATCAAACAAAGTAGACCAGGGAGATCTGGAACAAAGGTAACCTTTCAAGCTTTTCATATTGAGCCTGCTTTGTGTGTGGTTAGACATTTGAACCAATATATTAAAGTTACGGACACTTTTCGAGGAAACGAAAAGACATTGCTGCTTACGCACAAAAAGCCACACACAAAAGCTTCAGTTCAAACTATCTCAAAATGGTTGAAACAGGTGTTGGTTTTAGCGGGAGTAGACACTGATGTCTTCAAATCTCACTCCACCAGGGCGGCAGCTACGTCCGCGGCGAAGGGGCGGGACGTACCTCTCGAGCATATTTTAAAAATCGCAGGGTGGAGTAAAGAAGAAACTTTTTCAAAGTTCTACAACAAACCTGTTCACACTATGACAAGCTTTGGACACGCGGTGTTGGGAGCACTATAATCACCTGCTTTGTTTGCTATTAATTGCTATAATCAGTTGTGTAGTCACTGATAGCTTTTGTCACTTGTAATCATTTTTTCCCTCAAATATAAGGAGGGTATTATATGGTCTTTCAACCATTAAAAAATTTAATTGTGAAAAGATCTAACATTTGTCTGCTTTCTCATGTATGTGTTTACTTAGCCGGACTGTCGTACGGATTAATTCTACGACATAAAAAACACAGAAAGCTTTAAAACTCTTCACGTAGTCACTCACGTGACTCCGAAGTAAAATAGTAAGATTAAACGAGAACTCACCTGTTCGAAGTTTGATCGTTATTTTACGAGGAGTTACGATGAGGGATTACGTGCCCTCCACTCCCACCCTCGTAAAATAAATGATCAAATGGTGGTTCTAAGTCTTTTTATGAGCCTTACTATGTTACTCCGGCTTTGGTGTTCTGTGTTTTTCATGCCGTTGCTTTGAAGTATGCCGTTACCAGCGTGAGGCGGGCTCTTCACGTAATCCCTCATCGTAACTCCTCGTAAAATAACGATCAAACTTCGAACAGGTGAGTTCTCGTTTAATCTTACTATT
Source organism: Okamejei kenojei (assembly GCA_035221665.1). Classification (NCBI taxonomy): domain Eukaryota; kingdom Metazoa; phylum Chordata; class Chondrichthyes; order Rajiformes; family Rajidae; genus Okamejei; species Okamejei kenojei. The sequence goes on along the minus strand of CM069141.1, from coordinate 22,660,563 downwards.
TTACTGTCATACTATTAGAACAAATTCTAGTTCCATGATGCCTCATAAACAAGATCACAAATCACATTTTGAATTCTCAAACACAATGTGATTGTTAATAATTGCAGAGCTGCCAAGTTTCACTGAGGATTTCCGTATTTTGATGGATGAAAATTAGTATTTTTGTTTGGGAAATCGGTATTCCTCACATAAATGCAATAGAACGTACTATACAGAAACTGGATTTTTGAAAATCAGTATTTTGCATGCAACCTCATGTATTCTCAATTATCAGTATGGAATATTGAAAATCAGTACTCCTGAATTGTGAAACCATTTTTGAAATGTGAATTTATAATTCTTAATTTTGATTCCATAACATATAAAAATATATAATAACATAACATATAAAATTAACAATTCATCATATAACTTACCAAACAAGCAAACATGCTGGCATGATGCTGCATACTCATTGAGGTGCTCCTGGTAAATGTCACATAAAGTTGAGTAGCATGGTAAGTACAATTTTTAAAAATTACTCAGTGTTACTATTGCAGAGCCATGCTGACTAGCATGACTGTAATGAGTTCTTAGTTCACTGTCACTCAGCACTCAGCATGCTGGCACAATGGTGCACAATCATTCAGGTGCTCTTGAATGTATATTGCCATTTACCACTACTTCTACTAACGCAAGAGCATTTGTTGGCCTTAGCCTATATGCCATCCCTGGTTCCATGAATATAGCACCTCAGACCAGTTTATCTAGCATGGCAGTCCTCAGTTTGTTAATGCTGTCAAAGCATGTGTCGCTCTGCAGTACACTGATGTAAGTGGACCTACTTCTACCTCTTCTTGCAGTGTCGCTTTTGGTCTCCCAAAGTGTGACTTTATCTTTAATGGCAGTCCTCAGTTCGTTAACGCTGTCCAAGACCTATGTCATTCCACAGTGTAGATTGATGTTGCATGTTAACCAATCACACACCAGCCAGCATCTCTAACTCCACCCCACTCTAATACTTATACTAATACTATTTCTCAGCACCGACAGTTTGAGAGCCAGGATGTGTTGATAACTAACCATCCTTCATGCTGTTAAGTTTTAGTACTGATTAAAGATGTGTTTGAATCATGTACTGAGTCTGAAAGTCATTTACATGGTGTCAGAAGTGGGATGCGAACCCACGCCTTCAAAGGAGACTGCAAAATGCTTGAACATTTGGCTGGTGAACTGCTGACCATTGTCGGTTCTCAGGCTGATGGGAGCACCAAAGGTAGAGAAGTGTCTTTTCAGCTTCTGGATGACCATCTCAGATGTGAGGGAGGTCAGTTGGTCTGGTTCAAACCAATTAGAAAAGGAATCGACTAGAATGCGGTAGTGCTTCCCGCACCATTCGAAAATGTCCGCCACCAGCGACGTCCAGGGCAGAGCTGGTGGAGGTTGTTGCAGAAGGGGCTGCCGCTGCTGATGAGGCACAAGGCTGTTGCAAGTGGGGCAGGAGGCTACGCGGTCCCGGATGTAGCTGGCCATTCCTGGCCAGTAGAACAGGCTACGGGTGCGTGCCAGTGTGACTGCTGTGTGTGCCTCTTTGAAGTATACGTCTTGTAGCGTTGAGGGTATCACCACCTTGTGACCATATAACCATATAACATTATAACAATTACAGCACGGAGACAGGCACTCTCGGCCCTTCCAGTCCGTGCCGACCATTTGTTTTCCCCTAGTCCCATCTACCTGCACTCAGACCATACCCCTCCATTCCCTTCAAGTCCATATACCTATCCACTTTACTTTTAAATGTTAAAATCGATCCTGCCTCCACCACCTCTGCTGGAAGCTCATTCCACACAGCCACCACCCTCTGAGTAAAGAAGTTCCCCCTCACGTTACCCCTAAACTTCTGTCCCTTAATTCTCATGTCATGCCCTCTTGTTTGAATCTTCCCTACCCTCAATGGGAAAAGCTTATCCACGTCAACTCTGTCTATCCCTTTCATCATTTTAAAGACCTCAATCAAGTCCCCCCTTAACCTTCTGCGCTCCAAAGAATAAAGACCTAACTTGTTCAACCTTTCTCTGTAACATAGTTGCTGGAACCCTGGCAACATTCTAGTAAATCTCCTCTGTACTCTCTCTATTTTGTTGACATCCTTCCTATAACGAGGCGACCAAAATTGTACACCATACTCCAGAATTGGTCTTACCAATGCCTTGTACAATTTTAACATTACTTCCCTACTCCTATATTCAATGCTCTGATTTATAAAGGCCAGCACACCAAAGGCTTTCTTTACCACCCTATCTACATGCGATTCCACCTTCAGGGAACTATGCACAGTTATTCCTAGATCCCTCTGTTTCCACAGCATTCCTCAATTCCCTACCATTTACCATGTACGTCCTATTTTGATTTGTCCTGCCAAGATGTAGCACTTCACACTTATCAGCATTAAACTCCATCTGCCATCTTTCAGCCCACTTTTCCAAATGGCCCAAATCTCTCTGTAGACTTTGAGAATCTACTTAATTATCCACAATACCACCTATCTTAGTATCATCTGCATACTTACTTATCCAATTTTCCACCCCATCATCCAGATCATTGATGTACATGACAAACAACAGTGGACCCAACACAGATCCCTGAGGCACCCCACTGGTCACCGGCTTCCAACCTGACAAACAGCCATCCACCATTACTCTCTGACATCTCCCCTTCAGCCACTGTTGAATCCATCTTGCTACTCTGCCATTAACACCCAAAGATTGAACCTTCTGAACCAACCTTCCATGGGGAACCTTGTCAAAGGCCTTACTGAAATCCATATAGACAACATCCACTGCTTTAACCCTCATCAATTTCCCTAGTTACCGCTTCAAAAAATTCAAGAAGGTTTGTCAAACATGACCTTCCAGGCACAAATCCATGTTGACTGTTCCTGATCAGACCCTGTTTATCTAGATGCTTATATATATTATCTCTAAGTATCCTTTCCATTAATTTGCCCACCACTGACGTCAAACTAATAGGTCTATAATTGCTAGGTTTATTCTTTGAACCCTTTTAAACAATGGAACAACATGCGCAGTACGCCAATCCTCCGGCACTATTCCCATTTCTAATGACATTTGAAATATTTCTGTCATAGCTCCTGCTATTTCTACACTAACTTCCCTCAATGTCCTAGGGAATATCCTGTCAGGACCTGGAGACTTATCCACCTTTATAGTTTTTCAAAAGTGTCAGTACTTCCTCCTCTTTGAATCTCATAGTTTCCATAGCTACTCTACTTTTTTCCCTTACCTCACAGAGTTCAATATCCTTCTCCTTGGTGAATACCGAAGAAAAGAAATTGTTCAATATCTCCCCCATCTCTTTTGGCTCTGCAGATAGCTGTCCATTCTGGTTCTCTAATGGTCCAATTTTATCCCTCGTTATCCTTTTGCTATTAATATAGCTGTAGAAACCCTTTGGATTTACTTTCACCTTTCTTGCCAAAGCAACCTCATATCTTCTTTTAGCCTTCCTAATTTCTTTCTTAAGATTCTTTTTACATTCTTTATACTCCTCTAGCACCTCATTTACTCCATGCCTCCTATAATTATTGTAGACCCTTGACAACAACCCCATCCTGAACTACCAGTTCATCACAAACCAGGAAGAAAGGCTGCACTTCTGGGCATGTTGGATTGTCTGTCTGGCCAGCCTGTTTTCATGATGGATGAGAGGATTTGAAGCGTATCGTTTGTGGCGGTGTGAGCAGCCAAGGTGCGCAGTTGCTTGCTGGAGATGAAGTCGACACCGAGAACCGTGAAATTTTCCTGTTCATAGGGATGTTGTTCACAAGATGCCAGAGGTGCACAGGAGAGAGTGTCAGCGACGTGCATGTCCTTACCCTTAGTGTAAGTAATAGAGAAATCGTACCACTGCAGTTGCATCATCATACGCTGCAAACGAGCTGGAGCGGCGTGGATGTGCTTGTTCAGGATTGCCACCAGTGGTTGGTGGTCCGTCTCGACAGTGAAGGTGTTGCCAAAGATGAAGTCGTGGAATTTGGTGCAAGCAAAAACGACGGCCAACAGTTCCTTTTCGATTTGAGCGTAGTGCTGCTCCGTGTCGGTCATGGTGCGAGAGGCATACAAGACAGGTAGTAGAGTGCCCTCGGCAGATGGTTGCAAGCAGGCTGCGCCGAGCCCGAATTTCGAAGCATCGCAGGTCATCGTCACCGGACGTTTCAGGTCGAAAAACATTAGAGTCGGTGCACTGGTCAGTTTGGACTTTATGGTATCAAAAGCAATCTGATGTTGCTGGAACCATGACCATGCTGTGTCCTTTTTTGTCAGCTCCCGCAGTGTGGAGTTTAGTTCGCTGAGGTTCGGTATGAACTTGCTGAGATAGTTTACCATGCCCAGAAAACACTGCAGACCTTTCATGTCTGTGGGGGCAGGCATTTCTGTGATGGCAGCAGCCTTCTTCGGATCGGGTTTGAGACCCTTCAGAGTGAAGATATGGCCGACGTAGGAAACCTCTGGAACCCGGAACTTGCACTTGTCAGGATTAAGCTTGAGGTTGATCTTGCGTGCGCGATCCAAGATGAGCCTGAGATTGTGATCGTGCTCCATTGCATCTTTGCCATACACTAGGATATCGTCAACAATGATGGCACAAGGTAGGTCCTCGAATAATAGCTCCATAGTTCTTTGGAAGACTTCACTGGCAGAGTTGATTCCGAACGGCATTCTCAGAAACTTGTATCTGCCAAATGGGGTGGCAAATGTGGTGAGGTTTGATGACTCCTTATCCAGCGGTATCTGCCAGAAAGAGTTCTTTGCATCGAGGACAGAAAATAAGGTGGCCGTTCCGACCTTTGCTGCAACATGCTCGACAGTCTTCATAGGATGGTGTGGACGCTTAATGGCAGTATTCAGTTCTTTCGAGTTGATGCACAAACGGATGTCATTTTTTCCCTTCTTGACTGTGGCAATCATGGTTGCGACCCAGTCGGTGGGGTCGCTGACTGCTTCAATTATGCCTGTGGAGGCAATGTCCTTCAGAGCAGTGTGAACCCTGTCAGTCATGGCAAATGACAATCGGTGCAGGTCGGATGACGGGTGTCACTTCGGGGTCAATAATAATCTTGTAAGTCATGGGCAACTTGCCCAGGTTGTTGTCGAAAAGATCAGGGAATTCACTCAGCGGGTCCAGGGAAATTTGCAGCTTGTGGACCGTTTTGTCAAAGGAGATCAGCCCCAGTTCCTGACAGGCCCAGTTGTCAAGCAGAGTAACTGAATTAAAGTTCAAGACAAAGAAGGTCAAATTCCTCGTGGTTTTTTCAGCACACATTTCAAGTTGGTTTTGCCCAAAGGCCGCAGAACCACCCCTCCAAACGCATATGGAGTGGATTTGTCCTTGATCAGTGGCTTGTTAGTTCTTATCTTGTTGAAGAGGTTGATTGACATAGTATTTACTTTCACTCCCTCACAGCAACCTTTGGGGGGAAGGACGATATTCAGAAACGGTCATACGACAGTTCCGGCAGACCACTCAGGCCTTTACTTCCGGGTCAGGTCATCCGTCTACGAACTTCAACTGGACATTCCCATCTGGGCACTGTGGTCAACCCGACTGACGAGCCACGGTCTTACACGAGCCACAGGGAGCGGTGTACCGGAGAAGTCGACAACACCTGCTTGCTGTGAGGGAGCCTCGACCACCGCCTGCTGGTCCCTATGCTTCACCGCTCCAGTTCCAGCCGCCTTTTGTAATGTCTCCCACCCATCCCCGCATGCCTTGCACCCCTCCACGTCCCGCGGTCTCCACTAACCACGGGGCCTCTCCCACCGCATGTTTCCCCTTTCGGTCACCACAGGCCTCCATCACATCATTCTCGCCTCCAGGCTCTCCGTCTCATCTTTCAAGTGAGGGAGGGAAGGGATTGGTCCGCACGCGCTCGGGCCGTGTTAGTAGACCACCAGACAGATATGGCGAGTATGTTTAACCCCATGGCATGAGTGCTCTTTCACATTTAACCTTTGGGGGGTAGGATGTAGATTGATGTTGCATGTTAACCAATCACACACCAGTCAGCATCTCTAACTCCACCCCACTGTAATACAAATACTAATACTATTTCTCAACACCGACAGTTTCAGCAGCCAGGATGTGTTGATAACTAACCATCCTTCATGCTGTTAAGTTTTAGTACTGATTAAAGATGTGTTTGAATCATGTACTGAGTCTAAAAGTCATTTACACGCAGCAAATACACTGATGTAGGTGGCCTGACTTCTACCTCTTCTTGCAGTGCCCTGTTTGGGCTCCCAAAGTGTGAGGGCATTAGCAAACAGTTAGAAAACATAGACATAGAAAATAGGTGTAGGAGGAGGCCATTTGGCCCTTCGAGCCAGCACCGCCATTCATTGTGATCATGGCTGATCGTCCCCAATCAATAACCCGTGCCTGCCTTCTCCCCATATCCCTTGATTCCACTAGCCCCTAGAGCTCTATCTAACTCTCTCTTAAATCTATCCAGTGATTTGGCCTCCACTGCCCTCTTTGGCAGGGAATTCCACAAATTCACAACTCTCTGAGTGAAAAAGTTTTTTCTCACTTCAGTCTTAAATGGCCTCCCTTTTATTCTAAGACTGTGGCCCTAGTTCTGGACTCACCCAACATTGGGAACATTTTTCCTGCATCTAGCGTGTCCAGTCCTTTTATAATTTTATATGTTTCTATAAGATCTCCTCTCATCCTTCTAAACTCCAGTGAATACAAGCCTAGTCATTTCAATCTTTCCTCATATGACCGTCCCGCCATCCCAGGGATCAATCTCGTGAACCTAAGCTGCACTGCCTCAATCACAAGGATGTCCTTCCACAAATTAGGGGACCAAAACTGTACGCAATACTCCAGATTTGGTCTTACCAGAGCCCTATACAACTGCCACGCATCATAAATATATATAGTAAAGAGTTGCGGCCCCAACACCGATCCTTGCGGAACTCCACTCGCCACTGCCTGCCATTCTGAAAAGGACCCGTTCACTCCTACTCTTTGCTTCCTGACTGCCAACCAATTTTCTATCCACGTCAACACCCTACCCCCCCCCCCCCCCCCCCCCTCAAGTTCAGGGTTCTTCTCACAGACTTTGACAACACTCGAGGCAGACCAGCATATATTGCCATTTAGCCATAAATCATGTTTTCCAGTTCCATTTTCCGAGAAAGTAACTGCACAAACCTAGTCACCACTTTGTCCAGGTCATTGCTCATGGAAGTCCGGGTTGTGACGCGTGTTGACGCATGTAGTGATGCGCAGGTGATGTCTGAGTCATTCAGTTTTATTTACAGATGTATTGGTCCGTTTCCAGATCCAATCACCGCCTCTAACTTTTCACAGGGATGGATTCAATGAGTGTAGACTGAACTCCCCTATGCCCTCCACCCCCCTCTTCTCCCCTCCCACCCCATCCCTTCTTCTCCACTCCCCCTACCCTTCTCCTCCCTCTTTCTCCCTTCTCCCCGCTCCACTCTTCTCCACCTTCTCCACTCACCCGCTCCCCTCACATCCCCTTCTCCCCCTCTCCCTCCCTTCTCCCATTCTCCAACCCACCCCCCCCCCCCCCACACTCTTTCCCCGATGCTCCCCATTTGTGGACCCAGCCTGTGACAGCTAGATCCCACTAATAGTACTTGCACAAAGGCCACATCATCTGTTTAAGTAATATCGACTATGGGATAAATACAGACTTTGTGAACAACAGCACCCCCCTCTGCCCCCTTGCCTTGCTTCAAAATGGGTGGTGGGTATTTAGACAGTGGCGGGAGCAGGTGGGTGGCATTGGTAAATTGACAACATTGCCGGTACCCAGTTGAAAAGCCCGCTGCCTCTGGGGGTTTGGAGAGACCATTGGAATTGAGATCTGCCTCTCGGATAACTCGTGGCCAACAGTTTAGTTCCCACGAGGAGCAAGCAGAACATTAGGCGTTCGAGTCCAACCCCTGGCGCCCCTGTGTCACATTTAGTTCAGATATACAGTGCCTTTCGGCCACCAAGTCCGCACTGACCAGCGATCCCCCATACACTATCCCACACATGCTAGGGACAATTTATACTTATACCAAGCCTAACAACCTAGTGTTAGAGTTAAGGATAGGGTTAGCGTTTGGGCTAGGGTTAGGGTTAGGGCTAAGGCTAGGGTTAGGGTTAGGGTTTCCTCCCACACTCCAAAGGCACACAGGTTTAGAGACGGTGGTTGGATCTGGAAGCAGACCAATTCATCTGTAAATAAAACTGAACGACTCAGACATGTTTTCATTTGCACAATTGATATTATTGTAATAATTTTAATATATTAATGTTTAAAATCCATGCATTGATGGAAGAATATTTTACAGCCCATCTGTGGTCCCTAACCCTAACCCTAGCCCTAACCCTAACCCTAACCCTTATAACCACGCCAGCAGCGCCCCTAGAAGCAGCAGCAGGTCGCCACAAGAGGCCGCTCAAACGGCGCCCGGTGACGCATGTTGGTGAAGGTGGATTGCGGCACTCGCACGCCGACCGTGCCTGCTCGGGCTTGGACTGTTTCTTAGAGTACTGCGGACTCGATCCCGAGGTGATCGAGAACCTGGCCAGGAAGAGGTTTGCCACCAACGCCGCCTTCGAAAGCCTTGCCCTCAAGTTCCGCAGTGTGAGATGGCCACACTCTGAGAGCGAGCCGTCCCGGCACAGCAGCAGCGATAGCAGCAACGAGTCACTCTGGGGGAAAAAGAAGCCCCCGCCCTCTGCCCTCTCGGTCATTGAGTGCAATGCCAGGGTCATCCAGTAGCTGTACGGCTGTAAGAGGGCCAAGAAGCCCAAAGGCAAGGCTCCCTCTGTCCTGGAATAAAAAATTATTGCGCTCCAAATTTTTTTTACACTGGGTTTTTACTCTGGGGGAAAAAAGGGGAAAATGTACTATAGTTCTCAGGATTTCAGTGCATCTTCAAGGAATCTTACTGAGATGGTAAAGGAAATGCAGGAATGAGTCCATAGACATGTCATTCACCTGAGAAATTCCGGCCTCTGATCCACTCTTTGACTTTAGTAATTAATAGACTAAGTGGGACCCGTTGGGTCCCATGTTCTCATGGGAGGGCTGGTCTCCCAACGCAATATTCCACATCTCCACCATTTCCCATATTGGTGGCCAGTGAGGGGGGATTGGCTTTCTGGAGCGCTAGTAAGGGTGTTGTGGGCTGAAGGGACTGGTTTCCAGAGGACTAGTATGGACATTGTGGGCTGAATGGATCTTGTTCTGTTGGCTCATAGAAATATAGAAACATAGAAAATAGGTGCAGGAGGAGACCATTCGGACCTTCGAGCCAGCACCGCCATTCATTGTGATCATGGCTGATCATCCCCTATCAATAACCCGTGCCTGCCTTCTCCCCATATCCCTTGACTCCACTAGTCCCTAGAGCTCTATCTCAGTCACTCAAGCCTGTTGTGCTGGCAGCTCACCCACTCACGACTGGTGGGCTGGCAGTTGACTCATGGCTATTCCTTGAAATTCCCTTTCAAGCAGCGTGCAAGGCCACCAAATTCAAGTGCAGTTTCTTATCACTTCAAGCAGGGTGTAAGGCCACCAAATTCAAGTGCAGTTTCATTCAATTTCAAGCAGGGTGCAAGGCCTCTAAAGACAGCGAGTCGTGACCTCTACCTCCTCCATCTTGCAGAGACTGAGCCATGCCCACACTCCTGGGTTTTATAGTCCCTCCCCCCTCCCACCAGAAAGGGCATGGCCTTCATGGCGTGATTGACATGAGAGAGAATCTCAACATTGTTTAAACACTAATAACTTTTATTTTTCATCGATGGGAACAATCCTCAGCGGAGGGGGACTTTGAGTAAGATGGCCAAAAAAAATCACAGTCATATGTGGTAGCGATTTTTTCTAAAATTAATATAAAGCGCAAACAGGAAGCGGCCAAGATTAGACTTTTAATTATATAGAAGGCAAGGCAACTTTAATTAGGCAAGGCAACTTTAATTAGACAAGGAAACTTTAATTAGACAAGGAAACTTTAATTAGGCAACACAGCTTTAGCATTTCCAAACCAAAGGCAACACACCTTTAGCATTTCCAAACCAAAGGCAACACAGCTTTAGCATTTCCAAACCAAAGGCAACACAGCTTTAGCATTTCCAAACCAAAGACAACACAGCTTTAGCATTTCCAAACTATATTTTCAAACCACATTAAGGGCACTGACAGGTCAGTAAAACCACCCACAGTTTAGTAGACATGTGTTCAGTGTTATTCACAGCTCAGACTGAGAGACGTGACCCTCTCGCTCCCCCATCTTGCAGAGGCTGACTGAAGCACTCAACACTTCCAGGTTTCATAGTCCCTCCGGAAGGGGCATGGCCTTCAGAAGAGAGAATCTCAACATTTTTAAAACACTAATAACTCATTATTTTTCATAGATGGGAAAAATCCTGTTGTCCTGCGCAGCGGTGGAGGACTGAGTAAGATGGCCAAATATCACAGCCGTAAGTGGCAGCGTTTGTTCTAAAATCAATATACAGAACAACAGGAAGTGGTCAAGATTAGATAGATAGATAGATAGACAGACAGACAGACAGACAGACAGACAGACAGACAGACAGACAGACAGACAGACAGACAGACAGACAAACTCAAGCCCGACTATTTTCCATGACTTGACACAAACTGATATTATGTGAATTAATTTATATTCTTGAGCCATGAGGTTGAAATGATTGGTCTCAATCAAGCCAAAACTATCTTTCTTTTCACTGATCTATCACTCCCTCTATTAATGCCATTCTCCTGCCTTCTGACACCCGTACTAATCAAAAATGAAGCATCTGAAGTCAATGTCAAGAACATACTAGGAAAGCAGATGGGAATCTGTAAGACATATTTATGACTTGCCTGGAATATCCCACTGACCTCCAATTGTAATGGGCTTTTTTAGTGTCACACAGTGGAAAACTTAATATTACAACTGTCATTCACATCCCACCTCTTGAACTCTGTTCTTTTATCCACGTTTAGTGTGAGGCTGTAACGGTTCTTGAGCAGAACAATTGATACAATCCAAACTGCATCAGTGAGCAGATTATTTGTTGGTAAGTGGTGCTTGATAGCACTGTCAATGAACATTTCCATCACTTTGTTGGTGGGTGAAAGATAATTTACAGAGAGATAATTTACAGGATTGATTGGATTTCCCTGCACTTTATTATCTGCATGTTGCTGGGCAATTATCTGTTCTGTTCAGTGGACAAATTAGAGATGAGGTTAAAATGACTACCATGACATCAAAGGTTCAATTGGCTAATACACTGTATCAGCATCAAGGGGATCAAGAAGGATTGAAGTCAAGTTGAAATATGACTGCAACCATAAATAGTGCAACTGATGGATGGTTGCAAATGGGAAATGGCAAGAGGCTTCTTTTCTCATTTGGCCATGGTGTTTTCATAAGTTCTTAATTGATTGGAGCAGAATCAGGCCATTTGGCCCATCAAGTTCACTCTGTCATTTAATCATGGCTGATCTATCACTCCCTCTAACCCCATTCTCCCGCCTTCTCCCCATAACTCCTGTCACCCATTGTTACTGGCCAAGCACCTTGACAGTAACGTCATCATGGATTTAGTTGTACTGGACTTTTCTAAAGCATTTGATGTCATCCCACACCAAAGACAGCTTCGGAAGCTTGACTTCTATGGTATTCGTTCCAACACGAAACGTTGGATTTCCAGTTTCCTGACAAAACGTCTTCAGCGTGTGTGTGTGAACGGAAAGAGCTCCAATTGGCACCCAGTGTTGAATGGTATACCCCAGGGCACAGTACTTGGCCCACACCTATTTTTGTTTCACGTCAATGACATCCATGAAAAAGTCGCAAGTACGACCAGACTATTTGCTGATGATTGTTTGCTGTACCGTCCAATTAAGTCAGCTGATGATGAAGATGCTCTCCAAAAGGATCTCGATACTATGGTCGAGTGGTCACAACAATGGGGCATGCAGTTCAACCCTTCCAAATGTGAAACCATGCGTGTCACCAGAAAGAGGAATCCAGGCGTCACATCTTACAACATACTTGGTGTCACCCTTGAAGAATCCAAACAAACCAAATACCTTGACATCAAATTGCAGAATGATCTACTTTGGAATGGTCAGACTCATCATGCAACAGCGAAAGCAACAGGTGTCCTAAACTTCCTGAGGCGCAACTTCCATCATTGTTCAGCTTCTGTCAAGGAGAAGCTATATTTCACCCTCGTTAGACCTCATCTGGACTACGAAGTTGCAGCTTGGGACCCATACACAGATAAAAACATTTCATCCATCGAACATGTCCAAAGACAGGCCACTCGATTTGTTACTAACACCTACGAGAGAGAAGCGAGTGTCACCAAACTTCTGAATTCTCTGGGGTGGAACCTTCTCCAAGACAGACGTGAAGCTCCAATTTGTGGTCCCAGCCACAAAGACAGATGTGTACAGCAATTCATCCTTCCCACGCACTATTAAAGCATGGAATAATCTCCACCAAACCACGATTGCCCAGCCAGATGCAACTAAATTTAAAGTGGCACTTTCTTCCCAATAACCCTCTCTGGCTTAACCCATGCCTTCACCACCTCCAGTTTAAATTCCAGTTGGAATATTTTGGAGGACCAAGTAACCAAGAACAAGAACCCATACAAATCAAGAATGTAGCATCAGGAACGGGTATCTGTAATAAATATTTGTAAATTGCCTATCACCTGAGATGTGAACAAAGGGATCCATAGAGGGAAGAGAAGCCTCATCTACATGCCCATGCAAGGTTACTCCCTTTCAGCTATATGCCTCTGTACTGGCACTTGTGCACTATCTTTCAGGTGTAATTGACTTTGTCTTTGTAAATCCTGTGCTTAAGTTAATGTCATGTGGTCCATATGTAAATACGCTCTTCTAAAGCTTACCCCCCTAGTCTAGTTCAGTAAAATAACACTGGCTCAAGCACTGGACCAACTAAACTTTATTTTTAGAATGAACAGCAAATTCCCCTTTACGATACCTAAACCACTGCAGGTTTGATCCTTGTCCCTGCCTGGCCAAGCCCTTCAGCCTTGTGCAAGTAGACACACTCCAAAAGATCACACAGTCCCAAGCATCCCTCCAGAATATCAACATCGATATAAAATGTGGCTACCTTTTATAGGTCCACAAACCTTGAGGGGCCAATCTACATAGGGGTGGTCTCTTTACAGTCCAATCAAACATATTAATTACATCAGTGCATTATTGACAGTTCCACAAACCAATTACAGAGTCTTCCATAAAATGTTTCTTTCAGAAGCTTCGGGAAGGAAGCTAACTAACTGAATAATGCAACATTTTCCCTGGTACTCAAAACAATTCTTCTAGGGCTTAACACTTTGGCCAATCAACAAACAGCAGGGTAACTGTCTTGCAACATTATTTACATTATTTACAATTCCTTTGCAGCAATCCAATCATATAATGCATTTAAGTTTATTTACAGAGTGTTAATACATATTATCAATTAAGGGGAAATGAGGAGAACACCTGGATCTTTCACCATCCTGCATATCAATCTGAGGCTCAGACTGGTTGGCGCCATCCACAGCCTGTAATTTTCTACCGATAAATGTTAAGCAATTCTGACAAATGCAGGGATTCTCCATTTTATAGTGTCTTTAATTTGGTTAATATTAACACATAGAGTATCATCCAATGCTTTTGGCCAAAGCAGCTGAGCATAATTTACTGACATTGTAAACACCAGAATTGCCAAGGATGTGCAGACACACATTGACCAAGATGGCAGATTCCATTCCCTGTAGAACCATTGAAAATCTATTGATAGTTAACATTCATGAAACTATCTGTTTATTTTTGATTTATTTTGTGTAATTTGAACTTCAAATTGCCGTGATTGAGCCTATCTCTTTAGATTAAGGGTCTTGACCCAAAACGTCACTTATTCCTTCTCTCCAGAGATGATGCCTGTCCCATTGAGTTACTCCAGCGTTTTGTGTCTATCTTCTGTTTAAACTGCATCTGCAGTTCCTTCCTACACACTAATTAGATTAAGCCCAGGCATCTCAAATGTCCAATAATATATAACCACTATAATCCCGCACAATGCACTCAACATGAATTGCTGCTCCCTAGCAACATTTGGGCTGAAGTCTACCATTCATTTAGTTGATAACAATTCATTATACTTTTATACACAGTCAAGAGCAATCATGAGTAACATTCAATAGTTGAGAACCTGGATCTCTGGTCATTCTTATCTTCCATTGGGATAATAAAAGTCCTCCACTGGCTTGACATTATTTACATATGTACTTATCCCTTCACAAATGTTTTTATTTTAGTCTTGATTTACAGTAAACTGCTTGTCACCTTTTTTCCTAATTAGACAATACAGGGAAACATGTGTTAAAGAAGGAACTGCAGATGCTGGAAAATCGAAGGTACACAAAAGGCTGGAGAAACTCAGCGGGTGCAGCAGCATCTAAGGAGCGAAGGAGATAGGCGACGTTTCGGGTCGAGACCCTTCTTCGGACATCTGAAGAAGGGTCTCGACCCGAAACGTCGCCTATCTCCTTCGCTCCTTAGATGCTGCTGCACCTGCTGAGTTTCTTCAGCCTTTTGTGTACCCACAGGGAAACATGTGTTGAAACCAACATGTTTTATTAATCTCTTAAACTAAGGAGCGATCTGCATCCTTTATGAGCAATCTAAATATTTGCATGTATTCTCATCCTTTGAAATTTCCACCATAATGCTGTTTAGTATTGCCTCAATAGCCTCTTAATTGCTACTTTGTTTAAGAAAGAAAGAAATAAAGCCTGCTATTAAATTAAATGACCAGGTAAAGGTACAGTATGAATATCAAGGCTCACTTCATGCATTTGTTTTATCCGTCTGGAGTTATGCTGCTTGATTTACCATCATCTTTACAACATTGATTCATTGCTGATGGTATATTCTAGGAATTTTATGATGGAGAATAGCTCCATGAATTGTAGCCAACAATGGAAGAAAAGATTTAAGGAATTTAACGTGTCATGAATCAATGAAAGTATTTTTAACCTGTATCATTCTTATCTGTTGTAGACTGAGAATGCTAGATTTTAATTTCCTTATTTTCTTATCCAATACCTCTGCTTCAGGGTCCGATACAGATAAACTATTCTACAGGATACAATTCCCTCGCTTCATTGGCGCACAAAGACGGATAGCTGTCATTATCTCAGAACTGATCTCTGTGCAGCTTATTTGATGGAACTCACTTTCTGAAGATTCACATACAGAGAATGGAAAGATTTCATTTGTTGGATATGTTATTGTGCATTTTCTGTGCGATTTTATTTATTCTATTTTGAAAATGGTACTTTCTTTAGATTTTCTCCTTCGACATATGAAAAAGCAGGAATAGGCTATTTTATCTTTTTTGTGCATGACTTCCGCACCATAACATATTTACTGATCTTCAATTCAGCTTCACAATGGTGTTCAAATCATATTTCCTCCTTCTATCAATGTCCAAAAATCCACTATACTCTGTCTTCAAGTGACTGAAATGTTTTATCTTCAACCTGAATGATCATCCCAGTCTTTGGTTTTAACACATCTCAGCCAAGGAAAACATCTTCCCTGCATCTATCCTGTCAAGCTCCAAAGGTTTTTGCATCTTTCAAATAATTATCGCTCAGAACAATGAGAGATGATCTAATTGCTAAATACAAAACTTGGGGAAAACAGGCCCAGTTTAGTTTAGTTTAGTTTAGAAGTACAGCACAAAAACAGGCCCTTTGATTCACCGAGTCCACACGAACCAGTGAGCCCCACACAGTAACTAGAGACATTTTTTTAAATTTATACCATGCCAGTTAACCTACAAACCTGAAGGTAGACAAAAATGCTGGAGAAACTCAGCGGGTGAGGCAGCATATAAAGAGTGAAGGAATAGGTGAAGTTTCGGGTTGAGACCCTTCTTCAGATTGATGTAAGGGCGGGGGGGGGGGGGGGGACGGGAAGAAGAAAGGAAAAGACGGAGACTGTAGGCTTTGGGAGAGCTGGGAAGGGGAGGGGAAGGAGGGAGAAAGCAAGGACTACATGAAATTGGAGAAGTCAATGTTCATACCATTGGGGTGTAAACTACCCAAGTAAAATGTCCTCATTCTTTAAGGAACAGGGATTCCCCTCTTTGAGTATAGATGAGGCTCTCACCAGGGTCTCCTCTATATCTCGTAGCTCCGCTCTCACTCCCCATCCTCCCACTCGTAACAAGGAAAGTGTTCCCCTTGTCCTCACCTTCCACCCTACCAGCCATCACATACAACAGATAATCCTCCAACATTTTCACCACCACCAACAGGATCCCACAACAATACGTATTAACCAACCTGATCTCCCGGTGGCGCAGCACTTCAACTCCCCCTCCCATTCCAAGTCCGACCTTTCTGTCCTGGGCCTCCTCCATGGCCAGAATGAGTCCCACTGCAAATTTGAGGAGCAGCCCTCAAATTTTGCATGGGTAGTCTACACCCCCGCATTATGAACATTTACTTCTCCAATTTCAGGTAATCCTTGCTTTCTCCCTCCTTCCCCTCCCCTTCCCAGCTCTCCCACAGCCTACTGTCTCCGCTTCCTTTCTTCATCCCGCCACCACCACCATCCCCACCCCCACACCAGCCTGAAGAAGGGTCTCGACCCAAAACATCACCTATTCCTTTGCTCCATAGATGCTGCCTCCCGCTGAGTTTCTCCAGCATTTTTGTCTACTTTTGAGTTTTCCAGCATCTGCAGTTCTTTCTTAAACCTACAAACCTGTACATCTTTGGAGTGTGGGAGGAAACTGAAGATCTCGGAGAAAACCCACACAGTCATGGGGAAAACGTTTAAACTCCGTACAATCAGCACTCATTGTCAGGATTGAACTCTGGTTTCTGGTGCTGTAAGTGCTATATGGTAGCAACTCTACCGCTATGCCACCGTGCTGCCCTAGTTTGCTTAATCTCTACTCAGAAACATTTTCATAGCTGACCCCAATCCCAGGAATCAACCTGAGGAACTTTTCTTTTCACCATCAATTGCAAGTACATTTTTCCTGAAGTAGAGAAAGCAGACATGTACATAATATTACAGTTCAGTAAGATGATTTGATATCCTCTTGTAATAAAGGATACACATCATTTGGTTTCCTAATTGTATTTTCTATCTGCAAACTATTCTGCCTTTTCTTAAACATTTTAGCCCACCATACGTTTTTCCACATTATATTCCATCTGCCACATCCCCACTAGTTCGCCGACGCTTCCTGTATCCTCTAAAACCTCTTTGCACCCACCCCATAACTTGTATTGTTTCCCAGGCTTGTATCAACTGGAGAGCAGGAGGATGAGTGTGACCTTATAGAGGTGTACAAAACCATGAGAGGAATAGGTAGACGCACAGATTCTCTTGCCCAGTGAAGGGGAATCAAGAACCAGATGACACAGGTTAAGGTTTATGGGGAAAGATGTAAAAGGAACCTAAGGGGGGTAACTTTCACACAAAAGGTGGTGGGTGTATGGAACGGAGGAGGATGTAGTCGAGAAGGTACTAACGTAGTGTTTAACAAACATTTAGATAGGTACATGTACAGGATAGGACAGGTTTAGAAGGATATGGGCGAAACGCAGGCAGGTGGGACTAGTGTTGATGGGACATGTTGGTTGGTGTGGGCAAGTTGGGCCAAAGGACCTGTTTCCACACTGTTCTATGTAAGTAACACCAGTTTTATAAACTCTTTAGTGGAACTCTTTTCTCTCATATGCTTAAGCAATGAAAAGACATGGTATGAAATACAGGCAATCTCAATGCACAAATGGTAAATTCACCTAAAATGTGTGTTCTAATTATACCTTGCATATTGTTGGGCAGGTACTAGTTCAGTTTGTACCTCATGTTTGCAAAATTCCAAATGAAGTGAAAAAGAGGCCAGATGATCACGACTGGATAGCTTCTTCGAAGGGTTGGCACTTCAGCAGCCAGCCCTTCGAAGTGCAATATCACTTAATATGAGCTTAATCAGACAGCAGTGGAAAACAAGAGCTATGACAGAGATGTACAATTTAACCCAAGTTGTTGTCTATTGCAGGCTGTGCACACAACCCATGCTGTCTCGATCTATTAATGGTTTTAGAAAGCAGCCTGTGATTGACCTGGAATGTTACCTTGAGGCTCAGTTTTGTGAATAGCTGGCTGGTGAATAAAGCCAGTCTATCCCATTTAAAGTGGAGATAGATTGTGAAGGCAGCAACTGCTGAAATTGCTCTAGTAGTCAGTATGGCTTGCAATAAGAACAGCAAAACACTGGTAAGTGTAAACAACTGGGTGGCATGGTGGCACAGCGGCGGAGTTGCTGTCTTACAGCGTCAGAGACCCTGGTTCGATCCTGACCACAGGTGCTGTCTGAATGGAGATTGTATGTTCTCCCCATGATCTGCGTAGGTTTTCCATGTATGGTGACCATTTTGATTTAATAGATTTATCTGCTTTATATGTTTCTGCAGAGATTATCTTTGCTTGAGAACAGTACCTTCTTCCTCAGGAGGGATCAGTATCTTTTTCCACATTCTTTGATACTTTCTTTCCCCAAAGCAGATCGATATCTCATTGCCTTGTATTCTGAGAAACCGTGGCATTTGCTATTGACTCTGAACATGTCAATCGTCTTTGGTTTAGTTTAGGGATACAGCACAGAAACAGGCCCTTCGGCCCGCCGAGTTCTCGCCGACCAGTAATCACTGCACACTAACACTATCCTGCACACACTAGAGACAACTTACAATTTTACTAACCCAATTGAACTACAAACCTCTACATCTTTGGAGTGTGGGAGGTAACCGGAGCATCCAGAGAAAACCCATGCAGGTCACGGGGAGACTGCACAAACTGCACAGACCTGTACTGACTGCATCCGTAATCAGGACTGAACCCAACTCCACTGCTGCGCCACCATTCCCCACTTGCCCTTATGTGAACCCTGGTCAGAATGTAGTTGTTGAAAACACTGCTATGATGCCTGACAAAGAAAGATTATCTTTAAGAGAACACTCCGAACACTCGCAGATTCCTTATTTGTTCATTTTTGCTCAAATTTATTTGCTCAAATTTTGTTATTTGAGCCTTTTAGTTCCGCTGCAGAAACCAAGTGTCACTTTAGTAGTGCAGAAATCCATGTATGCTTTACTATGTATTTTTGCATTATGGTATGGAAGCTAACATACACTCCAGCATGCCCCACATCTAGGTATGTTACAAAACTTACCTTTAGCGGCGCTGCAGTTCTGCCACTGCCCGTGTGCGCGACTTTGGTGCCTTTGAGAGGTGGGCGGGTTTAAAATGCGATTTTTCTTCAGATTCAAATCAATTTTGAACAGGCTTTTTAGTTGCTGAAGAAAAATCGCTTCGACTGCCGTTTTGTTAAGTTTATTAAAATTAGCGCTGGAAAAATTAAAAGCATGAGTAAATAAAAAATCATCTTTTAATGCCGTCAACGCCGACAACGGGATGGATCTTACGTAGGGGACAAAAGAAGGTACACAGTTTATTTTTACATAAAAACATGCTTCTTAGGAAGCCTTTAATCAAAATTTCATTTTGCGAAAAGGTGACTAAAAAAATATACGAACCGGCAGTATTTTTCCTGCCGACTGGGGGTTAAATTCACCGCAAACCGCAACGTTCCATTCCATCGTGTTCCACAAAAACCGCAAGTTGATTTAAATGTCCATTAATTTACGGGAATTAAACACTAAATTCCTTCAATTTGCCCTATAAATTCATTGTGAATTATTGTGTGAATGTTATTTGGACACTTAGGTTTTTTTTAAATGTTAACCTTTTCTTACGAAATGGATAGATGTTTAGATCTAGTAATTGAATTTTGTAATTAGCTACAATTAGGTAACTAACTAATGATATGCTTTAATTTCAGGTCATCCAAGTAAGATTGTTTCACATTTGTTTCAGAATGCTTCAATCTATAATAACTGAAATTTTCATTCAGTTCTCTTAATTTTTAAGAAAGTTATGGGCTTTTGACTGTCCTTGATCACAGCTTTTGTGTTAAGTCAATGGAAAAGCAATATGGAACAAGATGCTAATTTCTGAGTATGAAAATGGCCATAACGTTTTTAATACTGAAGATATGAAAGTGAATTAGGTGTCAAATTAAACTTCTTTTTATGCTTACTTTTTTTTAAAGAAGGAACTGCAGATGCTGGAGAATCGAGGGTACATAAAAACCTGGAGAAACTCAGCGGGTGCAGCAGCATCTAAGGAGCGAAGGAGATAGGCGACGTTTCGGGTCGAGACCCTTCTTCAGACTTCTTTTTATGCTTTATCTGATGGCATAAATCTCAATTTTTTGTAACATTGCTACCACATCATGGCCTAAGCCATGGCTTTTCACTGCTGCACAAATAGAAGGCTTCCAAATCATGTGTGCTGCAGAGGAAGATCAGGATTTTGACACACAAGTGTGTACTGTTGCCATTGTGGTTCCAGACAGCAGGTAAAAAGAACACTGAATGTAGCTCGACAATGCACTTATCAGTCACTGTCAAGTCAGACATTCTCTTGAAATATGGTCAGCAATTAAACACACAAACACTCTGTGATCCCCACATCACTCTTCTGGGGAAAAGAAGAATGTGCTGTTGAGAATCCCTCAACATCCTTTATCTTTTGCATAAATGATAAACTGCTGGAGGATATCAATGGGTTAGGTCTTCCAGCAGTTTTTTTGTTTTTAATTTTTACCAAAGATTCCAGCATCTACAGTTTCTTGTGTCCCCATTTCTCTTTTGCATTGCATGCAGAGATTTAGTGTGTTTATGTACCTGAAATGTAGTGGAAGCAATTTATTTATTTGGCTTTGTGTGATGGGGGTTTTCCATCCCCAGGAACATGGCAAAACAATTACTTCACTTTCTCCTAAAACACCTTTCAACAAGTCCTTTCCAATTTATTTTGGTTAAATATAAATTCCCTCCTAAAACCCCTGTCCCACAGTACGAGTTCATTCCAAGAGTTCTCCCAAGTTTGCCCTGATTCGAACTCGGAGATTTACAGTAATGGCCACTCGTCAGTACTCGGGGCTCTCGTGGACATTTTTCATCATGTTGAAAAATCTTCACGAGTCTTCCCGTGCTTACCTGCCATTAGCGAGTCTTCTCCAGTACCTGCCGTTAGCGCTAAGAGACGTCCCCGAGCTCCGACGTACCCGCTACGTTCATTCTCCGTGCTTACCACGAGTGTGATTTTTTTTTTAAAACTCGGTGGAACTGTTGGAATGAACTCGCACCATGGAACAGGGCTTTTAATCTCCTGCCCCCTAAGTCTGACATTGTTCCGGATCACTGTATCATCCTGCTCTGCGAGTAGCTCCATTGGAAATTCTTTGTTTCTATTTTGTAAGTAAATGTTATACTTTATAATATTGTCACACATGACAGCTTTTTCTATGTGGTTTCAAATTATATTGTGCGGTTAGAAACTGCAAATTATGAAATTGATGCGCATGATTCAAATTATTTTACCTATTGCTGTATTCCTTTTTTGCTATTCTACTGTAAGCTTGTTAGCTATTCTAGTAATTTCTCTTCAACCCTTTTCTAAAAGTGATCACAACTAGATAGATGGTTCCATTCAAATGCATTGAATGTAAATCAATTCACAGATGACTGAAAATCATTTTAGTGGGCTGTCAGGAAATTACGATCGGAAATATTCAACATTCATTACAAACAAGTAACTGCAATGTGGCATATCGATACAATGTACAATTAATAAGCTTAAAATAACTAAAGGTTATTCATGGAATTAATGTAGCTGACTCCAGACTTCTATCGGAAATTTATGATGGGGGACAAAAAAAAAATCAGCTGTATAAAGAATGCCTAGGGCTGGTTTCATACTGAGCTTAAATTATTTAGTCAAAATGCCACAGCTAATTGTAAATGCCATAAAACGCTGCAGATCTGTATTAATTTAAAACAAATATTAAATTTGTCCTCATGTGCAACTGGATAGATGGAGATCTTGTTGAAATAGACATTCAGTGGTTGAATGATAATCAAACATCAAACTATTGAGGTCTAAATGTGATAACAGTGTTAAACTGTGGATTTAACAAATATACTTTGTTTCCAATACAGCAAACCCTACTTCTCCATACTGTGTAATATTATTGCAACATGCAACCTGTGCTATCAACAGGTTTTCTTTTCTGTAAACCACCACACAGGGGGACCTATTATGATCGGCCAACACCATTTTGGGCCAGCCTACACTTTATCAAGTGTATTGAGGTTGGAACAAATGATGGTACTTGTGGACACAAGTATTGACACAATGAGGGAAGGAGTGTCGTTTATTTCTCTTGACAATGAAGCTTTGGTAATGGAGGGTCAGAACCGTACATAGAACAGAGAAAAGCCCAGCACAGGAATGGGCCCTATGGCCCATGATATCTGCATTGGACATGATGCCTAATTAAACTATTCCCTTCTGCCTGCTCGTGATCCATACATTCCATTCCCTGCATATTCATGTGCCTCTCAAAAAGCTGAAATGTCACGATTATATCTGCTTCTGTAAATAACTCGTTCTAAGCTTTCCCCCAGTCTAGTTTCAGTCAATAAAATACTGAGTCAAGCACTTGCGCAACTAAACTTTATTTTGGAAAACACAATAACAGTTCCCCTCTACTACATCTAACCACCGCGAGTTCGATCCTAGTATCTGCTTGGCCAAGCCCTTCTAGCCTCGTGCAAGCAGAGACACTCCAAAAGGTCACGCAGTCCCGATCGTTCTTCCAGAAGATCGACACAGGACCTCGTGGGAGTTACCTTTTATAGGTCCTCAAACCTTGAGCGGCCGAATCACATGGAGGTGGGCTCTATACAGTCCAATAACAAATATTGATTAACACAATACATGATGGACATTTCCCTAACCCAATAATACAGTGACTAATACAATGTATCTGATGAAGTTTCTAGATGCAAGTTAACAGAGATGAATTATGCAACATGTGCCTGGATATTCAAGAAATCCAGACAAGGTTCAACACTTAGTAAAGCTTTGCAACAATATTTACAATGTGTATGTCTGGTTTGCATTCACCCAATCCGTTTCATGTAATTTACACCTAATTGTAAGAAACTGCAGATGTCCCATTCTTTCCCTGCAAATTTTATCCGGGCTCCAGATAAAATGGCACCAGTTAGAAGCTTGTCCCATTTCTGGAGAAGGCACATTTAAATTGACCAAATGGCCTAGCAGCACAGGAGCCTTTACTCAATTTTAGTGTCCGTGCATCTCCAATTTGGCCAGAATTAACACTTCCACCACCACCCTTTGGAAGCATGTTCCAGATACCTACCTTTTTGTAAAAACACTTGCTCTGCACATCTCTTTTAAACTATCCCCCTCATGCCTTTCAAAACTATTTTGAAAAATATTTTGACGATGTACCCTATCTCTGCCTTTGAATTTTATAAGCTTCCATTAGGACTTCCATGCATCCTCCAAAACACCGGAGAAAACAATCCAGGTTTGTCCAAACTTGCCTTGTACACAATACCTTCTAATCTAAGCAGTATCCTGGTAAACTGCTGTATCCTCCTCTAAGCCAGCACATCCTTCCTGGAAAGCAGTGACCAGAACTGCACAACATATTCTAAATATGATCTAATTATTTTCTAAAGCTGAAACATGAATTCCTGACAAAATGTGTAGGAAAGAACTGCTGATGCAGGTTTAAATCGAAGGTAGACACAAAATGCTGGAGTAACTTAGCGAGACAGGCAGCATCTCTGGAGAGAAGGAATGGGTCATGTTTCGGATCGATACCCTTCTTCAGACTGATGTCAGGGGAGTGGTCGGGACAGAGATAGAATGTAGTCAGAGGCAGTAAGACTGCTGGGTGAACTGGGAAGGGGGAGGGGATGGAGAGAGAGGGAAATCAAAAGCTATTTGAAATTAAAGAAGTCAATGTTCATACCGCTGGGGTGTAAGCTGCCCAAGCGAAATATGAGGTGCTGTTCCTCCAATTTGCTCTGGGCCTCACTCTGACAATGGAGCAGGCCCAGGACAGAAAGGTCACATTGGGAATGGGAGGGGGAATTAAAATGCTGAGCAACCAGGAGATCAGGTAGGTTAAGGTGGGCTGAGCGGAGGTGTTCAGCAAAACGATCACCGAGCCTGCGCTTGGTCTCATCGATGAACAGGAGTTGACAACTGGAACAGTGGATACAGTAGATGAGGTTGGAGGAGGTGGAAGTGAACCTCTGCCACACCTGAAAAACTGTTGGGGTACTTGGATGGAGTCAAGGGATGAGGTAAATGGACAGGTGTTGCATCTCCTGCGGTTGCAGGGGAAAGTATCTGGGGAAGGGGTGGTTTGGCTGGGAAGAGACGAGTTGACCAGGGAGTTGTGAGAGAGAACGGTCTCTGCAGAAAGCAGAAAAGGGTGGAGATGGGAAGATGTGCATCATCAAGGACCCACACCACCCTGCCCAAGCTTTCATTCCAATCCTGCCATCAGGAAGAAGGTATAAGAGTCTGAAAACCGTGACCTCCAGGTTCAGGAACGGCTTCTTCCCATCAACCATCAAGAGAGTCAAGAGTGCTTGACTGTCATATGTGTCGAAACGGAAAAATTACATTCATACTTCCAGCAGCATAACAAGTCTGTAAATACAGTACTTGATAGAGTAAAACAAAAAAATGTTCAATAAATTGAAAATTTATAATATTAGTTAAAAAAAAAAAGCAAAGCCCGAAGTCCCTAGTGCACCAAAGACAGTTTGGAGTGCAGTTGGTATTTGTAGTGTTCTATAGCTTTATGGTTTTTGGGAAGAAACAGACACTGAATCTGGATGTCACAGTTTTCATACTCCTATATTTTCTTTCCAATGGAAGGAGTGAGATCAGAGCATGGAGATGTTGGCTGCCTTTTTGAGGCAGTGAGTCCCATAGATCTCTTTAAAATTGGGGAGGGCAGTCCTCATGGTGGACCCCGCCTTTTCCATCACTTTCTGTAATCTTCGTTCCTCGACGTTCGAGTTGCCGAACCAGGCTGTGATGCAACCAGTCAATATGCTTTCTACTGTACACAGGTTCAAGGGAGTATTCTCTCTCTCTTGAAGATAATACTCTTAGGAATACTTCTCAATTCAGTACACACTTGAGTCCAGTCATGTATTTCTTTGAATAATGTTGGTACAATAGTTCTCCCACATTGCTTCAGTCTATGAGTTGTGGACAGGCTTTAGAATAGATAAGCACAATGCTGAGAGATTTGAAGTCGCTGATCTAACCCTGAAGAGTGTAATGGACTTTCATTCACACCAGCTGGTTTGTGGCTGGGTCTGATCAGCAGTAAATTGTACTCCACCCAAAATTGTACTTGAGATGATCTTCAGCAAGTAATCCTCACAGGGAATTCAAAGGCCTTGCATTGTTTTTTTTTCATCCAGATCAGAAAACCATAAATTGTGAATCAATTCCTAAAGATGTTAACAGAAACATATTTCACTACTCATTTGGGAATCGTCAATACGGGACATGGAAACCAATACTTTATGATTGATTATACAGTGAAGTTTTGGCATCAACTGTGCAATGTACACATTAACAAATATTTAACTTTCTCAAAATGAATGCAAATAATTTACTATTACTTTTATGCCACTATTGATGCCACTATTGAATCATACTCACTACTTACAATGAATTGGAGTAATTATTTCTTCCTTCATATTTGTACAATTTCAAGTCATAAACTTTTAAATGATTGACAAGTTTAATACAGTATTATTGCATCTCAGTACTCTGGTAATTTATCTTCATCTAACTGGGAATCTTTTGATGAAAAAATGTGGCCAGGATCTGTGAATATCAATACTGTTTTCACAAATAAATTGAAGCAGAAGAAACAACTAATTTTGAATAGGCTGTAAATTATGTATTAATTGCAATTATTTAATTCTGTAAATCCCTTCTAAAGCTTATATTACACCAATGCTTCACTTGAAAATGTGCATATCTAAAAGTGCATTATATTTGGCCCAAATAATTTCAAATAAGAGATTGCCAGGAGATACGAATCATTTTGATGTCTCTGGTTGAAATAACTGTTTAAAATATAATTTTACAATCAATAATACCATCATCTTATTATCATCAAAGCACAAACTTATTTAAGTAACAGGTTTGTTAAAAAAACTTCGGTCTTGAACGAATCCTTGAACCATTGGAAATAAAATACCTGAAAACAAATGCCAGGTCAGAGAAGAGAACAGTGATGCCCCAAAATACATGTTACGAAAGAGGCAATGAAGATGGTCTTGAGACGCATAAAGGTAGATAAATCCTTGGGACTTTACCAAGTGCATCCTTGGACTATGTAGAATCAAGCGAAGAAATTTGCTGGGGTCCTGGCTGAGATTTTTGTATCTTCCTTAGTCATGGGTAAAGTAAAAGAAGATTGGTGAATGATTAATGCTGTGCCTCTATTTAAGAAGGGCTACAAAGACAAAGCAGGGAAATGCAGGCTGGTGAGCCTTAGATCAGTGGTGGTGGACAGGTTTCTCTCTCACTGAAGAGGCTGATGGGTGACTTTAGAGATGCTTAAATATCATGAGGGGCATGTGCAAGATGAATTGTTACAGCGTGTTCCTTAAAATGGGGAGTCTCTAACTAAATGATATAGATTTACGATGGGGGAGAAAACAGTTAAAAGGACCTGAGGGTGGTAGGTATACAGAAATACGTAGGAGGCAGAAGTGGTTGAAATGGGTACAATTACAATGGGTAAAAAGTATTAGGACAATTTCATGGATAGGAAAGGTTTAGAAGGATATGGGTCAAACACAGACTACGGAACTAACTCAGCAAGGCATCTTCCTTCACATTAGACAAGTTAGACTGAAGGGCTCGTTATCATATGTAGATTTTTGTCGCTATTGTAAGGCAAGGTAAATAAAACTTTTGCAAATTAATTTTATTTAGAGGACTGATTTTTCCAACATTATTAAGAATATGCCTTCCCAGTAGGAAACCTGCACGATCATAATGTGGAAATAGAATAAACACTCTTGCTCTCCCAACTCGATATATGTGATTCTTTAGTAACCACCAGACTTTAAACCACTGCAACACTCTCGAGTTCTGAGGTTTAAAGAGCACTTCCGCAAATTGCGAAAAATTCAGTATTTGCACAGCACAAGCACCATCCTGTCTGAATACATTTAGAAAATACAATTTGTACTGGACCATCACTTCAGTTTTGAAATGAAGTCTTTAATTATTTCAGTTGGTCACCCTAATTTGCAATAACAACAATCCCTGAAGAATTTGTTAGTCCTTCAAATGCACATGCAGACCATTCACAGTTAATCACAATACTGTATCAGTCTTTCAGTTTTGTGTTAGACATACAGCGAATAAACAGGCACTTTTGCGCATCGAGTATGCGCCGACCAGTGATCCCTGCACACTAACACAATGCTACACATACTAGGGACAATTCACAATTTTACCAAGCCAATTAGCGTACAAACATGTAAGTCTTTGGAGCGTGGGTAGAAACCGGAGCTCCAAGAGAAAACCCACGTGGGTCGCAGGGAGAACATACAAACTCCGTACAGACTCATGTCGTTGTTTTTGGGCTGAACATAGGTGCAACAGTGTTGACCTTCTCTCCATGCAACCTTGAATGGCATCTCGGGAAAGACGAAAAACAATTAGTTATAACTTCATGGCCAGAAATATATTATGTTAATAGTATAACAGTGCAGCTTGACAAGTTGATCGACTATCATAAGACACGACAAGTGATTTGCTGCAAACCTTGTGTTTTGTATTTCCATTATATTATTTTTGAAATGTCCACATGAATAGATCAATGAAGCCAAAGCATGTCTTAATCTAAAACCCATTACTGTCCCTTTGTATGCAGAACCACTTTATACTGCATGGCATTCTCTCCAAAAGAAAGTCAGAATAGCAACAAATTAAGTCCCATGGGAAATATCATGCTGGTTGACCAAAGAAACGCTAATGCACCAAAGAATCATTACTAGAACATAGCATTTTATTGCTTTGCTATAGAACAAACTAGTGAAGGAGTGAAAGAGGCCAAAGAAATTAAAGTAAGTCAAAACAATTATTTAATTGTTGCAATCATGACAGTTTATGCATCTAATTGGCTATTAGGCTTTCAGAGTTATCAAGACTTCAAAAGCATTAAAACAATTATAATTCTCCAAGGTTCTAACAATATTTATGCATCAAATCTTCAAATGTTTAAAATAATTTAAGAGCCAAGCCTACATTTGATTAGACTGAATCTTGGGATTTGACAGTGAGCCAACTATTGCATTAAAATCCAATTATTATAGAGGCAATAATTTTCAGGTGAGCCTGACATTAGTAATGGCTAAGTTACTGGAGAGGATTCTGAGGAACAGAATCAACCAGCATACGGAGAGGCAAGGATAAATTAGATAGGATAGGTTTCAAACACAGGCATTTGGCCCATATGGATCAGCACGGGTTTGTGCAGGGAAATCATGTCTCACCAATCACTTACCAAGGAGAAACACTTGGACTGGGGAATTTCTGACAGTTAATAGAGATATCTTGAGAACAGTCCGCATAATGGCTGTGGAGGTGCTGAACATCCTAGGGCATATGAAGGTAGATAAATCTCCTTGGCCTCATCAGATATATTCTAGGAAGCTAGAGAAGACATTTCAGGCATTGTTGCAGAGATATATTTATCACCATTCGGCACAGGAGAGGTTCTAGAAGACTAGAGGGTGGCTAACATTATGCCTCTATTCAAGTTTCCAAGATGGCGGCGCTGGCTTAACAGCTGCGGCCCGCCTGTAGTCTATCTGTTATTTTCTTTTTTTGTGTTCCTTTGTCCTGTTTTTAGTTAATTTTGTTTTATTAGACTGTGTGTGTGTGTGTGTGTTGTGTGTGTGGGGGGGGGGCGGGCGGGAGAGAAACATGTCTTTGGTCTCTTCCTTCAGAGGGGGTGCGACTATTTTTGTCGTATTTCCCGTCTTCGTCTTCGTCTGCGACGAGGCCTAATGGCGGAGCTGGCGGCCTCGGTGCTGTTCCAGCAGCAACGGCGACCCGACTTGGCCTTGGAGCTGTTCCAGCAGCAGCAGCAGCGGCGACCCGACTTGGCCTTGGAGCGTTTCCAGCAGCAGCAGCAGCGGCGACCCGACTTGGCCCCGGAGCTGTGACGGCGGCAGCAGCAGCGGCGACCCGACTCGGCCCTGGAGCTGTTCCAATGGCAGCAGCAGCGGCGACCCAACTCGGCCCTGGAGCTGTTCCAATGGCAGCAGCAGCGGCGACCCGACTTGGCCCCGGAGCTGTTCCAGCGGCAGCAGCAGCGGCAGCAGAGCAGCGACCCGACTCGACCCCGGAGCGGTGGCGGCGGCAGTGGCAGCGGTGACCCGACTCGGCCACGGGCCCAGTGGATGACATCGTTGGGAGGTCGCAGGTCACAGGTTGGTGTCCTGTTTTTCCGAGCTCCAGCAACAACAGCTTCGTCCGCCGGTCTGGAGGGCGGCAGCTTCGACCACCCTGGGCTATGGAGTTTGTAGCGGCCCGTTCACGGAGCACTGTTGAGCCACGGGACTTACTCACCATCACCCGGTGGGTCACAACATCTGAAGCCTGGATCGCCTCGGCGCAGAGGAAGAACAAAGATGGAGGAGACAGAGCTTTAAGACTTTGCCTTCCATCACAGCGAGGAGGTGTTTGGTGAACTCACTGTGGTGGATGTTAAATTTGTGTTTATTGTGTGTTTTTGTCATTTTTTTAAATTATATGTATGACTGCAGGGGAACGAAATTTCATTCAGGGTGAAAGGTCTGAATGACAAATAAATTAAATTCAATTCAATTCAAGAAGGGCTGCAAGGAAAAGCCAGGGAACTATAGACCAGTGTTGATATATATATATATTTCTGTCTTATCAATCTTATATCTTGTGAATCTGAGGGTTTTTTAAAAAGTAACCAAAAACAATTGATGATGGCAAAGTCATAGACATTGTCTATCTGAATTTCAGCAACCATTTGATAAGATTCTGCATGGTAGGCTGTTCTTGAAGGTTATATTGCATGGGATCTAGGGAGAGCTAGCTTACTAGATAGAGAAGCAGCTTCATGGAAGGAAGCAGAGGGTGATGGTGGAAGGTAGTTTTTTTTCAAATTGGAGGCCTAATTGTGGGCCTCAGGGATCGGAACTGTGTTCATTGCTATTTGTGGTTTATATTAATAACCATATAACCATATAACCATATAACAATTACAGCACGGAGACAGGCCCTCTCGGCCCTTCCAGTCTGTGCCGACCATTTGTTTTCCCCTAGTCCCATCTACCTGCCCTCAGACCATACCCCTCCATTCCCTTCACGTCCATATACCTATCCACTTTACTTTTAAATGTTAAAATCGATCCTGCCTCCACCACCTCTGCTGGAAGCTCATTCCACACAGCCACCACCCTCTGAGTAAAGAAGTTCCCCCTCACGTTACCCCTAAACTTCTGTCCCTTAATTCTCATGTCATGCCCTCTTGTTTGAATCTTCCCTACCCTCAATGGGAAAAGCTTATCCACGTCAACTCTGTCTATCCCTTTCATCATTTTAAAGACCTCAATCAAGTCCCCCCTTAACCTTCTGCGCTCCAAAGAATAAAGACCTAACTTGTTCAACCTTTCTCTGTAACATAGTTGCTGGAATCCTGGCAACATTCTAGTAAAATGTTGAAAAAATCATTCTAGTAATGATTTGGATGAGAATTTAGAAGGTACTGCTTTAACAATATATAAAAGATGTTTGGACAGGTACATGGATAGGAAAGGTTTAGAGGGATATGAACCAAATACGAACAGGTGGGGCTAGTGTAGACAAGGCACCTTGGTCGGCATGGGCAAGTATCTGCATCCTCGCAAGGACAAGATGTCATCAGCAGAACTAAGAAGGGAAGGAGTGTTACAATCAACTAATGCATGAACACCGTTTTCTTGGTGGCTATCAATTCCTGCCATCCCTTAAATCATCGATCACACTAAAAAAATAACTAGGCAGTCAGTCAAAGAAAATCCCATGTAAGATGCTGCATGTCAATAGTTTTGCTGATGACATCAAGCACATGAGGTCCATTAACATAACCATAGCAAATCTTTCATAATAAAACAGTACATCAGTAGAACTTAATTTCAGAGTTGGAGTTGAAAATATAAACACCCTCATATTCACACTTGCAACTGAGGACGGCTGAGTGTAGATTTGTTCCTTGAGGGAATAGGTCAGCATGTCAAGAGTCAAGAGTGTTTTATTGTCATATTTCCCAGATAGAACAATTCAATTCTTACTTGCTGCAGCACAACAGAATATGTAAACATAGTACACTGTAAATAACATGATTAATGATGGAAGAAAAAAAAAGTTCTGAGTGTATATACACATATATCATAAGTACACACACATATACTGCCTATATACACATACTGTATATGTACTGTGTATATATATATATATATATATATATATATAGACATGCACATACACACTTACTCAAAAAAACCCCAATAGTAGTGGAATGATAATAATAATAATAATAATAGTATATAGTAGTTCAGAGCTTATTTGAGGTTGTAGTGTTTAATAGCCTGATGGCTGGAGGGAAGAGGCTATTCCTTAACCCGGATGTTACAGTTTTCAGGCTCCCGTACCTTCTTCCTGATGGCAGTGGTGAAATGAGTGTGTGGCCATGATGGTGTGGGTCTCTGATGAGATGAGGGTTTCTGATTTGGCAAAGATTAAGCAATTATGGGTTAGTTGAGGTGATGAAAGTAAACTAATGAGAAGTAGCAGCATTTTAACTAGAATTACGGCATCACCCTGGGCCTGAGCATTTCATTCATTGATCCTTTTAAATGTGGAACTATACAGTAGGGCTAAAATATCAATCATCCTCATTGAGTCGGTGGGAATGATTACATCCAGAGTTGCACTGTTGGTCATGACTCGGACTGATGAAACCGATAGCCTTGATTGATGTTCCTTGAGTTAGCCATTCTAAACATGCAGGAGGCAGCAGTGTTGGTGGCATCAATCCACTGGTACTTAAGTTATTCTACATCATTGTCTCTGCAGTTGTCTGAAGATGGTTTGAAGACTTCTCAAGTTATAGATGTGCTGATGCACAGTGATTTGGCTTTCTATCAGTGATGTAGCCTCCAACATGTCCCTTTCATTAGTACCATAGAAACAATCCTTGCCGACTTGTATGCTGCAAGCTACCAAGGTAGATAGCTGAACCGCCAGACTGAAGAAGGGTCTCGACCCAAAACATCACCCATTCCATCTCTCTAGAGATGGTGCCTGGCCCGCTGAGTTACTCCAGTTTTTTGTGTCTATCTTCGGTTTAAGCCAGCATCTGTAGTTCCTTCTCACACGTCGATTGGTGAGTTTTGGTTTGAGACTCTTCTTCAGATGATACACTGTGGTATTAACCAGCACCTGGAATACTTTTTTTCTATTAAAGTTTCCTCAGACTCTTCTGAAACTCCATTGCAATTTATTCAGATTTCTTTTTGCAAGCATTCAGATTGTCAGAAATAAAATAAAATAATTGATGTATTCAATTTCTGACAGACAATATTTTTTTTTTAATGTTGCTACAATGAAGTTAACCATTTCACACTTAGAAGTCAAAGGACAAAGGTCAAGGACAAACGACCAAGGACATTTATTATCACATACACCAATTGGTGTAGAGAAATTTGACTTGCCATGCAGCACACAGATAAAGATAAGACAAAACATTAAAATTGAAAATTAAACATAAAAACATTCGCCCACAATGGTTCCCACTGTGAGGGAAGGCACAAAGTCCAGTCCCCATCCCCATGTCCACCCATAGTCGGGCCCATTGAGGCCTCCACAGGGGCCCGATGTTCCAGGCGTCGGGAGAATCCTCTCAGCGGCCTGGGGTGCCAGGATCAGCCGCCCCCCCCCCACCGGAGTCCGCGACTTCCAAGCCGACAGGCCGCGCGGGATGGAGCTTCACCACTG
This sequence comes from Okamejei kenojei, assembly GCA_035221665.1. NCBI lineage: Eukaryota > Metazoa > Chordata > Chondrichthyes > Rajiformes > Rajidae > Okamejei > Okamejei kenojei. The sequence continues at coordinate 22,627,370 of CM069141.1, read as the reverse complement.
GCGATCTCGGCAAGAGATCCCAGGCTCCCGATGCAAAGTTCAGTGCCGCAGCTGGCCGCTCCACTGACCCGCGACTCCACAACATCTTTGTCGACAGTCTTCCCGCTCACCAGAGCTTCAGCGCGGCGACCCGGGCAAGGCATCGCCCGCTCCACTCCGCAATAGCGCTCCAGCATTGCGCCGCTGCTGAAGCCGTGGCCCTGGCCGGTCCCATCAGGAAACACCACTCCAGACCCACTGGTAGGCCGTGAAGATGGGTCGAAGGTGCTGCCCGGAGAAAAGCAGCCTCTCCGACCAGGTAGGGACTTGAAAAAGCAGTCCCCACCCCCCCCCCCCCACCACATCCCCACATAAAAAAGGCTAGAACTCCGAAAACAAAAACTCAACTAACTAAAAATAAAAAAAGATTTAAAAAAACAGTCAATTGCAGGCTTGCCAGCCATACCCGTACAGGACGGCGCCCCCACAGTTTGTACGTTCTCACTGTGACCATGTGGGTTTTCCCTGGGTGTTCAGGTTTCATCCCATTCTTCAAATATGTACAGGTTTGTAGGTTAATTGGCTTCAGCAAAAATTGTACATTGTCCCTAGGATGTGTAGGATAGTGCTTGTGTATGGGGATCGCATGGACTCGGTAGGCCAAAGAGCCTGTTTCCACGCTGTATCTCTGATCTAAACTAAAGATGAAACTTATGCTATTAACAATTAATTATATCAATTAATTATAACAATTAATTGAGAGGCCCACAGGAGCCGTTGGAAGAGAAGGAGGGGGAGGAGCGACACCCGACCGGTAAGGTTTAAAATCAAGCGCGGGGCTTGTTTTTGTTTTCGTTTTTTTTTTTCAGAGGCCCACAGGAGCCATTGGAAGAGAAGGAGGGGGAGGAGCGACACCCGACCGGTATGGTTTAAAATCAAGCGCGGGGCTCGTTTTTTTCAGAGGCCCACAGGAGCCGATGGAAGTGAAGGAGAGGGAGGAGCGACACCCGACCGGTAAGGTTTAAAATCAAGCGCGGGGCATCTTTTTTCAGAGGCCCACAGGAGCCGTTGGTAGAGAAGGAGGGGGAGGAGCGACACCCGACCGGTAAGGTTAAAAATCAAGCGCGGGGCTTGTTTTTTCAGAGGCTTACCTAAATCCATAACATTCCATTCAGAGAAGTGTTTTTTTTTGAGGAAGCCGCTAATTGGTGGGAAGTGGACTAGGGTAAGCAGCTGATTGGTGGGAAGTGGACGAGGGAAAGTAGCTGATTGGCAGTCCGATCCCAGCAGTTTGTTGTGTACTTTGTATTGTGTTGATATTGTATCCTGTGTAAGGGGGGAGTATGAAGGCCAGGGCAGTGTACTGTTCTGGATGTCAGATGTGGGAGGTCAGGGAATCTGATAGCCCTCCTGACATCCACATCTGCGCCAGGTGTGTTGAGATGGGGCTCCTAAAGGATCGTGTTAGGAACCTGGAGCAGCAACTCGATGACCTCCGTCTGGTCAGGGAGAGTGAGGAGGTTATAGAGAGGAGCTACAGGGAGGCAGTCACTCCCAGACCACAGGAGGCAAACAAGTGCGTCACGGTTAGGAAGGGCAAGAGGCAGGGGCTAGAGAGTACCCCTGTGACAGTACAACTGGAAAATAGGTACTCGTTTTTGAGTACAATTGGAGGGGACAGTCTCCCTGGGGGCAGCAACACCGGCCGGGTCTCCAGCACAGAGACCGGCCCTGATGCTCAGAAGGGTAGCAAAAAGAGGAGGGCAATTTTAATAGGGGACTCTATAGTTAGGGGGTCAGATGGGCGATTCTGTGGACGCAGTCGGGAAACCCGGATGGTAGTTTGCCTCACTGGTGCCAGGGTCTCGCATGTGTCGGAACGTGTCCAAAAGATTCTGAAAAGGGAGGGAGAGGAGCCTGATGTTGTGGTACACATAGGTACCAATGACAGGCAGAAAAAGAGATGAGATCCTGAAAGGCGAATTTAGGGAGTTGGGGGGAAAGTTAAGGAGAAGGACCAAAAGGTTAACGATTTCAGGATTACTGCCTGTGCCGCGTGACAGTGATAGTAAGAATGAAATGAGGTGGAGGATAAATGCATGGCTGAGGGACTGGTGCTGTGGGCAGGGATTCAAGTTTCTTGATCACTGGGACCTCTTTTGGGGAAGGCATGATCTGTACACAAAGGACGGGTTGCACTTGAACCCGAGGGGGACCAATATCCTGGCAGGGAGATTTGCAAAGGCTACTGGGGAGACTTTATACTAGAAAGGCTGGGGGGAGGGACTCGGGTAGAGGGGGCTAGGGGACAGGGTGTGGGGCAAGAGGCAGAGAAGGGAAGCACTCAGACCCAAAATATAGGCGAGAAAGAGGAAAAAGATAATAGACAGAGAATAAGGGATGGTGGGTTTATAAAATGTGAACATTTTAATGCTAGGAGCATTGTAAGAAAGGTGGATGAACTTAGAGCCTGGATTGACACCTGGAAATATGATGTTGTGGCAATCAGTGAAACATGGTTGCAGGACGGCTGTGATTGGAAACTAAATATTCCAGGATTTCGTTGCTTCAGGTGTGATAGAATTGGAGGGACCAGAGGTGGAGGTGTTGCATTGCTTGTCAGAGAGGATATTACAGCAGTGCTTTGGCAGGATAGATTAGAGGGCTCGTCTATGGAGGCTATTTGGGTGGAACTGAGAAGTGGGAACGGTGTAGCAACACTTTTAGGGGTGTATTATAGACCGCCAAATGGGGAGCGAGAATTGGAAGAGCAAATATGTAAGGAGGTAGCAGATATTAGTAGTAAGCACAAGGTAGTGATTGTTGGAGATTTCAATTTTCCAAAAATAGACTGGGAAACACATTCTGTAAATGGGCTGGATGGTTTGGAGTTTGGAATGTGTGCAGGATAGTTTTTTGCAGCAGTACATAGAGGTATCGACCAGAGAAGGAGCAGGTCAGGTGACGGAGGTATGCGTTAGTGAGCACTTCGGGACCAGTGATCACAATACCATTAGTTTCAATATAATTATGGAGAGAGTCAGAACTGGACCTAGGGTGGAGATTTTTGATTGGAGAAAGGCTAACTTTGAGGGAATGTGTAAGGATTTAAAAGGAGTGAATTGGGACACTCTGTTTTATGGGAAGGATGTAGAAGAGAAATGGAGGACATTTAAAGGGGAAATTGTAAGAGTACAGAATCTTTATGTCCCTGTTAGGGTGAAAGGAAATAGTAAAAACTGGAAAGAGCCATGGTTTTCAAGGGAAATTGGACACTTGTTTCGAAAAAAGAGAGATATCTACAATAATTATAGGAGATATGGAGTAAATGAGGTGCTAGAGGAGTATAAAGAATGTAAAAAGATATGAGGTTGCTTTGGCGAGAAAGGTGAAAGTAAATCCAAAGGGTTTCTACAGCTATATTAATAGCAAAAGGATAATGAGGGATAAAATTGGACCAATAGAGAGACAGAATGGACAGCTATCTGCAGACCCAAAAGAGATGGGGGAGATATTGAACAATTTCTTTTCTTCGGTATTCACCAAGGAGAAGGATATTGAACTATGTGAAGTAAGTTCAATGAGAATCAAAGAGGAGGTAGTACTGACACTTTTGGAAAACATAAAAGTGGATAAATCTCCAGGTCCTGATAGGATATTCCCTAGGACATTGAGGGAAGTTAGTGTAGAAATAGCAGGAGCTATGACAGAAATATTTCAAATGTCATTAGAAACGGGAATAGTGCCGGAGGATTGGCGTACTGCGCATGTTGTTCCATTGTTTAAAAAGGGTTCAAAGAATAAACCTAGCAATTATAGACCTGTTAGTTTGACATCAGTGGTGGGTAAATTAATGGAGAGGATACTTAGAGATAATATATATAAGCATCTGGATAAACAGGGTCTGATCAGGAACAGCCAACATGGATTTGTGCCTGGAAGGTCATGTTTGACAAACCTTGAATTTTTTGAAGTGGTTACTAGGGAAATTGATGAGGGTAAAGCAGTGGATGTTGTCTATATGGATTTCAGTAAGGCCTTTGACAAGGTTCCCCATGGAAGGTTGGTTAAGAAGGTTCAATCTTTGAGTGTTAATGGTGGAGTAGCAAGATGGATTCAACAGTGGCTGAATGGGAGATGTCGGAGAGTAATGGTGGATGGCTGTTTGTCAGGTTGGAAGCCGGTGACCAGTGGGGTGCCTCAAGGATCTGTGTTGGGTCCACTGTTGTTTGTCATGTACATCAATGATCTGGATGATGGGGTGGAAAATTGGATAAGTAAGTATGCAGATGATACTAAGATAGGTGGTGTTGTGGATAATGAAGTAGATTTTCAAAGTCTACAGAGAGATTTGGGCCATTTGGAAAAGTGGGCTGAAAGATGGCAGATGGAGTTTAATGCTGATAAGTGTAAGTGCTACATCTTGGCAGGACAAATCAAAATAGGACGTACATGGTAAATGGTAGGGAATTAAGGAATGTTCCCTGAACAGAGAGATCTAGGAATAACTGTGCATAGTTCCCTGAAGGTGGAATCGCATGTAGATGGGGTGCTAAAGAAAGCCTTTGGTGTGCTGGCCTATATAAATCAGAGCATTGAATATAGGAGCAGGGAAGTAATGTTAAAAATGTACAAGGCATTGGTGAGACCAATTCTGGAGTATGGTGTACAATTTTGGTCGCCTAATTATAGGAAGGATGTCAACAAAATAGAGAGAGTACAGAGGAGATTTACTAGAATGTTGTCTGGGATCCAGCAACTATGTTACAGAGAAAGGTTGAACAAGTTAGGTCTTTATTTCTTTGGAGCGCAGGTTAAGGGGGGACTCGATTGAGGTCTTTAAAATGATGAAAGGGATAGACAGAGTTGACGTGGATAAGCTTTTCCCATTAAGGGTAGGGAAGATTCAAACAAGAGGGCATGACATGCGAATTAAGGGACGGAAGTTTAGGGGTAACGTGAGGGGGAACTTCTTTACTCAGAGGGTGGTGGCTGTGTGGAATGAGTTTCCAGCAGAAGTGGTGGAGGCAGGATCGATTTTAACATTTAAAAGTAAAGTGGATAGGTATATGGACGGGAAGGGAATGGAGGGGTATGGTCTGAGTGCAGGTAGATGGGACTAGGGGAAAACAAATGGTCGGCACGGACTGGGAGGGCCGAGAGGGGCTGTGTCCGTGCTGTAATTGTTATATGTTATATGGTTATATGGTTATATCACTCAGTAACTGGAAACTTTTCCCTTATTTGCTCTATGGAATTCACTGTACTTGCCTGTTGCAAGATCCTTGGAAAACCATTTCAATCCCCCATGCTGTTCTTTGAGCAGAAGGCTATTGATTGAGCTACATGAGATATTTTCATTTGAAGGATCACATGAATTTAGTGAAAATGTCTTTGAGCAGGAGACACGCAAGAGTGTGCGAGTGGCAATACTGGATGGACAGATGAAGCTGTGACAAAATGCATAGGTCCTGAAGGATCAGGGCATTGATGTAAGTGCAATAATACTGATCTTTCTGGACTTGGTTGGTTCATTAAACTGCTTTCTACAGTCATTCAAGGAATATGGCACTATGCTTGTTTCTGACTTCCCAGTGACCTTGATCCTCTTTATTTCTATGATAGGTTTTCTTAATACATTATTGGAGACTAGTATTGCTTCGATATTGAAAAAGTGTCCGTTTAGACCCTTTGAAAAGATTGTTAATAGCACACCACCGAATGTCTTGTTTAAAGGCCTATCCCATGGGAAATTAACTGGCGCCAGACGTCAAACATATTGTGTTAAACTGAAGAGAACTTGCACCAGGAAGGATTATTTCTTTGAATATTCTGAATTAATTTCAAGATTTCTTCTTCTGCTGAACTCAGACTTGGCCCCCTGATTCCTTGAGGTGCGATTAATAGTATATTTGACTCCAGCTTCTGTGGATTGCATGGAAAACATAAACAGGCTGAGCTAAACATCTGAGCTAAACATCTACTCCAGCACAATGAACAAAGGCTTGATTTTTCACAGGTGATATCAGACCCACACCCCTGTCCCTCCCCTCAAAATCTCAATGCACGTCCTGATTTATAAGTGGGTAAATGGTTTTGTGACGATTCATAGCTCAATTGGTTTTAGCACAAACTGAGGTATGTCCATGCATTTTCCCAGCTTGTTTGATCCCAAATTATTACATTGCTTGGGACTTGACTCAAGCATTGCATATTATAGCAAACTGCTCTGACGGAATAGACTGCAGAAATCTCAGCAGGGCAAAATTTATCATCAGACTCATTTAGGAATACTGTCCTCTTACAAACATTTGTCATATTGTACGAGGTTTTCCTCAATTAAAACTGCCAATTATCGTTAAGAAGGGTCTCGACCCGAAACGTCGCCTATCTCCTTCGCTCCTTAGATGCTGCTGCACCCGCTGAGTTTCTCCAGCTTTTTGTGTACCATCGTTAAGTTAACTATGAGTGTCAGTAATTTGGAATTGAGACTGTTTAACAGAAACAATAGATAAAATGTTCCAGACATCACTGCAGTCACAAAATTTCAATTATAACAAACTATATATTTGAGCTCTGATATTTTTCTCGGCATTGACATGGACCGCCCAACCCCTCCTGCCTAGTCTCAGAGGTTATCTTGTATGTCAGCACCAATCAAATGGCTCTTGCCTCTCAGCTTTTCACGCCTGATCTCTGAGTTTTTGTTGCTTCGGGGGATTTATTTTTACTGTTTGACCGATGAAATGGGACAGATATTTGTTCTGCTGATCTTTTATGTAAGTCAGAATTCTCAGGTTGAATCTGATATTCAAACTGACGTTCAACAATGATTTTCTGTTATGTTTGTATGTCGGGCTCTCTGCCCACTTTACATCTTGCAGCTGTAAATGTTTTTCTTTTAAGCATCTTTTGGTTTAGATGGCTTTTTTCACATAATGCACCTCGGTATTTTACCTGAGAGAGTGTATATCAAGTTTAGCATCCCATCATAGTGTGACAGTTTCAGTTGCTTCCTGTTTTGTCCTGAGAAATCTTGGCATTTTAATTTAATTTTATACAGGTCCTCGCTGTGAACTACTCAGCCACACCTGTCAAGATGCGTATGTCCCACTCCTTGTCTGCATTTAAGCAACCTTTTCCTACCTAAAGATAAACATTTTCTTTCCTCTGAATGATACTCTAGATTTCAGTTGTTTTCCTTTAATCGGCAAGAAGTCTCTTCCTTCGTCTATACACATCATGTTGGTAAGACAGTTTCATAATGCTGTCTCATTTATTCCTTCAGGCAGGTCCTTTAATTTTTGTGAACACTTCATGTTTTATTAATTTGCATGAGTCTGATAGATATTTCTAATCAAATATTCCTTCCCATTACCAGTAAAGACTGCATAGCAAGCGTAGTGTTTTCAGAGATCCTCGAGCTATAAGATGGTTGTTTATGAAAGGCTCTTCCCAGTTCTTCCAGAAACTTTTCCTCAGAAACACCAGGGGACTATAGCCTTTTAATAATTGAAGGTAACTGTAATCGTGTTGCACTCACTAGGGAGCAGAAATCTTCATTACAACAGTACCTGCTTACTAGACAGCAGTCTTAATTGGGGAGAAGGAAAGAAGAAATTCACATGAATGATTATAAATCTGTCTTTTTAAATAGTTTTGCACCACAATCCTTTCCCATCTGTTCAGATCTATCTTATTATTGATGCAGAACCCAATTAATTCCAGAAACGGAGCACATCATCAGTAAAATTAAGTTGCAAATGTTACCTAATGAAATGTATTGTTGAATCGGTAAGAACTCCTGCCACCACCGTAAGGAATGTAATCCGTGAATTGTTATTCTTCCAAATATGAGATGAATATTAGAATAAAGATTTAATAAGGGTAAACATTTCCTTTTTAACATAACCGTTAAATAATTGATTAATTTGTGCTTTTGCCAGAAGACTGAAAGCGAGCAAATATGCTATCCTCAAAGGAGGAATGAACAAAACAAGTAACAATGAACTGGTGGGTTGAGGATAAATAATGAGATAATCACCACAATCTATCTTCATAAAGGATGGGATCAGTTGCAAAAAGAATCGGAATAGTTGTGAAAGGAGGGATCTGTCTTTTGCGAAGTCAGTGAAGTGGCAAATCAGGAAGGTTCAACAGATAACACATACCCAGCACTTCTGGACACATTCACTGAGGAAATGTACAAGAGGGTGCTGGCTAAAAATTAATGGTTATAGAAACATAGAAACATAGAAAATAGGTGCAGGAGTCGGCCAATCGGCCCTTCGAGCCCGCGCCGCCATTCAATATGATCATGGCTGATCATTCAACTCAGTATCTTGTACATGCCTACTCTCCATACCCCCTGATCCCTTTAGCCACAAGGGCCACATCCAACTCCCTCTTAAATATAGCCAACGAACTGGCCTCAACTACCTTCTGTGGCAGAAAATTCCACAGATTCACCACACTCTGTGTGAAAAACGATTTTCTCATCTCGGTCCTAAAAGACTTCCCCCTTATCCTTAAACTGTGACCCCTTGGCCTGGACTTCCCCAACATCGGGAACAATCTTCCTGCATCTAGCCTGTCCAACCCCTTAAGAATTTTGTAAGTCTCTATGAGGATCCCCCCTCAATCTTCTAAATTCTAGCGAGTACAAGCCGAGTCTATCCAGTCTTTCTTCATATGAAAGTCCTGCCATCGCAGGAATCAGTCTGGTGAACCCTCTCTGTACTAGTCTGGTGAACCTTCTCTGTACTATGGAACGGAATGGTTGCCATTTCTTTAAGATATACAGCACGGATATGTGGAATAAAACAGAGGAAGGAAAAATAGAATAAAATGAACTTTCTTGAACTGTAGACTAGTAGGAAAGTAGACTATTATTTGAATGGTGACCAATTAGGAAAAGGGGAGATGCAATGAGACCTGGGTGTCATGGTACACCAGTCATTGAAAGTAGGCATGCAGGTGCAGCAGGCTGTGAAGAAAGCGAATGGTATGTTGGCATTCATAGCAAAAGGATTTGAGAACAAGAGCAGGGAGGTTCTACTGCAGTTGTACAGTGTCTTGGTGAGGCCACACCTGGAGTATTGCGTACAGTTTTGAATCTCCTAATCTGAGGAAAGACATTCTTGCCATAGAGGGAGTACACAGAAGGTTCACCAGACTGATTCCTGGGATGGCACGACTTCCATATGAAGAAAGACTGGATAGACTCGGCTTGTACTCGTTGGAATTTAGAAGATTGAGGGGTGATCTCATAGAGACTTACAAAATTCTTAAGGGGTTGGACAGGCTAGATGCAGGAAGATTGTTCCCGATGTTGGGGAAGTCCAGGACAAGGGGTCACAGTTTAAGGATAAGGGGGAAGTCTTTTAGGACCGAGATGAGAAAATCGTTTTTCACACAGAGAGTGGTGAATCTGTGGAATTCTCTGCCACAGAAGGTAGTTGAGGCCAGTTCGTTGGCCATATTTAAGAGGGAGTTGGATGTGGCCCTTGTGGCTGAAGGGATCAGGGAGTATGGAGAGAAGGCAGGTACAGGATACTGATTTGGATGATCAGCCATGATCATATTGAATGGCGGTGCAGGCTCAAAGGGCCGAAAGGCCTGCTCCTGCACTTAATTTCTATGTTTCTAAGGCCCCAGGCAGCGACGGTTTCCCTATAGAATGGTATAAAATATTTCGGAATGAGCTGAACCCACTTCTTCTGAGAACATTTAACTGGATTATCAAAGAAGGCAAGCCATCCCTGTCATGGAAAGAGGCAATTATAACATTAATCCCCAAAGAGAACAAAGACAAGGAAAATTTTACCAACTAAAGACCAATATCAATTCTAAATGTGGACTATAATTTATATTCTTTAATTATCTCCAAACGATTTGAAAAGTTTATGCCAGATTTAATTGATGAAGACCAGACTGGTTTTATAATAGGCAGAAAAACACAGGACAGCATTAGAAGAACCCTACATATAATACACAAGATTCAAAAGGAAAGTTCGCGTGCTGTCCTGATAAGTCTAGACGCGCAAAAGGCTTTTGATAGGGTTAATTGGGTATTCTTATATCAAGCACTAGAAAGATTTGGCTTTACTGAAGAGTCAATTCAAGTTATTAAAGCAATTTACCAGCAACCTACTGCAAGAGTAAAGGTGAATGGGTCCTTAACTGAGAGATTTGTGTTAGGAAGAGGAACGAGACAGGGATGTTGTCTTAGCCCTACCCTGTTTGCTATATATATATTGAACCATTGGCTCAAGCGATTCGTCAAGATAGGGAATTGAGGGGAGTAACTATAAGAGACAGAGAACATAAAATTGGCCTTTTCGCAGATGATGTAATGATGTATCTCACGGAAGTAAACACCTCATTTCCAAGGATGATGGGGATCATAGATAAATTGAATTTTTATGCAGGATATAAAGTGAATATTTCAAAAACTCAAATCCTCCTATTTAATTGTCCTCCTCCAGAAGAAATCAAACAAAATTATAATATTAAATGGGATTCAAAATCAATCGAATACCTAGGGGATACATATAACAAAAAAAATATCAATGTTGTATGGGGCCAATTATAATCACATCAACCAAAACATAAGAAAGGATAGAGAAAGATGGTCCACCAATGGATTTTAGTAGTAAGATAAATGTGGTGAAAATGAATATTTTGTCAAGGCTATTGTACTTGTTTCAATCTCTGCCAATAGAGGTACCATTAAAACAATTCACGGAATAGGATAAATTAATATCTAGATTTATTTGGGGAGGAAAGAAGGCCAGAATTCGATACACTACACTCCAGTTGCCAAAGGACAAAGGTGGAATGGCACTTCCAAATTTTAGGATATACTTCTATGCAGCCCAACTTCGACTACTAATTAATTGGTGTGAGGACAGCTATATAGCTAGATGGAAAGAGATTGAGACATATATCCCTGACTTCCACATCCAAACACTTTTGGGAGCAAAAGCGCTTCCTGGACATATCAGGAGTATAATCGATCCAATAACGATATTTACTTTAGAAACCTGGTTCACTCTTACCAGACAACTTAAACTGAATAAACGACAAAAAGTTTTAAGATGGATAGCTTTGGATAATGAATTTAAACCAGGGATTTATGACTCAACATTTAAAGAGTGGATGAAGAAAGGAATGACTGCATTTTGTACTGTTATTGAAAATGGAGACCTAAGAAGTTTTCAAGATTTGAAGGATAGATTTGCACTTCGGAACCAAGACTTGTTTAGATACCTCCAACTGAGAGATTATTACAATACAAAGGTAAAAAATGAGGCACTAGAAGAAAATAATCCAGTGATAGAAGTGATAGTTAGTACGTATCATCAAAAAACATTGAGGATTATTTCTAAACTTTATCATAGTTTAATGGAATGTCAAGCTAAAACTACAGTTTATGTAAAATCTAAGTGGGAAAAGGAATTGAACATTACAATCTCAGAAGAAGAATGGCATCATATGTGTGTAACACTACAGGCATCCACCAATTCACAAAATTGGAGAGAATTTAATTGGAAAATTTTGATTTATTTCTTTATTACGCCTAACATAAAAAGCAAGCAAATTCTAAGGCAGCAAACATGCTGGAGGCAATGTGGTCAAACAGATGCAAACCATGCACATATCTTCTGGAGTTGCCCAAAAATAGAACCATTTTTGGACAGAGTGAATTCAGAATTAATGGAGGTATTAGGATATATAATCTGCAAGATGTGTTCCATTTTATACCTGGGTAACATAACTACAGTGGTGCTGAAGGAAGACCACTTGGTTAAAATCCTACTCACAGCTGGCAGAAAGGGCATTACAAGAAACTGGCTTGCAGCGGACACACCCAGACTTAGACAATGGTTAGACATAGTACAGGAAATATTTGTCATGGAGAAAATGACATATTCTCTAAGAGTGAAAGAAGATGAGTTTAACAGAAAATGGGAAAAATGGATTAGATATAGAAATAAAGACATCAACACTGTATAATTTTATAGACAATAATGTAAGTTATTGGAAAATTGTTCTGTATACTGCATCATTAATTGTAAACTGAACCCCCCGCTACACTGTTGTACGTTTCATTGTAATGTTGTATGTTTTGTTGTTATATTTGTGTTTTATTTGTGTGTACATAAAAGCAATAAAAACTAAAGTGGAAAAAAAATAATTTTCTGTTTGACGCTGCTTTTAATTACTTTTAATTTTAATTAGGTTAAATAACTATTTGTTTCTAACACTGCACTGTAATTTTTATTCTTGTATTTTATACTTGTCATTCTATTTTAACTTGTTTTTATTTTCTATTCTTTTTAATGACTGTTTTTAATTGCTTTTGATTGCTTTTTAATGCTTTGTGTAAAGCACTTTGAATTGCCTTGTTGCTGAAATGTGCTATATAAATAAACTTGCTAGCTTAGATAGAGCTCTTAAAGATAGCAGAGTCAAAGGATATGGGGAGAAGGCAAGAACATGGTATTAATTGTGGATGATCAGCCATGATCATAGTGAATGGAATGTTGACTTGAAGGGCCGATTGGCCTGCTCCTGCCCCTATTGTCTATTAATGGGGTCATGGAATGTGAGGAGGGTTGTCCAGTATACAGCGGGATATAGGTCAGCTACAGAACTGGAACTGCATGTGGAGCATTGTATGCCTTTTCGATCTTCTTGCCCACAAAAGGATTTACATACATAGAGGAAGTGCCATCAAGATTTAATAGACTGGTTTCAAATACATTGGGTATGCTGTTAAATAGACAAGTAGATTGGGACTGTATTTATTACATTTTAGAAGAATGAGAGGGGGACATGAAAACCTGAAGAATTCTTAAAAGGAATGCAAAATGAATGCATCCCATAGGAGTCCTGGACTAAGGGGTACAGGTTGAGAATAGGTTGTAGACTATTTAGGATTGAGAAGAAATGGCTTCAGTCATAGAGTGGTGAATCTTCAGAATCCTCTACTCTGAAGGGTTATCAAGACTCAATCATGTTCCATCAAAACTGAGATTGATCGATTTCTGAGCATGAAGGGAAAGGAAGGATATGGGGATAGTGGTAGAAAATGGCACTGAGGTAGAAGATCAGCCACATTCTGATGAATGTATTTTGGTAATAAGAATAAAGGCGTAACATGCTGGTCAGGCCGCATTTGGAGTACTATGAGCAAATTTGGGCCCCTTATCTGAGGAAGGATGTGTTGGCTCTGGAGAGGGTCCAGAGAAGGTTTACAAGAATAATTCCAGGAAAGAGAGGGTTAGCATAGGATAAGCACTTGACACCTCTGGGCCTCTACTCGTTGGAGCTTAGAAGGTTGAGGGGGGACCTCATTGACACTTACAGAATAATAAAAGGCATGGATAGAGTGGATGTGCAAAGGATGTTTCCACTAGTGGATGAGTCTGGGACTAGAGGTCATAGCCTCAGAATTAGAGAGTACTCTTTTAGAAAGGAGATGAGGAGGAACTTTTTTGGTCAGAGGGTAGTTAAACTGTTGCAGTCAAGCCAGTGGATATTTTGAAAGCAGAGAAAGCATTTTTGATTACAACGGGTGTTTTGGGTTATGGGGAGAAGATAGGAACATTGGATTAGGAGGCAGAGATCGACCATGATAGAATGGCGGAGTAGACTCTATGGGCCAAATGGCCTAATTCTACTTCGATAAAGCCTTCCCGATGGGAGGTGCGGCCAGAAGCCTTCCCGACAGGTCATGACTGTGGACTGGGAACGCGGCCAGTGTCCTTTATCGATGCGCCACGGTCTCGATGTCTCCTGGATCATCATATAGAAGTCCGGGTCGAGGCCCAGCCATGGCCTCGCGGGTCGGAGTCTGTGTCAGCTTAGTGGCCAATGGAGTTCCGGGTCGGGTCCCGGACAGGGCCTCAGAGTCTGGGTCAGTGGAGCCCGCGGCAGGGCCTGGGTCAGCACCATGGAGGCATGAAATGAGGCGTCGACAGCGGTGAGACCTCGACGGTGGTGTAGTGGCGGCAGCGGTAAAGCCTTACGATGATAGGACCTTGGTGGTGGTGAAGCCTCGCGGCTGCAATGATGCCTCACAGGTCGACCCGCAGTCGATGTTTGATGAGAGCATGGACGCCCATCGTGAGGGGTAGGGGAAGAACAGTGGAGGTCCCGGCATGCGGGGACCACCGTGAGGGGGGAAGGGAAGAACAATGGAGGACCCGGCATGGGGGATCCACCGTGAGGGTGGTTGGGGAGAACAATGGACAATGGGGGGGGCGGGTGGGAACACAAAGGACAAAGGGGACCCGGCATGGGGGATCTGGGTGGGGGGGGGGGGGGGGCTTTTGGTGGGGAGAATAAAAGGTGGAGCCAAGGTGTTTTGTAACTTTGTCAGTGCTGTATGTGGCCGCTATTTGTATACATTGTGTATGCAAGCAAAGAATTTCACTGTGCCTAGTCACATGTGTGAGAAAAGGGGTTAACAGACATAGTTGATTTAAACTAGGAATAGAAAAATATAGCTTAGAAAGAAATAAGGTTTCAACAAAAGCCAGACTGTTAGTACAATAGAAAGTAACGATATATAGAACAGAGTGAAATTCAAGATAAAAAGTAACAAACTCACCAGATACTAGCTTTTCAATTAAAATAACAAGAAACTAGGCCAGTTCAATTACAACAGAGCATGCTTAATGAAATAAATGAATATTACTTACACGCCCCTGGTTGAGAAACTGCTCATTACCATGCACATGGATGAACATGGGATGTATGATGTGGGAGGTACTGGGGGACGTACCTATAGACTGTGCTCTGATTGGGAAGAGCCAGAGGGGAGATTACGCAGGTAGAATTGTGTGTATAAAGGGGCCTTACTTTCCTGACTTTGGTGTGCCTCTAGGGGACAGAAAAGGAGAGGCACCTATTCTGCAGAATATTATCTTAATAAACATTTCTTTGCCTGACTTTGTCTCAAACAGCTTTGTGATTTTTTCATATCTCACACATGTGACTATAAAATATTCATATTCCTATTCCTAACTTGTGAATGGCAGCGTAGATAGTGGGGCTGAATGGTGTACTGCCTATTCACTTTCTCATGTTCTTGCTTATATTAATAGACCTTTTAAGAAGGAATTTGGAGCTACAAATTCCTCAGTTTAGCAATGGCGTAAATGTGACGAAAAGGCAGTTGGCAGTGCCAGTAGACATGCAAGTCAAAAGAGCAGGATCTTGTCATTTGAATATCCATGATTCAGCCTCCATGTGTTCTTGTCAGTACAGTGCTAGAAACATAAAAACATAGAAATTAGGTGCAGGAGCAGGCCATTCGCCTTTCGAGCCTGCTCCGCCATTCAATATGATCATGGCTGATCACCCAACTCAGTATCCTGTACCTGCCTTCTCTCCATACCCCCTGATCCCTTCATCTGCAAGGGCCACATCCAACTCCCTCTTAAATATGGCCAACAAACTGGCCTCAACTACCTTCTGTGGCAGAGAATTCCACAGATTCACCACTCTCTGTGTGAAAAATGATTTTCTCATCTCGGTCCTAAAAGACTTCCCCCTTATCCTTAAACTGTGACCCCTTGTCCTGGACTTCCCCAACATCAGGAACAATCTTCCTGCATCTAGCCTGTCCAACCCCTTAAGAATTTTGTAAGTCTCTATGAGATCCCCCCTCAATCTTCTAAATTCCAGCGAGTACAAGCCGAGTCTATCCAGTCTTTCTTCATATGGAAGTCCTGCCATCCCAGGAAGCATGTATGTTTAACAAAGGAACATATCGTTAAGATATAAATCTAGTATGAAAAAATGCTTTAAGAACATGATTTTACTTCGGAGTCACGTGAGTGACTATGTGAAGAACCCCTTACAGCCGTTCGTGCGTCATTGCGTCAGACGCTTTCGTGTAGATGACTGTGGAGCAGCGCAGCTCCTCCAACGCTAAGTCTAGAAAACCTCTGGTAAGTGCTATTTCTTACCTGTTGTAGGTCTCCTGCAGCAACCTCCGAGGCTTTGCGGGATGGTCGCGAGGCCGACGAGGGAACCAGCCTAGGGCTTTGGGGGGAAAACCCTGGCCCGATCGCAGAAGCGGAGAGCTGGGAATGTCGGGTTCGCGATCGGAGTAATTGATAACGTGGTTAGTGACTCCACACATTGGGTTCCCGGGGAGGGGATACCCGAGAATAGTGCGATTCCAGACCGCAGCGGTCCCTAGGGGATGGGGCATGGTAATGAGCATATAAATATATTTATATATATTATAAATATATAATATATATGGTTATATATATGTATCCCGGGGAGGGGAAATATACTGTATGGGGTTCCCAATACCACATATATAGCTCATTCCCCATATAGGCATTACCATTACCACCTTTAGGGAAGGGCTGCTTATGGGGATACCATAGTTATATATATATATATATATATATATATATATATATATATATATATATATATATATATATATATATATGCCAGCATATATATATATATATATATATATATATATATATATCATATAGTTTGGCAGGCATTATCCTCTATTGGTTGAGAGGAGCGTGCCAGATTTCATATATTTTCAGCTATTTCAGAATGTTGGCTGACACTCCACGATTTACTATTTGCAAATGACATCCTTTTATGACGACATTTTGCCAAATGTAATGTGCGATGGGAAATGATATCACAGCTTTACTCGGGAGTATAGCGCCAGCGATGTAAATTTGTAAACAAGTTCATCAGTCTGCTTTATACGAAGATCGGCGTCCCCAGTGACTAGGCGATTTGAGGGGTCAGTTAGGATTACTGAGAAGATTTGATGACTTTATTACTTCAGAAAGAAAGTAAAATTATTCACAGTTTCAAAAAATGTTTGATGTGCCAAATACTGTTAAAAACAAATATCCTTGGGCTCCTTATCCAGTTCGAAGTTTTCTGGTTAAATAAAATTGGTCCAAAATGTTATTCACTTCGGGCTGCGCCCTCTGGCAACAGACCTTGCCCAGTAACCAATAGACTCTCAAGGCCAAGTATATTTGTATAAATATATATATATATATTACCATATATATATTCATTACCATGCCCCATCCCCTAGGGACCGCTGCGGTCTGGAACCGCACTATTCACTATTATATATATATATATATATATATATTATAAGTATATAAATATAAATATAACAACTGTGTTTCACCAGCTGGTGTTATATAAATTCACAATATAATTTTATATTTTGAATAAATTGGCCATTAGCACCAATGAAAATGGTGCTAATGGCCCTAAATGGGAAATTGTGTCAGCAGCGCTTTTTAGCAGGGCTGCTTAAGGTCTCCCTCATGTAGGAGGAGAGCATGCTGCGTCAGTATTAGTCTAACGCTGGGGCCATGGTAAAGTCGGCGTATTGCTGAAGCTGCGCCAGCAGCACCTTGCATCAGGGCTGCTTAATGGCTCCCTCATGTAAGCATGTGAGCATGTGGGATCGGTATAGTCTAACACTGAGTCTGAAGGTATAGCCATAGAGCATGCCCAAGGGATACAGGGCATGTACCAGAGGTCTATACCTGGCAAGAAAGTTACCATCCCAAACACAAATGCAGTGAATACCGCTCTAAGGGGGGACATTACAGTTGGCTGCCGAATCTTCTATTCAGGTAAGACCTTTCCATAGGCGAAACCTGGAGGCCAAAGCACAAGCTATTGGAACGAGCAAGGTTTCATAGTTTTAAGATGCGTTTATTTGTCACAAATGCCAATTGGCACAGCAAAATTAAATCACCATACAGCCATACATTAAAAATAAAGAACACAACATGGAGTAGATAGGATTCAACATAAAACATCCCCACACAGCAGGATCAAAATTTCCCACTGTGAGGGAAGGCACCAAAGTCAGTCTCTTCCCAATGTTCCCCCGTGGTCGGGGCCTCCCCGAGCCCCCTGCAGTCGCTGCTACGGGCGGCCCGATGTTCAGGCCCGCTCCCCGGAGTGATGCAAGTCCGACGTCGGGGCTGGGGGACGTCCTCAGCGGCCTGGACCCCAAGTTGGCCCCCTCCTACCGGAGTCCGCGGCTCCCAAAGTTCACTGGCCGCGCCGGGTGGAGATGCAACGCTGGCGGCCCTCGGCAAAGAGCCCCAGGACTCCACAATGACGGTCAGCGCCGCCCGTGTTGGGAGCTCTCTAAACCAGAGCTCCACGATGTTGGAGCAGCGGCCCAACACTGCGGAGCTCCAAATGGCGACCCAGGTAGGTATCACCCGCTCCGTGGTGACTCCAGCGCTGCAGCCGCCGCTGTTGCAGCTCTGGTCCGGTTCCCGGTCCGCGGCAGGAAAGGCCGCTTGGATCCAGGTGGTAGGGCGCGAGGTGGGGGGCGAGGACGAGACTCGGAGAAATAGTCGCGTCCCCGTCAGGAAGCGACTGGGAGTTAGGTTCCCCCTTACCCTGCCCCCCTCCCCCACATAAAAAAAGTAAAGTTTTTTTTTTGTCAACAAAAAAAAGTTAAAGTTAATTGTTTGTTGACAATGCACCCCACGTCTTTATTGGCAGTAAGTGGTTCGCTGAAGTTGGTGGCAGCATGAAAGCTGGCCAGAGGTTCCACGCATTGTACCTGTGGTACTCTACAATTAAGGGACCACTTACAGCTTGATAAGGTGTACACTTAGTTATACATTAGAAATTATTGAGACATTATCAGCTACTTTGAGGGGTCTAACCATGTAAAATGGACTATACTAGCTTTTCAAGCAGGTTAGAATTGGGCAGGTTCAGTAGAAGGACCAAGATTATCTTGCAAGACTGGTTCGGAAATCGGGCCACAGTTGCTGTTTACGGTAGATACCAAGTTGCAAATATCATCTTGAGTTTAGAGGTGGAGCAAACTTGCATTTACTTGCAAAAATGTCTGTTATGGGTATCAGCAATCTATAGAGAGGAGCCTGAGGTCGTGGTACATATTGGTACCAATGACATACGTAAAAAAAGAGAAGTGATCCTGAAAGGAGAATTTAGGGAGTTAGGAAGAGAGTTCAGGAAAAGAACCGCATACATAAGAATCTCAGGATTACTTCCTATGCCACGTGACAGTGAGAGTAGGAATGGAGTAAGGTGGAGGATAAATGCCTGGCTGAAGGACTGGTGCAGAGAGCAGGGATTCTAGTTTCTGGATCAATGGAACCTCTTTTGTGCAATGGAAGGTATTTAATGACTGCATGGATGAACTACAACAATTGTTCATCCCAGTTTGGCAAAAGAATAAATCAGGGCAGGTAGTGCATCCATGGATAACAAGGGAAATCAGGGATAGTATAAAAACAAAATATGAAGCATACAAATTAGCCAGAAAAAGCAGCCTACCAGAGGATTGGGAGAAATTCAGAGTTTAGCAGAGGAGGACAATGGGCTTAATTATGAAAGGGAAAATAGATAATGAAAGAAAACTGGCAGGGATCATAAAAACTGACTGCAAAAGTTTTTATAGATATGTGAAGAGAAAGAGATTAGTTAAAACGAATGTAGGTCCCTTACAGTCAGAAACAGGTGAATTGATCATGGGGGACAAAAACATTGCAGACCAGTTAGTCTAACGTCGGTAGTGGGGAAACTGCTAGAGTCGGTTATTAAACATGGGATAACAGCACATTTGGAAAGTGGTGAAATCATTAGACAAAGTCAGCATGGATTTACGAAAGGTAAATCGTGTCTGACAAATCTTATAGAATTTTTCGAGGATGTAACTAGCAGAGTGGATAAGGGAGAACCAGTGGATGTGTTATATCTAAACTTTAAGAAGGCTTTCAACAAGGTCCCACATAAGAGATTAGTATACAAACTTAAAGCACACGGTATTAGGGGTTCAGTATTGATGTGGATAGAGAACTGGCTGCCAGACAGGAAGCAAAGGGTAGGAGTAAACGGGTCCTTTTCAGAATGGCAGGCAGTGACTAGTGGGGTACCGCAAGGCTCAGTGCTGGGACCCCAGCTATTTACAATATATATTATTGATTTGGACGAGGGAATTGAATGCAACATCTCCAAGTTTGCGGATGACACTAAGCTGGGGGGTAGTGTTAGGTGTGAGGAGGATGCTAGGAGGCTGTAAGGTGACTTGGATAGGCTGGGTGAGTGGGCAAATGCATGGCAGATGCAGTATAATGTGGATAAATGTGAGGTTATCCACTTTGGTGGCAAAAACAGGAGGGTAGACTATAATCTTAATGGTGGCAAATTAGGAAAAGGGGAAATGCAACGAGACCTGGGTGTCATGGTACACCAATCATTGAAAGTAGGCATGCAGGTGCAGCAGGCAGTGAAGACAGCAAATGGTATTTTAGCATTCATAGCGAAAGAATTTGAGTATACGAGCAGGGAGGTTCTATTGCAGTTGTACAGGGTTTTGATGAGACCACACCTGGAGTATTGCGTACAGTTTTGGTCTCCAAATCTGAGAAAAGACATTCTTGCCATAGAGGGGGTACAGAGAAGGTTCACCAGACTGATTCCTGTGATGTCAGGACTTTCATATGAGGAAAGACTGGATAGACTTGTACTCGCTAGAATTTAGAAGACTGAAGGGGTATCTTATAGAAACTTACAAAATTCTTAAGGGGTTGGATAGGCTAGATGCAGGCAGATTGTTCCCAATGTTGGGGAAGTCCAGCCAAGGGATCACAGTCTAAGGATAAGAAGGAATTCATTTAGGACCGATATGAGGAAAACATTTTTCACACAGAGTGTAGTGAGTCTCTGGAATTATCTGCCACAGAGGTAGTTGAGGCCAGTTCATTGGCTATATTTAAGAGGGAGTTAGATGTGGCCCTTGTAGCTAAAGGGATCAGGGGGTATGGAGAGAAGGAAGGTACAGGATAATGAGTTGGATGATCAGCCATGATCATATTGAATGGCGGTGCAGGCTCGAAGGGCCGAATGGCCTACTCCTGCACCTATTTTCTATGTTTCTATAGACCCTACGGGCATTGTATGGGTTAAAGAGTGATTGGACAAATATGCATTTTGTGATGCTCAGGTTCAGGTTGACACATTATGATGATTGCATATGTTAGTCATGAGGGTGCAATCAGTTAAAGACCCCTGGAATGGATACATAATCTTGTTGCCACAGGAGAATCATCAAGTATAAATTAATGGCAACACAGAATTGGCGTTGAATCACACTGTATTATGAAATTCTTGTTAAATGGAACACATAATATATATATATATGTTGGTTTCATGTTTATTTGACTGGTTGCAAAATATGTGGCATAACAATGGCGAAAGATATATTCTCGCTAAAAGGAGAAGGAAGGTCTTTTATGGCTCCCTCCATTTTGCTTCATCAATCGAGGTTTCAAATATAGTCATTAAGAGGCCGCTTAAGGTTCCTATTGTGCAATTATGCAAATTGATTCCCGATTTGTCGCAAATAATAATATCACCTTATTTGGTTATTTTAAACGTAATTTGCTGGTTCAGCCTGAGGCTTGGGAAATCAGTTGTTGCATGATAAACTCAAATTATGTTCTGCAGGTTTAGTAAATTGCCCTAAGGTTTGGGTTGTTATATCTATCCTTCCATGTGTTAAGGGCTTGGATAGCACCAAACCACAGATTTTTTCTTTTCCAGGAGATGAAAGAGTTTGTTATGCTCATCAAGTATAAATTAATGGCAACACAGAATTGCCATTGAATCACACTGTATTATGAAATTCTTGTTAAATGGAACACATTATATATATATTATATATATATAATGTGTTCCATTTAACAAGAATTTCATAATACAGTGTGATTCAATGGCAATTCTGTGTTGCCATTAATTTATACTTGATGTATATATATATGTGTGTGTGTGTGTGTGTATATATGTGTATATATATGTGTCGCGAATAATAATACCTTCCATTGAAAGGTATAAATTGCTAATGTTTGGAGTTCATGCTAAATGATTGTTTGTTAATTATGGAGTTATACGGCGATTAATTGGGTCAATGAGCTTTCTCATTGAGTTGGCTGTAGCAAACAAGACTCGCTCTGTCTGGTCCACACCGGTTATCAAGGGATAGGATATCTTCACCATAGGTCCCAGCACCAGTACAATGCCAAATGAGATATTGACATTTGTGAACACTAATTCACCAGGAGGCTGCAGCTATATACTTAAATTTGGCTGGAGGTTATTATGTGGTTATCTTTTTAGCACTGGTTTAGTGCAGCAGGTTCAGTCACAACATAATTGTGATGGTACAGGATGACAACGTCTGTAAATTATAATATATAATATTGCGTTATAAATACTTGAGCAGACCAGAAGGGGGTCAGATCTCAAAATAGTCACAGGCATACCAGGGGACCTTTGATAAGGTAAGCACACATATATACAACAATATGTCAAGGTCATCAAGAGCCTTGGAGTTCTGGACTAGCAATGTTGTTAGTCACAAAATATTTGGGAGAACGTATTGTTCAGGCCATTCCAGATGATAAAAACAGAGTTGTGTTATGTAGGAATGGATTCTGATTCCAGATCTCATTCTACCAGGGCTGCTACAACATCAACAGCAATGGTATTTATGTTCCGCTGGGTCGCATTGTTACGGCTGCAGCATGGCCCAACGAACGAATCTCCAAACATCTGTAATGACCCATTGCTGAACCAGGGGTATTTGTTAACTCTATTTATGTTCTGGATATATTTTCCATCTGGGTGAGAGATGGAAATATTATTGTTTTACATCTATGTCATGACTGTATGCATTATGAATGTTTTCCCTTCATTTATCAATGACGCAGCTGTGGTTATGTATACTCGTTTCACACGGCATGAAATTACAGAGCTTTAGAAACATAGAAACATAGAAATTAGGTGCAGGAGCAGGCCATTCGGCCCTTCGAGCCTGCACCGCCATTCAATATGATCATGGCTGATCATCCAACTCAGTATCCTGTACCTGCCTTCTCTCCATACCCCCTGATCCCTTCAGCCACAAGGGCCACATCCAACTCCCTCTTAAATATGGCCAACGAACTGGCCTCAACTACCTTCTGTGGCAGAGAATCCCACAGATTCACCACTCTCTGTGTGAAAAACGATTTTCTCATCTCGGTCCTAAAAGACTTCCCCCTTATCCTTTAACTGTGACCCCTTGTCCTGGACTTCCCCAACATCGGGAACAATCTTCCCGCATCTAGCCTGTCCAACCCCTTAAGAATTTTGTAAGTCTCTATGAGATCACCCCTCAATCTTCTAAATTCCAGCGAGTACAAGCCAAGTCTATCCAGTCTTTCTTCATTTGAAAGTTGTGCCATCCCAGGAATCAGTCTGGTGAACCTTCTCTATACTCCCTCTATGGCAAGAATGTCTTTCCTCAGATTAGGAGACCAAAACTGTACGCAATACTCCAGGTGTGGCCTCACCAAGACCCTGTACAACTGCAGTAGAACCTCCCTGCTCTTGTACTCAAATCCTTTTGCTATGAATGCCAACATACCATTCGCTTTCTTCACAGCCTGCTGCACCTGCATGCCTACTTTCATTGACTGGTGTACCATGACACCCAGGTCTCACTGCATCTCCCCTTTTCCTCATCGGTCACCATTCAAATAATAGTCTACCTTCCTGTTTTTGCCACCAAAGTGGATAACCTCACATTTATCCACATTATACTGCATCTGCCATGCATTTGCCCACTCACCCAATCTATCCAAGTCATCCTGCAGCCTCCTAGCATCCTCCTCACAGCTAACAATGCACCCCAGCTTCGTGTCATCCGCAAACTTCGAGATATTACATTTAATTCCCTCGTCCAAATCATTAATGTATATTGTAAATAGCTGGGGTCCCAGCACTGAGCCTTGCGGCACCCCACTAGTCACTGTCTGCCATCCTGAAAAGGACCCGTTCACTCCTACTCTTTGCTTCCTGTCTACCAGCCAGTTCTCTTCTCTGCCAGAAGTCTTCACGTAGTCACTCACGTGACTCCGAAGTAAAATAGTAAGATTAAATGAGAACTTACCAATTCAAAGTTTGATCTTTATTATATGAGGAGTTAAGATGAGGGACTACGTGCCCTCCGCTCCCAGCCCTCATAAATGTCATCTGGTAGTTCTAGACCTTTGTTCTTACTATTATACTTCAGTCACTATTATTTGTGATTTCACACCGTTGCTTTGAAGATTGATGCACGAACAGCTGTACGGGGTTCTTCACGTAGTCCCTCATCTTAACTCCTCATAAAATAAAGATCAAACTTCAAACTGGTAAGTTCTCATTCAATCTTACTATTTTTTCATGTTATTTGGCAACATCTCTAAATATTATGTGTTATATTAGGGAATGTTTTGCCTATATTATTTAATACACTTGAAAAGCCTTAAGTGTGAAATTAGAAGGCACTCATTGATAGCTGCCAAAAGGATTTGGTATTAAATATTTCACTTTACCCGTTATTATATTTTGGAAGTAATGGGACTGCAAAAATGTGTAAAGGGCATGTCCTAATTAGGCGATTTTTTAGGGGACTACAAGCGACTAGGCTGTTGCCACATTGTTCGCCGGGATGTCGCATGTATGGTCGTGAGTAGTCTCCTCACTCGCCCAAAGAGTTGTAGCATTTTTCTGGTCGCCACTGGATTTTGAAATGTTCAAACATTTTTGACGACAGTGGGCTTGACGCCAATGAGCGTAGCTTGACTTCTCCTGACGTAGGGGCTGTCATAGGTTGTCAACAGGATGACGTAGGTTGTCGCCAGGTGACATAGGTTGTCGTCAGTGAATTTCATTAGCGACTACCTACGTCAACCTACGTCTACTGGCGACAGGTATCGGCGACTGAATTGTCTTGAGTTGTCTTCAGTTGTCGTAGCTTGTTGTTGGTGGGCGTCCTAATAGGTCGCTGGTTGTTGGCAGCTTGCCATAGCTTGATGCCGCCTAGGTGGTAGGTTGTCGTAGACATTGTTGTAGACATTGTCGTAGACTTTGTCTAAGGGGGCCCAGTTGCAGTCGCTGAAAATAATCGCCTAAGTGGAACAGGCCAATAAGGAAGCCCAGTTAACTTGCCAATCTGAGAGTATTGAGCACAGAAGTTGGGAGGTCACGCTGCAGTTATGCAAGACGTTGATGACTTTTGTGTTCAGTTTTGGTCACCATGTTACAGGAAAGATGTTGACAAGCTGGAAAGGATGCAGAGAAGAGTTATAAGGATATTGCCAGGACTAGAGGGCCTGAGGTACAGGGAGAGATTGAGGAGGCTAGGACTTTATTCCTTGGAGCACAGAAGGATGAGGATTAATCTTAGAGAGATGTACAAAATCATGAGAGGAATAGTTTGGGTAGATGCAGTCTCTTCAAAGTTGGGGAATTGCGGATCAGAGGACATAGGTTTAAGGTGAAGAGGAAAAGATTAAATAGGAATTTGAGAGGTAGGTTTCTCACACAAAGTGTGGTGGATGTGTGGAAAGAGCTGCCAGAGGAGGTAGTTGAGGCAGGGAATATTGCAACGTTTAAGATGCATTTTGACAGTGACATGAATAGGATCGTTTTGGAGGGATATGAACTGAACGCTGTCTGAACACAGGCCAGTGGGACTAGTGTAGAAGGGGCATGTTGGTCAGTGTAAGGAAGTTGGGCTAAATGGCCTGTTTCCACGCTGTATGACTATATGACTCTAGCCAATGTTAAAGTTCAACCTGGTACACTTTCCAAGAAATATTATATGAGTTGTGTCTGGAGAGATAATTTTATAGTCATACAGCTTTGGACAGCCTCTACCCTGTGGTAAATCCTGAACCTGCAGAGAAGTTCCACAATTTAGGGGATTTGAATGTGCTAGAAAAAGTGATCACAGCTTTAAATTTCTCTGCAACTTTTGATGGGATTCACAAGGGACTTCCCTGGGTCAGCTGATTCGACTTGAATTCCTGTGTAAATAAGTCTCCAATGTTTTGTTTGGTGTCACTCGGTTTATGCAATTTACCAGACAAAAATGTCAGGGAGCAGCGCTCCTATTTGCAATGCCTTGAGTGTGGGATGATTGATTGCACAGATGCAGTCTTCTGAACCTCGTATCTTAAACATCAAACACTAAGGTTCCTGTTTCCCAAGTCAGCATATTTTCTTTCTTATGAATTTTGATATTCTGGGAACCTTTGGATGTGTTTCTACTTTTCCATTCAATCTCTTGACTGCAGCAGTTTATTGTAAGCTTCACAGATAACTTATCAGGAAATGTCTGATGATAGGTATCTTGAAGGATGTGAAAGTAGTTGATAATGAACTGCTAACATGAAAAGCAAGTCCCACAAAACAGGTGCAGTGGTTTTAGCCACAATGAAACCAACAGACAAAATCATCTACAACACCATCAAAGATGCCTTCAGCAATAATTTTTGAAGTTTTATCCCAGTCTAGAGAAGCTTCATCTAAACAACTTATCTACAGTACCCAAATGGCACCCTTATTCCTCATAATGCTCTGTAACATCATAATTATAAATCTCAACATCAGCATAACAACTGTTCCCCATTGCCCTATCAGATAACTAATCAGTACTTTCATCAGTTATTCCAGTAATTTATAATAACTATTTACAAAAACATTCCAAGCTGCTTCATCATGCAGACCTCTTGTGACCATGCAAGTATTTTTCTCCAGCCTATTCTAACATTGTTCTACATGCCACTTGAGAGATAAACATCTGCTGTATATTTTGGCTGCAAAAGACTTCTGCATTAAATTGTTTCGCTGTCAGTTTTCCTCATATTGTGCAGGAACATGTTAGATTTGGGTAGTGGCTGTGTGGAATGAGCTTCCAGCAGAAGTGGTGGAGGCAGGATCGATTTTAACATTTAAAAGTAAAGTGGATAGGTATATGGACAGGAATGAAATGGAGGGGTATGGTTTGAGTGCAGGTAGATGGGACTAGGGGAAAACAAATGGTCGGCATGGACTGGAAGGGCCGAGAGCGCCTGTTTCTGTGCTGTAATTGTTATATGGTTATATGGTTATATTTCCACTTATCTAGTTAATTGCTGGATCTGATGTTACTTGGGTACATCAGATTTTGTTTAGCAGATGGACTATGATGTGGTAAAGTAGAATATTGTTTAAGTGAAATGGATGCAGATTGCCATTCCCTCTGCTGCCAGGAAACATTGACTGTGAATTTGCATTTGACAGATAACAGTGAATGGTATTGACATTCCGAAGTTGTCACTCCTTTTCACACCTTTAGTTATGACTAAAGAATTTCAGTGCCTGCCTCTAAAATATTCACTCTCGCCTACCTGTTTTTTTTAGCAGCAATCATCATGTTCTTGCCATGTGATATGTAGGCTCCTTCATGGGTTAATGTTGAAGATGCACCAAGTTTAATCCAAACAACAGTCCATAGTTTCCATTACCAAATCTTCCACCACCCAACCGGCACAGTGGCGCAGTGATCGACTTGCAGCCTTACTGCTCCAGAGACCCAGGTTTGATCCTGACTATGCTGTCTGCATATAGTTTGCCCATTCTCGCTGTGGCTGCATAGGTTTTCCCTGGGTGCTCCTGTTTCCTCTCACATTCCAAAGATGTGCTGGTTTGTAGGTTGATTGGTTTCTGTAAATTGTCCCTAGTGTGTAGGATAGAACTAGTGTATGAGTGATCGTTGGCTCGTGTGAACTCAGTGGGCCGAAGGGCCTGTTTCCACGCTATCTCTATAAAAATAAAACTAATGCCAACCCAAAATCACCCCTTCTTGCACCACACATCTGGTTCGAGCTGCTGCTCATCTTTGTATTTTTGTCCCATTCAGCATTGTGTAAAGTAAGATTTCTGATGCAGTTAATTGTTGCTGAAGTTCAGAAGCTTTAACAACTCAAGATTGACATTACAGTTGCCAAATTCTTTAGTGCTTGTGCAGATTATCGGTAGCCTTAAATAGTGGACGCGGCCTGAGCTGGAAAACAGAGGTCAGCTCCAGAATTACTCCTGTGCCTCAGCCTTATCTGCTATGAATCCTGAAGCACTAAAGAGACAGGATTTCAAGCCAGGAAAAGAGGATGTCCCAGTAGCTTCACTGAGGTCTCCATTGTTTTGTAACTCCACCAATTTCTTCAGCAGACTCGTGCAGACTTGTGCTTAGATGCCCACCTCAGTTGGCATGATACCCAAGCAAGAATAAGACGTCAGCCTCATACCCTCGTCCCTCATCATCTGAGGACCAATCTAGCCAAATTTGGTACAATTAATTTGAAGGGACAGTTCACAGCAAGAGTTGGTGCTTTAAGAGTTCTTGCCATGGTGGAAAGTTGAACTGTTTGCGCATTATTGACCCCTGTATTATGCATGGTTCCCTTCAAGGGCATGGGCTTAATGATTGTTGCCAAGTTCACCGCATCCTGAACAGTGCACAGAATATCATTGCCCCACAGGCTCACCCTAAACTGGTACATCTTTCTCAAAGAACACTACAGCCCAGGAATAGGCACTTCAGCCCACAATGTCAGTGCTGAACATGATGCCATGACAAGGTAATCTCCGCAGAGAGCACGAGAATCCATAGCCCTCCATTGCTTGCATATCCATGTGCATATCCAACAGCCTCTTAAACCTCATCTGCCTCTGCCATTACTGCAGGCAGTGCATTCTAGGCACCCTCCATTCTTTATGTAAAAAAAACATGCCTCGCACATCTCCTTCAAACTTTGCCTCTCTCAGCTGAGGGTGGCACGGTGGCGTAGCGGTAGAGTTGTTGCCTTACAGCGCATGCAGCGCCGGAGACCCAGGTTCGATCCCGACTGCAGGTGCTGTCTGTATGGAGTTTGTACGTTCTCCCTGTAATCTGTGAGGGTTTTCTCCGAGATCTTCGGTTTCCTTCCACACTCCAATGACATACAGGTTTATAGGTTAATTGGCTAGGTAAATGTAAATATTGTCCCTAGTGTGTGTAGGATAGTGTTAATGTGCAAGGATCGTTGGTCGACACAGACCCGGTGGGCTGAAGGGCCTGTTTCTCTGCTGTTTCTCTAAACTAAACTATGCTCTCTTGTCGTTGACATTTCCACTCGGGGGTGGGCGGATGGGGCTCTGACTCTGCACAGTGAAGGTTTTCTAGCACTGTAACATTTGTCGTCCATGTTTTCTGAAATAGATCAACAGTCAAGTGGCTTAATCCTCTTCCCAGAAACAAGACTCAGCCCTTTTATAAATTCAACAAATTTACCAAAACAACATCTGGATTGTTTGGGGGCGGGAATTATAGATTTTGAGTAAACTTCAGCCACACTTTATTCAGCTGGAAATTTCCATCGATCTGCAGCAACTGACAAGTACCTCAAAAGCAGTGCATATAATGAAGAAACTTTTGAATTCAAGTTAAGTTTATTGTCATATACCAGAGTGGAGTCACATACAAACTGGCACCTTATATTCTGTTTGTGTAGAGTACACCCTTACAGCATGGATGTCAAACTTTCCAATTTCCGGTAACCCCCTTAACTCCTCATCTCCCCCTTCCCCCCTCCCCGTGTGCATTTTTCTTTTCAATCCCCCTCCGCCCACGCACCTATCACCCAGTTCCTTCTTCCACCTCTTTCATCTGCTCAAGACCCACAAGTACAGTGAAGTACAGGTGGAGTGAAAATCTAGCTTGCTGTGCACAGGCACATAATCACAAAACATAAATGATGCATAAATCATACAAGTCTGTGAAAAGGAAACATACTGCAAAAATAAAAGACATTAGTGCAAAACAAGATTAGAAAACAAGTCCAGAGTGGTGCAAGGGGTGAACTGCAGTATTCCTTGCTGAGATAGAAATTGATTTGTGTAGGTCGATTCGAAAAGTTGATGGTTGCAGTAAAGTAGCTGTTCCTGAACATGGTGGTGTAGGATTTCAGGCTTCTGTACCTCCTGTCTGATGGCTGAGAAAAAATACATAGAGGGACTCCTTGATGATAGACACTACTTTCTTGAGGTAGCACCTCAAGTAGATGATTTTTTTTTTCACTTTAGTCTTTATTGCTTTTATGTATACACAAATAAAACACAAATATAACAACGAAACATACAACAATGCAGTGAAACTTACAACAGTGTAGCGGGGGGTTCAGTTTACAATTAATGATGCAGTATTCAGAACTATTTTCTTATTAAAACATTTTCCAATAACTTACATTATTGTCAATAACATTATACAGTGTTGATGTCTTTATTTCTTTACCTAATCCATTTTTCCCATTTTCTGTTAAACTCGTCTTCTTTCACTCTTAGAGAATATGTCATTTTATCCATGACAAATATTTCCTGTATTATGTCCAACCATTGTCTAAGTCTGGGTGTGTCTGCTGCAAGTCAGTTTCTTGTAATGGCCTTTCTGCCAGCTGTGTGTAGGATTTTAACCAAGTAATGATCTTCCTTCAGCACCACTATAGTTATATTACCCATGTATAAAATGGAACACTTATTGGAGACTATATATCCTAATACCTCTGTTAATTCTGAATTAACTCTGTCCCAAAATGGTTCTATTTTTGGGCAACTCCAGAAGATATGTGTATGATTTGCGTCTGTTTGACCTCATTGCCTCCAGCATGTTTGCTGCCTTAGAATTTGCTTGCTTTTTATGTTAGGCGTAATAAAGAAACAAATCAAAAATTTCCAATTAAATTCTCTCCATTTTTGTGAATTAGTGGATGTCTGTAGTGTTACACGCATATGATGCCATTCTTCCTCTAAGATTGTGATGTTAAATTCCTTTTCCCACTTAAATTTTACATAAACTGTAGTTTTGGCTTGACATTCCATTAAACTATGATAAAGTTTTGAAATAATGTTTTTTGATGATATGCACTATCACTTCTATCACTGTTTTTTTTTCTTCCTGTGCCTCCCTTTTTAATTTTTTATTGTAATAATCACTCAGTTGGAGGTATCTAAACAAGTCTTGGTTCCGAAGTGCAAATCTATCCTTCAAATCTTGAAAACTTCTTAGGTCTCCATTTTCAATAACAGTACAAAATGCAGTAATTCCTTTCTTCATCCACTCTTAAATGTTGAGTCATACATCCCTGGTTTAAATTCATTATCCAAAGCTATCCATCTTAAAACTTTTTGTCGTTTATTCAGTTTAAGTTGTATGGTAAGAGTGAACCAGGTTTGTAAAGTAAATGTCATTATTGGATCGATTATACTCCTGATATGTCCAGGAAGCGCTTTTTCTCCCAAGAATATTTGGATGTGAAAGTCAGGGATATATGTCTCAATCTCTTTCCACCTAACTATGTAGCTGTCCTCACACCAATTAATTCGTGGTTGAAGTTGGGCTGCAGAGAAATATATCCTAAAATTTGGAAGTGCCATTCCACCTTTGTCCTTTGGCAACTGGAGTGTAGTATATCGAATTCTGGCCTTCTTTCCTCCCCAAATAAATCTAGATATTAATTTATCCCATTCCGTGAATTGTTTTAATGGTACCACTATTGGCAGAGATTGAAACAAGTACAATAGCCTTGACAAAATATTCATTTTCACCACATTTATCTTACTACTAAAATCCATTGGGTAGGTGGACCATCTTTCTATATCCCTTCTTATGTTTTGGTTGATGTGATTATAATTGGCCCCATACAACATTGATATTTTTTTTGTTATATGTACCCCTAGGTTTTTGATTGATTTTGAATCCCATTTAATATTATACTTTTGTTTGATTTCTTCTGGTGGAGGACAATTAAATAGAAGGGTTTGAGTTTTTGAAATATTTAATTTATATCCTGCATAAAAATCAAATTTCTCTATGATCCCCATCATCCTTGGGAATTAGGTGTTTACTTCCATGAGATACATCATTACATCATCTGCAACAAGGCCAATTTTATGTTCTCTGTCTCTTATAGTTACTCCCCTCAGTTCCCTATCTTGACGAATCGCTTGAGCCAATGGTTCAATATATATAGCAAACAGGGTAGGGCTAAGACAACATCCTCTTCCTAACGCAAATCTCTCAGTTAAGGATCCATTCACCTTTATTCTTGCAGTAGGTTGCTGGTAAATTGCTTTAATAACCTGAATTGAATCTTCGGTAAAGCCAAATCTTTCTAGTGTTTGGTAAAATCATTCCCAATTAACCCTATCAAAAGCCTTTTCCGCGTCTAGGCTTATGGACAGCACACGGACTTTCCTTTTGAATCTTGTGTATTATATGTAGGGTTCTTCTAATACTGTCCTGTGTTTGTCTGCCTATTATAAAACCAGTCTGGTCTTCATCAATTAAATCTGGCATGAACGTTTCAAATCGTTTGGAGATAATTGAAGAATATAATTTATAGTCCACATTTAGAATTGATATCGGTCTGTAGATGGTACAATTTTCCTTGTCTTTGCTCTTATTGGGGATTAATGTTATAATTGCCTCTTTCCATGACAGGTATGTCTAGCCTTCTTTGATAATCCAGTTAAAGGTTTTCAGAAGAAGTGGGTTCAGCTCATTCCGAAATATTTTATACCACTCTATCGGGAAACCGTCGCTGCCTGGGGCCTTGTTTGTTTTCATCCTACCAATTGTCTTCTCTATCTCCTCCAGTGATATTTCTGCTGTGAATATTTTATTTTGTATCTCTCCAATACAGGGCAGATCTATTGTACTTAAAAAAGTCCTCATTGATTCCCCATCTACTGTAGAGGTTTGTGTATATAATTCTTTATAATATTCCTGGAAGATATATTCTATTTCTTTTGGATCACTCTTTAAATTCTATGTACAGGGGTCCTTAATTTTGTGTATGGAGTTGTCAGCCTGTTGTTTGCGTAGCCTTCGGGCAAGTATTTTAGTGGATTTAGGGCCAAGCTCATAATGTGCCTTTTACAAATCTTGCTTTTTTCACCTCTTGACCCAATATTCCATCCAATTGTCCCCTCAAATCTTCTATTTGCTTGTAAGTTCTCTGGTCCTTATTATTTTTGTACTTCTGTTCTAAATCCTTCAGGTCTGATATCAACTTATTATATGTTTTCATTCTGGCCTTAATATGTGATTCCTAGCTCTTATTACAGCCTTATTACAGCCTTAATATGTGATACCTACCTCTTATTACAGCCTTCAATGAGTCCCATAGTATGGATGGGTCCACCTCCCCATTGTCATTCTCCTCTAGATAGGTTTTAATTTCCAATTTTATATCATTAACAGTTGTTTTATAATTAAGTATTCCAACATTTAATCGCCACACTGTTTTTCTTTCTACTGTCCATTTGAATTGTTAAGTATATGGCATTATGGTCTGATACATCTGCCACACCAATTCTGCAATCCGTTACCCTATAACAGTCTTCTTTCTGCATTAAGAAGTAGTCTATTCTGGAGTAAACTGAGTGCGGTATTGAGTAATGTGTATAGTCTCTTTCTAGAGGGTGAAAATTCCTCCAGACATCAAGAAAACCAAATTCTTCATAGGTAGTGTTTAGTAGTTTGGTTAACTGGTTCTTATTTTTATTTTTACTTGTCGTATCAAGCCTATGATTCAGTACAACATTCAGATTTCCCCCCCCCCCCCCCCCCCTCCCCCACATATACAAATTCCTTCTGCTTCCATTGCAATAATACCAAATAGGGATTTGAAAAAATGTTTATCACTATCTGGGGGAGCATAGATATTCACCAGTGTCAGAATATTATTATCAACTTTGCCCTTTACTATGATATACCTTTGTCTTTTATTTCTTTAAAAATGTAGAATTTAACTGAGTTTGATATCAAGATTGCCAATCCTCTTTAATGACTACAAGTATGTGAGCTATAATATGTGTTTTATATCCAAATCTTTTCAGCTTCTCTTTTTTCGATTTAGTCATGACTTTTGCCCTCTTAATTGGGCTACCCAAACCATTAACATTTAGAGACATCAACTTAAGTCCTTGACATTGCATCATTACACTTAGTGTGATTGATTTCACTGTATCCCCTCAACTCAACACCAGAACAATTCTGAACAACAAACCAAAACATATGAACAAACAAAGGTGTTTTACCTGGCAAAACAAAACAAAACATCAAAACATATATCGACTCCCAAAAAAGGGTATTCTCTCTCCTCCATAGATCCCGAATCCCTTTATAAATTGAGGGGGGAAGCCAAACACTAAGAAATGACCCTCTCCTAGATAAGGGAGTTAACCCTCCATTCATTCTAGCTCTAATATTTCGCTAATCTTCCTAACAGTCGGATTTATCTAATACAGAAAGTTATATAAAATCAACATTAATTGTACTCACATGAAGTCTGTGATGCTTGGTGTAGGCATGTTATAAAACTTACCTTTAGCAGTGCTGCAGTTCTGTCACTGGCCGTGTGCACGACTTTGGCGCCTTTGAGGGGGGGGGGCGGAGTTAAAATGCGGTTTTCCCTTGCCATCCAGAGTTATATTTTCTCAGAGTGCGAGCTTTTGCTAAAGATTCCTTCCGACTGCCGGTAAGTGACATTTTTTTTTAAACTCGCCCGACTATTTCAACGCTGCAGTAAAATAAAAATTAGCTCCTCATGCCGTGAACGCCGACAATGGGGACGGATTTTACGTAGGGGACAGATAAATGAAAGCTGTTTTTTTTCCTATAAAATGGTGATTTATTCCCCATACAAGCCGGCAGAATTTTTCCTGCCGATATGGGGTTTACATTCACCGCAACCGCAATGTTCCAATCCATCGCGTTCCAGAAAATCTCACTCGCAAGCTGATTTAAATGGCCATTAATCTACAGGCATTAAACACTAAATTCCTTCCATTTGGCCTATAAATTAATGACAATTAGATTTAAAAATCATGTTATAGTGTGAATTCTTGTGTGAATGTTATTTGGATACTTAGGCTTTAAAAAAAAAGTTAATATTTTCTTAAGAAATGAATAGATGTTTAGATCTAGTAATTGAATTTTGTAATTAGCTACAATTGGGTAACTAACTAATTATATGCTTTAATTTCAGGTCATCCAAGTTAGATTGTTTCATATTTGTTTCAGAATGCTTCAACCTATAATAACTGAACATTTCATTCAGTTCTCTTAATTTTTAAGAAAGTTATGGGCTTTTGACTGTCCTCGATCACAACTTTTGTGTTAAGTCAATGGAAAAGCAATAGGGAACAAGATGCTAATTTCCGTGTATGAAAATGGCCATAACATTTTTAATACTGAAGATATGAAAGTGAATTAGGTGTCAAATTAAACTTATTTTTATGCTTTATCTGATGGGATAAATTGCAGGCTTGATTTTTAAAATCTCAAAATTTTGAAACATCGCTACGGTGATATCTTTAGAACCATGCTTATAAACAGATTTGTCTATGAATATACATATCTATACACATATTTGTAAACTTAGGATTCCATAAGAACTCAGTATTCTAACAAATTGTGGCAGAGACCACCGTGTTTTCCATGTCTATGTGTACCTTCATAATCATATCTCAGTTCAAGCATGATTCTTTCGTTGTATTTCTAGAAGGCGCTCCCATGCCCATCTGACTGTCTCTGATTCTCCGTGTCTCTCGACGAACTGCCACCGCGCCGTTTGGCGGAGTTGTTCACGCAGTGGCGGCATGTCCGTGTCTCCCCGCAGCTCTTCCACTTTGTAGCCTCTCCGTTGTAGCTCTTGCACGGCTTCCCTTGCGTTGTTGTAGGTTTGGTGTCCGCTTTCCCAGTGAATACGTATCTTGGTAAATGGTGTCTGAAAGTGGATTCCTTCCTCTTTTAGGATGCTTTTAACATGTTTGTATGCCTTACGTTGTTGTACTACAGCGGTAGTATAGTCATGGTCAAAAGACAGCATTCGTTCTCCAAGTTGGATCTTCTTTTTCCATGCCTGTTTGAGAACCATCTCGTTAACTTCAAACTGGAGAAAGTGGACAATTATGGATCATGGAGGGGAGCTGGGGCTTGGTTTCTGTGCCAGGGATCTGTGTGCTCGTTGAATCTGTAAATCTGTCATTTCAGGGATTGACATTTCACATCTGAGCAGTTTCTCCACAAACTGAAGTACTGAGCTACCTTCTGCCCCCTCCGGCACACCGTATATCCGCAAATTATTTCTTCGGGATCTGGACTCCAGATCGTTCAATTTGTCGACAAGTAACTTCTGGTCTTTCAGTGTTTCTTGGAGTATGGTGTTTGCAGCGACACTCCATGTTTCCAGCTCCTCTATTCGGGTGGCGGCTTCTTCCGGTTTTTTTTGGTCTTGTATTGCTTGCGCATTCGCTGCCATCTGAAGATTCATTTCATGTTTAAGTTCGGCCAGCTCTTCTCTCATATCCTGCTTGAAATCGTCTTTGAATGATGTGAAGTCTGCTTTTAATTCTCTTCTCAAGTTTTTTTCATCCCTCATAGAGGCCTCCGTTGCATCGTCTCCACCAGCCTGTTTGTTTTTGTCTTCGTCTGTGTCGCTTCGAGCCTGTCCTTCTGTTTCTTGCTTTTCTAGCATCTTTTCTTGCAACTTTCTGCTCTTTGTTTTGACTCCCCCACTCATACTGTACTCATTAAAACTTAAATACTCGCTTACTTTGAAATTAGGGGAGGTTTATTTATCTGACTGTACTGAGCTCTCTGTTTAATCAGCCACCATGCTCTGCCGCCTACCGGAAGTCCTCAATTAGATGATTTCAATGGTGGCGAGCTCTGTGCCTGTGATCTACTAGGCTAAATCCATCACTCTCTGCAGCCTCTCGACTTCCATCAGGACTCCCCTCAACCTCTGGCATTCCAAAGAATGCAATCCAAGCTTATCCAACTTCAATTTGAAGCAAATACACCTTAATCAAAGTATTAAAGAAGGAACTGCAGATGCTGGAAAGTCGAGGGTACACAAAATGCTGTAGAAACTCAGCGGGTGCAGCAGCATCTATGGAGCGAAGGAGATGGGTAACGTTTCGGGCCAAAACCCTTCTTTAGACTGGTGGGGGGAGGCGGGGGTAAGAAAGGAAAAAGGAGGAGGAGCCCGAGGGCTGAGGGAGAGGTGGGAAGGGGAGGAGACAGCAAGGGTCAACAGAACTGAGAGAATTCAATGTTCATGCCAAGAGGATGCAGACTCCCCAAGCGGAATATGAGGTGCTGTTCCTCCAATTTGCGGTGTTGCTCACTCTGGCCGTGGAGGAGATCCAGGACAGAGAGGCCGGATACGGAATGGGAGGGGGAGTTGAAGTGCTGAGCCACCGGGAGGTCGGGTTGGTTATTTGCGGACTGAGCTGAGGTGTTCGGCGAAACGATCGCCAAGCCTCCGCTTGGTCTCACCGATATAGATCAGCTGGCATCTAGAGCAGCGGATGCAATAGATGAAGTTGGAGGAGGTACAGGTGAACCTCTGTTTGGACCTGGAAGGACTGCTTGGGTCCTTGAAAGGAGTGGAGGGGGGAGGTAAAGGGACAAGTGTAACATGTCTTGCGGTTGCAAGGGAAAGTGCCTGGGGAAGGGGTGGAGCGGAAGGGATGAAATGACGTCGCATTTTGGTAAATGACTCGAGACGTCCTGGGACCTCAAACACACAGCTTATGTGTGTGCCTTGACTGTTTTGCCAATGAAGTTCATGGTCACATTTATTCTCAGCTTCTTACATTCAAGATCATTCCAGTGTTCTGGCACAGATCCCTGCCACGTCTAACTGTTTACTGCTTACTGGCGAATCTATTTTTTTTATTTAAGCCACCAGACCAGGCACTGAGAGCTGCTTGCATTGCAGATTTCCTCAAAACACAATCATATATAGACTGCACTCATGTACACCATGAAGACTTTACTATCTCCTGATTGGAAAGCCCGACGCTGATGGGTCTCCCAGTATTCTTGCGCAAACAACATGTTTCATGTGGGCACTATTATTTGCAACCTGTTTACCTCATAATATCTAGGAACATTTTTCCCAATCCCTTCCCATCATCGAATCATTCAGCAGCAACCCTCTCACATGTATTTTTTTTTATGTTCAGGAATGTTCCAGCACTTTGTTTTATTAGGAAGAAGAGTCCCGACCGGAAACGTCACCTAACCATGTTCTCTAGACATGCTGAGTTACTCCAGCATTTTGTGTCCTTTTGTTTAAAAAAAACGTTACCTTAAGAATTGTGTCCAGAGATGAAACAAGCAATGTCAGCAGGTGTGATAAATTGCATTGGATCAATAGATAACAAATGCTGATGCTGCCAAACTTGAGAACACTTCTGTTAAAGCTGTAATTGAAGATCTATGTTTTGATGGGATCTTGGGATACTACAAAATGCTAATACAGAGGCATTAAAGGCAGTAAATATTCCAGGCTATTGGTTTCTCATCGATCAGTCCCTTGGGATTGAGCATGGCTTGTGCGTACTCCAGTTCTGTTGAATTTGAAGTGTCTGAGAAGGTCAACGTGTGACCAACAGACTCCACTTCAGATGGAACAGGAGATACTTCACGAAGTGGGTTGGTGGGTGGAATGGGAATTCATGCCATCTGCCTGCAGTCATTACTGGCCTTCACAAGCCCCTGAAAAAGATTCTCAGTTCTAAGCATTATCCTTGATGCTGTTGCTCTATTTTGAACAGTAGCTGCCAGAAATTTTCATGGGTCGATGAAGGGAGATGCAGGGAGAGTGAGTGTGTACAGCATTAAGCTTTATTGGAGAAGCTATATGATAAGCTGTATTGGAAAATGGCTACTAAAATGGAGAATTGCGAAGTGACCTTGAGAATCAGAACGACATCAGTTGTTTGAAATACCAAGCGCAGGCATACGGCTTTCACGTCAACGAGTCTTAAAGGGATAGTGAACAAGTAAGTCTAAAGCTCAGTCATAAGATGGCGATGTTGGAAAGGATTTTAAAATGGAAAGAGTTATTAAATACACTGACAAAGGCTGGGAATTGTTTCTGGAAATATGTAAACAAGCTAACAAATTATTTGAAAAGCTGAAAAGAGCTCATGAAATCAAAGGAAAAGGAAAATGAAAATGAAAAACTAACCTGGTTCAATTAATCAACCTCTGCGATGAAGTCAGAGAAAACCATGAGTCATTGGTGAAGGTATCACTGCCTGAAAAGGAGCTTAAAAGGCAAAATCAGTGGTTTCAACAGAGAATGGAAACTTTTAATGGTTTTATACAAGATGTAAAGGTGTGGGTATCTGATGTTGGACAGCAAACTACACACTCCATAGCTGAAAGTGCCATACAACAGAGTGTTGTAAACTCAGATGAAATTGGACCCGATAACAGTGTTTCAAATATCTCAAAGCCTAAATTAAGTCACAAATCCAGTTCTTCATCACATGCATCTACAACGACCTCTGCTCGTATTAAAGCTCAGATAGATAGGGCTGCTCTCTTGGGACGGGCTGCCTCAATGAACAAAAAGCACAAGCTTGAGGCACAAAAAGAGCAATTGAAAGGAGAGACTGAGCTGGCAGCAACCAATGCCAAGCTTGAGGCACAAGATGAATAGTTGAAAAGAGAGATGGAATAGCTGGAACTAGCGATGGAGCTGGCAGCAGCTAATGCAAGGATCAATATACTTGAGGCCAAGGGATCAAGAAACAGCTCAAGAGTATCTGATGAGATGAACACTTGTTTGAGAAAGGAACTGCCCAAAGGGAATTAAATTAAATCCGCATGCAAATGAATATGTGCCTGATCAAATGCAACAAAGACAGAATGTGTTGATGGGAAGTGAATTTTCCTCCCAGCAACAGGTTGTTAGACCAAAACAAACAACTCGGAGACCATCTGTTAGAGCTCATGATAAGACCCATCTAACTAAATACTCTCTTCAAAGGCAAAATGTACAGACTCGTATGAAAATAGGTGTGCAGAGGCCTGTTAGCAATAACCCCCCTGTACTGAATAATGGAAATCAAGATCATATTTGGAACCTAATGCAGAGCCAAAATGACATCACTGCTCTTCAGGATCAGCAGAATCTCTCTTCTACTTTACCACCAAGAGACATTCCTGTTTATGATGGTGATTTTTTTCAATGTGTTCTCATCACAGCAGTTGAGAGAGGAGTGGAAAGAAAAACTAATGATAAGAGTGATTGTTTTCATTTTCTAGATCAATACACAAGAGGGTATCCGAGTCTGCATTGCCACCATTTGCCTTCAGCCCAGGGTTATCAAAGAGCAAAAGATCTGCTTAAAGAACATTTTAAAAATGAACATAAGATTGCCACTGCATATATGGTCAAGGCATTTGCCTGGTCAGTGTTGAGCTTCTGCTATTGGAATAACTTAAGTCACACCCAGTGATAAAGATCCAAAGACTTTATTAGCGTTACAGCGTATGTAACTTCATCTTAGCATGTAACTCAAAAGTGAGAGAGAAAGGGCAGGGAAGCTTTCTGTTAAACTAGTGGGCGTAGCTACAAAGTATAACTCATAACATGAGTGACACTGATCTACATCCTCCCTCTTAAAGAATTAGATGTCAGTATAAAACAATTGACTAAGTAAGGCATGCATAGAAATTGATATTAAGCTGGAGGAAAGTCAAACATAACCCCGGTACATCACGGTGGGCTTGCAAACACTACCAGCACATGTGCGATAAAGACTATCTCCGTTTTTCCCCACCGGGGACAGAGCCGGCGGCTTCACAGGTGACGGAGATTGAACCAACATTCCCTGTGATGAAACTGGGAACTGTGGCGCTGGCAGAGGTGGCATCGTCACTGGCAATGCAGCCGTTGCAGAAGTGTTGTGCTGGTGTAGGCAAATTAATGCTGCTGGACACGGACAGAAATACACTTGTACAGTCTGGATAATACATAGGCGGAGCTGGAGCTGGCTCATTCACAGGCAGGATATGTTGTCTGTTATACCTGTAGGTGCCCCATCAGCACTGACCAGATATGAGCGCGACTCAGAAGCAGTTCCAGACATTATACCAATATGGTCATGCCCTTTGTCAGTCTGCAAACGAGCCACCTGCCCCGAGTTAATGGTGGCAGTGGCCTACTTGTTTTGTCATACCACTGTCTTTGAATGTATTGCTTTTGTTGTAACCTGGCCTGGACATCCGATGGTGGAACCGCCTGTGAGATCAATGCCTTATCTGCCATAGGCACCATGGCTCAGGTCTGCCTCAAGAATAAACGTTCAGTAGGTGAAACCAAAATGGGGTCGCAGGAGATGTTGCGTAAGTTTAGTAGATCCAGGAACACGTCGGAATTAGCTATGTATGAACGTTCCATGAGCTGTTTGGCACTCTTGACAGCCTGCTCAGCTAATCCATTCGATTGTGGATATTCAGGGCTGCTGGTGATGTGGCGAATACCCCAGCATGCAGCAAACTCCTTGAAGTGTTGGCTGGTAAATTGACTGCCATTATCAGATAACATTATGCACGGAGCTCCGTGGTCTGCAAAATGGTTAGCAAGCTTCGAAACTACCCCGCGAGGTGTCAAATCAATGTCAAACCATCCAGAATACGAATCAACAAGTACCAGGTACTGCTTGCCATGCCATTCAAATATGTCAGTTGCCACTCTAGACCACGGGAGGGCATGTGCCGGATGTGAAAGAAGTGGTTGCTTTTGCTAATGAGGTACCAAGCTGTTACACACTGCACAGGATGCCACATTCTCGGTGATGTATTCAGCCATGCCAGGCCAGTAAAACATGTTTCTTGCCCGTAGGACGGTGGCTTCAGCTCCTGGGTTCCCTGCGTGGACAGCGTTACAATACTTGCTGTGCAGCGAAGCAGGGACCATAGCCTTGTGTCCTTTTACTATAATACCATCCTGCAGCACTAGTTCATCACAGACGGCAAAGAAAGGCCGAACTGGCAGCGGACATTGTAGTGTTTGTTTGGTCAGCCATGCTTAGTGATGGATACAAGCGATCGTAAAGTACTGGCAGCAGCAGTGTGGGCAACCAAGTCCCCCATACAGGAAAAAGGAATAAAACGTCAAACGTCAAACAAACTTTATTGTCATTTCGAAATACATCGCTATATGCAATTCCAAACAAAATTCCGTTGCATTTGGCTCCCCGTGCCACACGATAAAAGACACAGTCATTATGATAAAGTCAGCATCCGGCAAAGGCAGACCCTCGCAGGTCTTCTGGGGTGCACGCGAGTGAGTGTCAGCCAGGTGCATATCCTTACCACGTTTGTAGGTCAGAACAATGTCATATTTTTTAAGCTGCAGCAGCATCTGCTGTAGGCATCCTGGAGAGGCATGCCTCTCAATTCATCATCCTGGAGAGGCATGAATGATGAATGATTCATCAGCATGAATGTTATAGATGGTCAGTTTCAATCGTGATCGTATGTCCGAAGAAAAAGTAATTAAATTTCTTGCAGGCAAAAACAACCGCCAACAGCTCTTTCTCAATTTGGGCATATCATTGTTCTGTGTCAGTCATAGTGTACGAGGCATAGGCAATGGGCTTATTGCCGCTACCGTCATTTTGAAGATATGCTGTGCCCAGCCCGTGTTGTGAAGCATCACAAGTCAGTGTGACCGGTCATTTAGGATCAAAGTAAGTGAGAGTAGGAGCACAAGACATCTGCTGCTTAAGAGTGCCAAACACCCTCTGCTGTTGCTCGTGCCAGGTCCAAGCAGTGTCTTTGTGTGTAAGCTGGCCCAATGGGGCTGATATTTCACTGAAGCCCGGAATAAATTTGCTTAAGTAGTTAACCATGCCAAGGAATCTCTACAGACCGAGCATGTGTGTAGCGGAGCATGTATCACTAGCAGAGCTTAAGCCAAAGAGCATGCAGAGAAATCTGTGATGCCTGAACGGTGTGCTGATAATGGTTAACTTCGAGGAGTTGTGTTCCATCGAAATATGCCAGAATAAACTCTTGGTTGTACTGTGTATACAGTTGCTTCAGCCATCTGCACTGCAATCTCATCCACAGTGAGCATGGGATAGTGAAGTTGTTTAATGGTTGTATTCAAGTCCTTAGGATTGATACAAATCCATATTTTGTCTTTATTCTTCTTCATTGCCTCAACCATGATGGAAACCCAATCGGAGGGGTCAGCAACGGGAACAATCACACCTAGTGACACCATTCTGTTGAGTTCACTTTGAACATGGTCCCGCATAGCACGGGGAATCTTCTGAGCTGGATGAACAACCGGAATTACCTCAGGGTTAATGGTAATTGTGTACTTAACAAGCAACCTGCCCAACTTGTCAACAAAGTTTTGTATTGTGTCAGGATTTGTTGGCTAATGTCACAGGTTGTAGTCAGATGACAAAGAGAAGGGCTGAAATAGACAAGTCCCATATCTTGACATGCATTGGCACCCAGCAGAGATGGCACAACCTCACGAACAATATAGAAAATCATGTGGACATGCGAGTTAAGACAGCAGCGTAACTAGACTTGACCGATAGGGTGCACTGGACCTCCTGCAAATGGGGGAAGGGAGGCAGCTGTAGGAGTGACAGTCTCTGTTTATCGTAACCTTTTAAACACAGCTAGACAGATAATGTTACATCTTTCGCCTGTATCAACTTTCAGATAAAAGTTCTTGTCATAACGAGCAAAGCGACCTTGGGGTCTAGTTGTTTGTGCATTAAATCAGACAAGGAATGTACATCGAAGTCAAAACCTTTGCCAGCAGCCTGCAAATCCGTGGGAGCTGGTTGAGAGCATTCTGAGAGCAAGTTCTCATGGCCAAGTGAATTAACAGATTGTCTTGTTTGAATTCTGTTGCATCGTGAACAACAGCATCTGAAGAAATGATTTATTTTGTTACAAAAGCAACATAATTTTCCATTCGCTGGGCAACGGTCAGGAGCAGCAGCATGTGAACCCCCACAGTTAAAACAATTGTCTATTATTCTCAAGATAGAGTTATCAGGCACTTGAGGAGAACGGCAAGAGATTTGATAAGACATGCTGGCAACGTTAA
This sequence comes from Okamejei kenojei, assembly GCA_035221665.1. NCBI lineage: Eukaryota > Metazoa > Chordata > Chondrichthyes > Rajiformes > Rajidae > Okamejei > Okamejei kenojei. The sequence continues at coordinate 22,583,523 of CM069141.1, read as the reverse complement.
CTTCATGACCGGCAGAGTGCCCTAAAACCTTTGTATGAGCGTCAGCCATTTCAGCAATGTGACTGTGGTTTTCAGCAGTCTCTAGAGTAAGCTCAGTATCCTGCAGTAACTCATCGCGTAATTTATCATTGCAGACACCATAGACCAAACGGTCACAGGCTAGGCTATCACATATATCCCTGGAATCGCATCGATTGGCAACGTGCTTCAATGCACTGACATACATCTCCACAGGTTCATCGTCTCTGGCTTCGGAAAAAAAACCAAATGCCTCTCCATAACCAAGTTAGTACGTAACTCACATAACTGTTGGAAACTGCGTAGTAGGCAGTTAGGGTCTTGGATAGACTCAAAAGGAGCAATCTGGACACCAGCCAGGTCAAATCTAGTCGGATTATAATGAAATCTTCTGGCACGTTGAGCAGCTTCTGTGCCTGCTAGACTAAGAAGAATTGACGCTCGAACACTGGGAACAGCAGTAGGGTGAGCCGCTTCAATGTAAATTGAGAAGTCCTCGTCAAATACGCACCACAGTTCTGTGAGTTCTTCGTCAAACACTAGGATCTCTGTTTTTTTGAGAGCAGAAGCCATATACTGCAGTAAAAAACAAACTAAAATAAAAGCAATATAATTAAGCAATGAGTGAGTCCGTACACTCTGATACCATGTTGAGCTTCTGCTGTTGGAATAACTTAAATAACATCCAGTGATAAAGATCCAAAGACTTTATTAGCGTTACAGCATAGGCAACTTCATCTTAGCACGTAACTCAAAAGTGAGAGAGAAAGGGCAGGGAAGCTTTCTGTTAAACTAGTGGGCATAGCTACAAAGTATGACATAACATGAGTGACACTGATCTACACTCAGTGAGCAGACCAGATGATGTGAAGGCATTGGAAGCGTTCTCACTGTTCCTTAGAAGTTGTTGCAATGCAATGGAACATCTCACCGATATGGAGGAAATGAATGTTGCTTCCAATATGAAGACCATCCTTCTAAAACTGCCTTACAAGCTCAGAGACGAGTGGAGGGATAGAGCATACAGGAACAGCTTGGCCAGCAAGCTGAATTTTCTGATCTGGTAGACTTCATGGAGGGACAAGTGAAGATACTGTCAGATCCACTTTTTGGAAACATTCAGGATGCTTGGCCAATTGCATCTGTCAAAGGCTCTACATTTGCTAAAGCAAGGGAAAGGTCGGGACCCAAGGGGAAGCAGTTTTGCAACAACTGTAATACCTGTATAGTGAGCAGTGCAAGAAAACCTGACAACAAGTGAAATGAGAAGAAATGTATCTCCCACCAATTCTCAAGATTCTTGTTTGTTCTGTAATAAAAGTGGTCACATGTTGGGGAGATGTCCGCAGATCAAGAAGGAGGGGCACAGAGAAAGGATAGACTTTTTAAAGGAGAAGGGAATCTGCTTTGGATGTTTGATGATAGGAAACATGAGCAAAGACTGCAAGAGTCGTTTGACTTGTGATGTGTGCAGCCAAACTCATCCTGAAATACTACGCATTGAACAAAAGAACAAAGAGAAGAAGCCATAGCATAAAGAACAGAATGAGAAGCCAATTGTGAGTAATTTTCTTCCTTATGTGGGCATGTTGGTGCCGGTGAAGAAACCTGCATTTTCTCCATTGTACCAGTACAGGTAAAGAGCCACAAGGGGGACACAGTGTTGCAAACATACACATTTTTGGATCATGGAAGTTCATCTATCTTGTGCACAGAAATTTTGATGAGAAGACTGAACATTACAGGCCAAAAGACCAATGTACTCTTGCATACCATGAACCAAGTGAAGCCCGTGATCAGTCATCATATCTCAGGTTTGGAAATATCTAGTCTAGCCAAAGACTATTTTATTCAACTATCTGATGTGTTTGCACATAAGACCATGCCAGTTTCTTAGATAAACATTTCCAGACAGGAAGACATGATACAATAGCCTTACTTGAAGGATATCAAGATTCCTGAAATAGACTCTGGCATTGACCTACTCATAGGGACACATCCTTCAACGGTATTGGAACCTTGAGAGCTGGTCAACAGCCAAGGGATGGACCATATGCCATGAGGACCCTACTGGGGTGGGCCATCTATGGTCCCCTGAAAAGAAACAATGAAAGCAGGGATGAAAATGGTTCCCCTGCAGCTGCTGTCAATCGAATATCCATTGTAAACCCAGAGGAGCTACTGATCAAGAAACACAATCACAACTTCAGTGAAAGAACCAACATGGAAACAGAAGAAATGTCCAGAGAAGATGTAAAGTTTGTGGATATTATGAACCACTCAGCAAAGATGATAGATGGACACTATTATCTAGACTTACTTTTCAAACAAGAAAGCGTTGGCATGCTAAATAACTGTTGCATTGCAGAGCAGCTCATCCAGAGCCTGAAACACAGGTTTGGCAAGAATAAGACATTTCATGATGAATATACATCTTTCCCCACAGAAATGATGGACAATAGTTATGCTGAAATGGTACCAGTTGACCAGCTGAATCAAAGTGATGGAGAATTTTGGTACATCCCTCTCCACGGGGTGTATCTTCCAAGGAAAGGAACCTTAAGGGTGGTCTTTGACTATGGAGCAGTCTTGAAATGAACATCACTTAACTGCCAACTGCTGCAGGGTCCAGACCACACCAACTCACTCATAGTTCTCATCAGATTCAGACAAGAACTGGTTGCTTTGATGGTTGATATCAAAGCAATGTTTCATCAAGTCATGGTATCAGAAAAACATATTGACTACCTGCGATTCCCATGGTAGCCCAAGGATGACGTGCAGCAGGATCTTGTTGAATACTGGATGAAGGAACATCTTTTTGGAGCTGCGTCATTCACCGTTGTGCAAAATTTGCATGAAGGAATACTGCTGAAGATAACACAACCTACTTTCCAGAAGAGGTGACAACTTCTATGTAGATGATTGTTTAAAATCTATGCCTTCGGAACAGGATCCTCTGCCAAATGGGAGGATTCATGCTGTCAAAGTGGATCAGCAACAGCTATTGGCATCCATTCCACAAGAAAACAGAAATAAGGAGACCAGAGAGTTGGACTTGGACTAAGACAATCTCCTATGGAAAGAGCACTGGGATTGCACTGGTGCGTAGAAACAGATGTGTTCAAGTTCAGAATTGCTGCACAGGAATGACCATATACAAGATGGGGCATCTTGTTCATGATTGACTCTATTTACTAGCCTTTAAAATTTCTACTACCATTTACTCTGCCAGCCAAGCTGATAATGCCGGGGCTCTGTAAGGAAAGACTCGGATGGTAAGAAAACATACCCCAAACCTTCTCTCAGTGATGGACAGGATGGTTAGCAGATCTCAACAAGATGGTGGATATTATAGTGGATCAGTGCATGAAGCCCACAAACTTTGGTCAAATCAGATATGCACAGCTGCACCACTTTTCAGACGCAAGCAAATGTGGCTATGGTACTGTTTCATATTTAAGATTGGAAAATGATAACAAAGAAGTGCATGTTGCATTCATAATGTGAAAATCATAGTGGCACCATTAAAACAAATGATGATTCCCAGAATGGAGCTTACAACTGCAGTCCTAGCTGTCAGAATGCTCCGAAAGGAACTACAGCTTCAACTTGACAAATCCATCTTCTGGACCAATAACACAACAGTGCTTAAATACATCAACAACAAAACCAAATGCTTCCAATCATTTGTAGCAAACAGGATCTCTTTGGTAAGGGATGCAACTGATGTATCACAATGGCGATATGTTCGCACAAAGGAAAATCCTGCAGATGAAGCCTCGAGAGGACTAACAGCAGACCACTTCTTAAGCTGTGAGAGATGGATCAATGGAACAGAGTCTCTCTGTATGCCAGACAGAGAATGGCCAAAGCTTCACTTGGTATCTGCAATCTGTGCTAATGATCCAGAAATCAAACAAGACATCACAATGAACATCATTGTCAAGGATCCATTGTATCCCACAAACTCTCTGATCACCTATTTTTCATCATGGAGGAATTGGAAGATGACAGTAGCTTGGCTTCTTAAAGTAAGGACAACACTCTTGCAGTTGATTTGAAAAATAAATGGGTTTCAGACTGCTATGAGTAGCTTTGAAAAAAATCCTGGGAAGCTAAAGGAAAAGGTTGATAAGGAGATGCAACTCTTTAAAGCAGCACTCTGCAAATAGTGTTTATGTTCTGAAGCTCTTCTCTAAGCAGAAAATGCAGTTGTCTCTTTCAGTCAAAGACAAAGATTCAAAGAAGAGCTATCAGTACTAAAAGCTGGTAAAAATGGTGTCAAAAGAAGTAGTCATTTGTACAAGTGAGATCTGGTGCTGGATCATGGACTTCTGAGAGTCGGTGGTCGCCTGAATATAGCGATGCCTGAAGAACCTTCACATATCAACACTACTGTTAGACTACTGTACACAGATTACTATGTAAATGGCGTCAAGTTGGGAAAAGGGGAAGTACAACGGGGTCTGGGGGTCCTTGTACATCAGTCTATGAAAGTAAGCATGCAGGTACAGCAGGCAGTGAAGAAAGCAAATGGCATGTTGGCCTTTATAACAAGATGAATCGAATATAGGTGCAAAGAGGTCCTTCTGCAGTTGTACAGAGCCCTAGTGAGACCACACCTGGAGTATTGTGTGCAGTTTTTGTCCCCTAATTTGAGGAAGGACATTCTTGCTATTGAGGGAGTGCAGCGTAGGTTTACAAGGTTAATTCCCAGGATGGTGGGACTGTCATATGCTGAGAGAATGGAGAAGCTGGGCTTGTACACGCTGGAGTTTAGAAGAATAAGAGGGGATCTCATTGAAACATATAAGATTGTTAAGGGCTTGGACACGCTAGAGCAGGAAACATGTTCCCGATATTGGGGCCACAGTTTAAGAATAAGGAGTAAGCCATTTGGAACGGAGACAAGGAAACACGTTTTCTTACAGAGAGTGGTGAGTCTGTGGAATTCTCTGCCTCAGGGTGTGGTGGAGGCAGGTTCTCTGGATGCTTTCAAGAGAGAGCTAGATAGGGCTCTTAACAAATAGCGTAGTCAGGGGATATGGGGAGAAGGCAGGAACGGGGTACTGATTGGGAATGATCAGCCATGATCACATTGAATGGTGGTGCTGGCTCAAAGGGCCAAATGGCCTACTCCTGCACCTATTGTCTATTGACATAACCATGAACAACTCGGACATGGAGGTAGAAATCATATGCTGTCTCGCCTCCGTAAAAGATACTGGATTATCAAAGCTAACTCCACTGCAAGAAAGATCAAAACAGACTGTGTGTGTAAACAACAACGGGGAAGAGATGGAGAACAAACAATGGCAGACTTGCCCCTGGAGAGGATTCTACCAGACAAGTTTCCATTTACAGATGTAGGAGTAGACTACTCGGTCCCATAGAGATCAAGAGAGGATGAGGTCTTGTTAAAATGTATGGTATAATCTTCACCTGCATGGCAAGCAGGGCAGTACATCTTGAAGTTGCATCTACACTTGATACAGACTCCTGCATCCAAGCATTACGACGATTCATCTGTCAATGAGGTCAAGTTTCATCTTTAAGATCAGACAATGACACAAATGTTATCAGTGCGGAAATAGAATTGTGAAAGCACTCAATGGCTTGAATCAGGATAAGATCCAGAGTGTTATGCTTCAGCAAGGGATAAAGTGGTACTTTAACCCCCCAGCAGGATTCCATCACAGCGGTGTTTGGGAACGATTGATCCACATGGTTCGAAATGTGTTGTGTTCTGTTCTTAACCACCAAGTTTTGGACGATGAAGGATTGCAAACTTTAGTTTGTGAAGTTAAAGCAATTTTAAATGATCAACCCATTACTGCGAGTTCTGATGTTCCAATGGACCTGCAAGCACTCATATCAAACCATCTTCTTCTGTTGAAAACCAAGCCAATATTACCACCTGGACTTTTTGTGAAGGAAGACTTGTACATCAAATACAGATAGAGACAGATGCAACATATGGCAGATCTCTTTTGGAAACAAGAATACTTGCCTCTAATCCACGAACAACAATGGTGGTCAAGTGTAAGGAGAAGCTTTGCTCCAGGTGACATTGTTGTGGTGGCCGATTCCACTGCACCACGAGGCTCCTGGCTAATTGGCAGAATATTGGAAACCATACCAGTTGCACAAGGCCTTGTGTGCACAGCAAGAGCAACATCTTGGATGAGTGGGGATAGCCCTGATTGTTTCTTTATAGTTGGGTGGTTTTAGCATTGATCGGTATGGCCTACTTGGTATCGATGTGTTTGAAATAATGTTGTGTGTCACATTGGATAGTAATTAGGGCATTGATTTTTTTATGGTGATGTACATCATATTTCTTCTAAGAGTTTGACCATTAAACTGTGTGGTTTGCAATCTAAGGTCATTTATCTCTATTCGACTGGCCTGATGCTGCAGGAATATGGTTCAAAGAATGAATATAGGTGCTGAAGTTCAACATCCTTGCAGAAACTAGAAATTGCAGATGCTGGTTTATGCACAAAATGACACAAATTGCTGGATTAACTCAGCTGGTCAGATAGTATCTGGAGAACATGGATAGGTAACATTTTAGGTCAGGAAAGGGTCTCGCCCAAAAATATCACCTATCTTCGTTCTCCAGAGATAGACACCACCGGACATGCTGAGTTCAGAGGCCCACAGGAGCCGTTGGAAGTGAAGGAGGGGGAGGAGCGACACCCGACCGGTAAGGTTAAAAATCAAGCGTGGGGCTTGTTTTCCTCAGAGGCCCACAGGAGCCGTTGGAAGTGAAGGAGGGGGAGGAGCGACACCCGACCGGTAAGGTTAAAAATCAAGCGCGTGGCTTACCTAAATCCATAACGTTCCATTCAGAGAAGTGCAGATTATTTTTTGAGGAAGCCGCTAGTTGGTGGGAAGTGGACTAGGGTAAGCAGTGATTGGTGGGAAGTGGACTAGGGAAAGCAGCTGATTGCGGTCAGCAGTTTGTTGTGTACTTTGTATTGTGTTGATATTGTATCCTGTGTAAGGGGGGCAGTATGAAGGCAAGGGCAGTGTACTGTTCTGGATGTCAGATGTGGAAGGTCAGGGAATCTGATAGCTCTCCAGACATCCACATCTGCGCCAGGTGTGTCGAGATGGGGCTCCTAAAGGATCGTGTTTAGGAACCTGGAGCAGCAGCTCGATGACCTCCGTCTGGTCAGGGAGAGCGAGGAGGTCATAGAGAGGAGCTACAGGGAGGCAGTCACTCCCAGACCACAAGAGGCAGACAAGTGGGTCACGGTTAGGAAGGGCAAGAGGCAGGGGCTAGAGAGTACCCCTATGACTGTATAACTGGAAAATAGGTACTCGGTTTAGAGTACAATTGGAGGGGAAAGTCTACCTGGGGGCAGCAACACCGGGCCGGGTCTCCAGCAAAGGGACCGGCCCTGATGCTCAGAAGGGTAGCAAAAAGAGGAGGGCAATTGTAATAGGGGACTCTATAGTTAGGGGGTCAGATGGGCGATTCTGAGGACGCAGTCGGGAAACCTGGATGGTAGTTTGCCTCCCTGGTGCCAGGGTCTCGCACGTGTCGGAACGTGTCCAAAAGATTCTGAAAAGGGAGGGAGAGCAGCCTGATGTTGTGGTACAGATAGGTACCAATGACATAGGCAGAAAAAGAGATGAGGTCCTGAAGGGAGAATTTAGGGAGTTGGGGGGAAAGTTAAGGAGAAGGACCAAAAGGGTAACAATTTCAGGATTACTGCCTGTGCCGCGGGACAGTGAGAGTAGGAATGGAATGAGGTGGAGGATAAATGCATGGCTGAGGGACTGGTGCAGTGGGCAGGGATTCAAGTTTCCTGATCACTGGGATTTGTTTTGGGGAAGGCATGATCTGTACAAAAAGGACGGGTTGCACTTGAACCCGAGGGGGACCAATATCCTGGCAGGGAGATTTGCAAAGGCTACTGAGGAGACTTTAAACTAGAAAGGCTGGGGGGAGGGACTCGGGTAGAGTGGGGCTAGGGGACAGGGTGTGGGGCAAGAGGCAGAGAAGGGAAGCACTCGGACCCAAAATGTAGGCGAGAAAGAGGAAAAGGATAATAGACAGAGAATAAGGGATGGTGGGTTTATAAAATGTGTATATTTTAATGCTAGGAGCATTGTAAGAAAGGTGGATGAACTTAGAGCCTGGTTGACACCTGGAAATATGATGTTGTGGCAATCAGTGAAAAATGGTTGCAGGACGGCTGTGATTGGAAACTAAATATTCCAGGATTTCGTTGCTTCAGGTGTGATAGAATTGGAGGGACCAGAGGTGGAGGTGTTGCATTGCTTGCCAGAGAGGATATTACAGCAGTGCTTTGGCAGGATAGATTAGAGGGCTCGTCTAGGGAGGCTATTTGGGTGGAACTGAGAAGTGGGAACGGTGTAGCAACACTTTTAGGGGTGTATTATAGACCGCCAAATGGGGAGCGAGAATTGGAAGAGCAAATATGTAAGGAGATAGCAGATATTAGTAGTAAGCACAAGGTAGTGATTGTGGGAGATTTCAATTTTACAAAAATAGACTGGGAAACACATTCTGTAAATGGGCTGGATGGTTTGGAGTTTATAAAATGTGTGCAGGATAGTTTTTTGTAGCAGTACATAGAGGTATCAACCAGAGAAGGGGCAGTGCTGGACCTCCTGTTAGGAAATGAAGCAGGTCAGGTGACGGAGGTATGCGTTGGTGAGCACTTCGGGACCAGTGATCACAATACCATTAGTTTCAATATAATTGTGAAGAGAGTCAGAACTGGACCTAGGGTGGAGATTTTTGATTGGAGAAAGGCTAACTTTGAGGGAGTGCGTAAGAATTTAAAAGGAGTGAATTGGGACACTCTGTTTTATGGGAAGGATGTAGAAGAGAAATGGAGGACATTTAAAGGGGAAATTGTAAGAGTACAGAATCTTTATGTCCCTGTTAGGGTGAAAGGAAATAGTAAAAATTGGAAAGAGCCAATGGTTTTCAAAGGAAATTGGACACTTGTTTCGAAAAAAGAGAGATATCTACAATAATTATAGGAGGTATGGAGTAAATGAGGTTCTAGAGGAGTATAAAGAATGTAAAAAGAATCTTAAGAAAAAAATTAGGAAGGCTAAAAGAAGATATGAGGTTGCTTTTGCAAGAAAGGTGAAAGTAAATCCAAAGGGTTTCTACAGCTATATTAATAGCAAAAGGATAACGAGGGATAAAATTGGACCATTAGAGAGACAGAATGGACAGCTATCTGCAGAGCCAAAAGAGATGGGGGAGATATTGAACAATTTATTTTCTTCGATATTCACCAAGGAGAAGGATATTGAACTATGTGAATTAAGGAAAAAAAGTAGAGTAGCTATGGAAACTATGAGATTCCAAGAGGAGGAAGTACTGACACTTTTGAAAAATATAAAAGTGGATAAATCTCCAGGTCCTGACAGGATATTCCCTAGGACATTGAGGGAAGTTAGTGTAGAAATAGCCGGAGCTATGACAGAAATATTACAAATGTCATTAGAAACGGAATAGTTCCGGAGGATTGGCGTACTGCGCATGTTGTTCCATTGTTTAAAAAGGGTTCAAAGAATAAACCTAGCAATTATAGACCTGTTAGTTTGACGTCAGTGGTGGGTAAATTAATGGAAAGGATACTTAGAGATAATATATATAAGCATCTGGATAGACAGGGTCTGATCAGGAATAGTCAACATGGATTTGTGCCTAGAAGGTCATGTTTGACAAATATTCTTGAATTTTCTGAAGCGGTTACTAGGGAAATTGATGAGGGTAAAGCAGTGGATGTTGTCTATATGGATTTCAGTAAGGCCTTTGACAAGGTTCCCCATGGAAGGTTGGTTAAGAAGGTTCAATCTTTGGGTGTTAATGGCGGAGTAGCAAGATGGATTCAACAGTGGCTGAAGGGGAGATGTCAGAGAGTAATGGTGGATATCTGTTTGTCAGGTTGGAAGCCAGTGACCAGTGGGGTGCCTCAGGGATCTGTGTTGGGTCCACTGTTGTTTGTCATGTACATCAATGATCTGGATGATGGGGTGGAAAATTGGATAAGTAAGTATGCAGATGATACTAAGATAGGTGGAGTTGTGGATAATGAAGTAGATTTTCAAAGTCTACAGAGAGATTTGGACCATATGGAAAAGTGGGCTGAAAGATGGCAGATGTAGCACCTCACACTTATCAGCATTAAACTCCATCTTGGCAGGACAAATCAAAATAGGACGTACATGGTAAATGGTAGGGAATTGAGGAATGTTGTGGAATAGAGAGATCTAGGAATAACTGTGCATAGTTCCCTGAAGGTGGAATCGCACGTAGATGGGGTGGTAAAGGAAGCCTTTGGTGTGCTGGCCTTTATAAATCAGAGCATTGAATATAGGAGCAGGGAAGTAATGTTAAAATTGTACAAGGCATTGGTGAGACCAATTCTGGAGTATGGTGTACAATTTTGGTCGCCTAATTATAGGAAGGATGTCAACAAAATAGAGAGAGTACAGAGGAGATTTACTAGAATGTTGCCTGGGATCCAGCAACTATGTTACAGAGAAAGGTTGAACAAGTTAGGTCTTTATTCTTTGGAGCGCAGAAGGTTAAGGGGGGACTCGATTGAGGTCTTTAAAATGATGAAAGGGATACACAGAGTTGAGTGGATAAGCTTTTCCCATTAAGGGTAGGGAAGATTCAAACAAGAGGGCATGACATGCGAATTAAAGGACGGAAGTTTAGGGGTAACGTGAGGGGGAACTTCTTTACTCAGAGGGTGGTGGCTGTGTGAAATGAGCTTCCAGCAGAAGTGGTGGAGGCAGGATCGATTTTAACATTTAAAAGTAAAGTGGATAGGTATATGGACGTGAAGGGAATGGAGGGGTATGGTCTGAGTGCAGGTAGATGGGACTAGGGGAAAACAAATGATCGGCACGGACTGGAAGGGCCGAGAGGGCCTGTTTCTGTGCTGTAATTGTTATATGGTTATATGGTATCCTTTTCTTCAACATCCTTGCACCCGATTGAGAAGGTTGGAAGGAATTGTATCTCAAAGGAGCTTTACTTGCATTCCTAGCTTTATTTTTTTTTTTTAAAGTGCTGGAACTCCAAAGCATCAAACTAGTATCTTGAAGTACTAAATGGGCTAACACAGTCCTCATTATTCCAGAGTAATTGAGTTCAAATCAGATTGGGCTGTGATTAATCCCCATTAAAAGAGCTTACTAATAATGTACTAAGATTAGTCCAAGATTAATATCTGTAATGTTAGTAATATTGGCACATTGTACTAATAATATACCAATATAACAATTGTTACTAATATTACTTTGATATTAGTAAATGAATGGTATGGTGAAGTTCTGAGGGTAGCCAATTATTCAGAGAAGATTTAATGATTAAGGAAGTGGGTTTAAAAATAATAATGATATGTAGTGAGTGCAGCAGGTGATGGGTTGGTTAGGGGGCAGTAGTAGTGAGGAAACAGCTGGTAGAAAATGTAGTGAAATGTAGGGAGCATAAATTAGCCAGCAGATCTCTACAGTACCACAAGGTAGAGGTGAGCTTGTTGCATCTTGGAGCATGTATGGGTGCCAAGACAGTGCATTCATCCACACCCCTGCTCTAGGTCCTAATTCTACTCCTATTCCTTATGGCCTAATGAACTTATGACCCCATTACAGGAAATATGTGGAGGCTTTGGAGAGTGTGCAGAGGAGGTTTACCAGAATGCTGCCTGGATTAGATGGTTTCAACTACAGGGAGAGGTTATATAGACTTGGATTGTTTTTTCTGGAACCTCGGTGGTTGAATGGAGACTTGACAGAAATATATAAAGTTTTGTGAGGCATAGATGGGGTAGACAGTCAGAAACATTTTCCCAGGATGGAAATGTCCAACACTAGAGGACATGCCTGCAAAGTAGGAGAGGGAAGTTTAATGGTGTTGTGCAGGGCAAGTATTTTTGTTCATTACACAGAGCATGATGGGGGCCTAGACTGCAACGCCAGGGGTGGCATTGGAGGCAGTAATGATAGTGGTGTTTAAGAGGCTTTTGGATGGGCACTTGGAAGTGCAGAGAGTAGAGGGCTATGGATCATATACTATACTTTGCTGTACTATTCTATGTTAACCTTTCCATCTGATTGAATAAATTAATATATCCAAGTCAGTCATCCAAGTAAAAAGGAACAGAACACACAAAATACATTTTAAACATAAACATCCACCATAGTGACTCCTCCACATTCCTCACTGTGATGGAAGGTGAAAAAAGTTCAAATCTCTTCCCTTCTATGCTTTCCCACGTTCGGGGGCCTCAAGCCCTCCATTGACCGGACAATCTTGACTCCGGTAGCCAGCGGCGTTTGAGCCCTCCTCATCGGGGCGATCGGCTCCTGCATCGGGGGGGGGGGGGATGTCAGTTCCCCCACGCCGGTGATCGGACCCCGAAACTGAGCTGGTCAAGCTTCTGCTTTGTTGGAGCTTCCCGACTCGGCTTCTCCCGATGTTAAGAGGCCTGCGGGGGGGTTTAAGTCAGTCCGAGGAGGCCTCCAGCTCCATCGATGGTAGGCCGCAGAGCGACCGGAGAAGCGACCCGAAAATTAATCTCATCTCCAGCAAGGTAAGAAACTGCAAAAAAATTTCCCCCGACCCCTTCATCCTCCCCCCACATAAAACAAACCAGAGAACATTTACACAAACTTTTAACACACAATAAAAAAATTTAAAAAGACAAAAAAAAGGCAGACTGTTGGCTGGGCTGCCAATCGTGCGGCGCCCCTGGTGGAAATCTGCGGTAGTGTTATTTCTTATCAAAGCTTTCCATAACCAAATCTTGCTGCATAGTATTTAGGTTTCCTTATTTCTAACTCCTTTCAAAACAGATTGAAATTAACAAACAAACTCAAAAAAAGAAAAAGAAAAGCAAGTTTATTCTGTGCTTTCTGCTAATATTAATTCAAATTATTCAATCCACTTTGTGAAATCATTATGAAACTATAGGCCACAGCTATCACCATACTTGCATTTTAATTTCTTTCATGTTTATCTTATGTATAGCATGTGGTTCAAGCCTGGAGGCCAGGCCCCAACACCACAAAATAGTCAATGGCAATTGCAACACACTTCCCTATCCAATGGCCAGAGACAAATTAGAAAATAGGTGCAAGATTCGGCCATTCGGACCTTTGAGTCAGCACCGCCATTCAATATGATCAGGGCTGATCATCCAAAATCAGTACTCTGTTCCTGCATTTCACTTCGGAGTCACGTGAGTGACTACGTGAAGAAGGCCGTCAGCCCGCATGCGCATCATTACGTCTACTGCATGGCACCACGACTGGCTGACAGGTGCGTCGCTCCTGCCAGTGGTAAGTTAAAAGACCCGCAGGTAAGTTCTGGAACTTATTCCGAGGTCGTGTATTCATTCAAGCTTGTTTGCAGGGTCGCTGCACCTGCATGCCTACTTTCAATGACTGGTGTACCATGACACCCAGGTCTCGCTGCATCTCCCCTTTTCCTAATTGGCCATCATTTAGATAATAGTCTGCTTTCCTGTTTTTGCCACCAAAGTGGAAAACCTCACATTTATCCACATTATAGTGCATCTGACAAACATTTGCCCACTCACCCAGCCTATCCAAGTCACCTTGCAGTCTCCTAGCATCCTCCTCACAGCAAACACTGCCCCCCAGCGTAGTGTCATCCGCAAATTGGAGATATTGCCTTCAATTCCCTCATCCAGATCATTAATATATATTGTAAATAGCTGGGGTCCCAGCACTGAGCCTCGCGGTACCCCACTAGTCACTGCCTGCCATTGTGAAAAGGACCCGTTTACTCCTACTCTTTGCTTCCTGTTTGCCAGCCAGTTCTCTATCCACATCAATACTGAACCCCCAATGCCGTATGCTTTAAGTTTGTATACTAATCTCTTATGTGGGACCTTGTCGAAAGCCTTCTGGAAGTCCAGATACACCACATACACTGGTTCTCCCCTATCCACGCTACTAGTTACATCCTCGAAAAATTCCACAAGATTCGTCAGACATGATTTACCTTTCGTAAATCCATGCTGACTTTGTCTCTTGTATTACAAGTCTCTCGTATCTTACTAAATTCAGTTCAACAACTGTTATTCTGTGTTTTCACACCGCTGCTTGAAGGTTGACGCGCATGCGGGCTGACGGCCTTCTTCACGTAATCGCTCATTGTAACTCCTCATAAAATAAAGATCAAACTTCAAACTGGTAAGTTCTCATTTAATCTTACTATTCTCCCCATATCCCTCGATTCTGTTTGCCCTAAGAGCTATATCTAACTCACTCTTGAAAACATCCAGTGAATTGGCCTCCACTGCCTTCTGTAGCAGAGATTTTCACAGATTCACAACTCTGTGGGTAAAAAATGTTTGTCCTCATCTCAGTCTTAAATGCCCTACCCCTTATTCTTACACTGTGATCCCTAGTTCTGGACTCCCCGAACATCGGGAATTTTTGTTCCTGCATCTAGCCCGTCCAATCCATTAAGAATTTTAATCACCTGTGGGTGGGTCTGCCCATCAAGGATAGGCCTAGTCAGCCGCAGCATGAAATTCAACCACAGATGAAACGTTCCCCTCTCCAAACAGGATAACACCAAAACTGCACTTTTCCCTCTCTCATCAAATGAATGGCAACCATATCCTATCCCACTTTCATGCGTGTTTGACATTGGAGACAAAACGTAAACATTTTGTTGAATATTTGGTTTTATAATTCCATATAGTTTAATTATATTCCAGTCCTGTGGTGATCTTGAACCAGCATTGACAGTTAATGCTGCCAAGAGGCAGCATCAGCTGATATGCAGAATTCCACTTTTGTTTCCGGCAGTATTTCAGATATGAGAAGCATACAATAGGTCTATATTAATCTAAAATTATAACAGCAACCAGCAATAAATTCCATGAAGGTAAGCTCAATAATATAGTGTTTTTTTAAGAATGATTTACACTATGGGCTCTCTACAGTAAATGGTTTGTAAATAGTACTATAGGAGTCAATCTAAAGTACTAAATAGTACTATTGAAGTCTGCAAAATGTTGAAAACAATTCAGGGTTCAGAGAAAACCCCCCACTAAAAGCAATCTAGTTTAAATTAGCAACCCCCCCCCCCCCCCCTTTACAGTGGCTTGCAAAAAGTATTCATACCCCTTGAACTTTTCCACATTTTGTCACCTTACAACTACAAACGTAAATGTATTTTATTGGGATTTTATGTGATAGACCAACACAAAGTGGTGCATAATTGTGAAGTGGAAGGAAAATGATACATGGATTCCAAATTTTATTACAAATAAAAAACTGAAAAGTGTGGTGTGCAAAAGTATTCAGCCCCCCTGAGTCAATACTTTGTAGAACCACCTTTCGCAGCAATTACAGCTGCAAGTCTTTTGGGGTATGTCTCTACCAGCATTGCAGATCTGGAGACTGAAATTTTTGCCCATTCTTCTTTGCAAAATAGCTCAAGCTCAGTCAGATTGGATGGAGCGCGTCTGTGAACAGCAATTTTCAAGTCTTGCCAGAGATTCTCAATTGGATTGAGATCTGGACTTTGACTGGGCCATTCTAACACATGAATATGCTTTTATCTAAACCATTCCATTGTAGCTCTGGCTGTATGTTTAGGGTCGTTGACCTGCTGGAAGGTGAGCCTCTGCCCCAGTCTCAAGTCTTTTGCAGCTCTAACAGGTTTTCTTCCAAGATTGCCTTGTATTTGGCTCCATCCATCTTCCCATCAACTCTGACCAGCTTCACTGTCCCTGCTGAAGAAAAGCATCCCCACAGCATGATGCTGCCACCACCATGTTTCACAGTGGGGATGGTGTGTTCAGGGTGATATGCAGTGTTAGTTTTATGCCACACATAGTGTTTTGCATTTAGGCCAAAAACTTCAATGTTGGTCTCATCAGACCAGAGCACCTTCCTCCACATGTTTGCTGTGTCCCCCACATGGCTTGTGGCAAACTGCAAACAGGACCTCTTATGGCTTTGTTTCAACAATGGCTTTCTTCTTGCCACTCTTCCATAAAGGACCGATTTGTGGAGTGCACGACTAATAGTTGTCCTGTGGACAGATTCTCCCACCTGAGCTGTGGATCTCTGCAGCTCCTTCAGAATTACCATGGGCCTCTTGGCCGCTTCTCTGATCAATGCTCTCCTTGCCCGGCCTGTCAGTTTAGGTGGACGGCCATGTCTTGGTAGGTTTGCAGTTGTGCCATACTCTTTCCATTTTCGGATGATGGATTGAACAGTGCTCCATGAGATATTCAAAGCTTGGGATTTTTTTTTATAACCTAACCCTGCTTTAAACTTCTCCACAACTTTATCCCTGACCTGTCTGGTGTGTTCCTCAGGCTTCATGATGCTGTTTGTCCACTTAAATTCTCTACCAAACCTCTGAGGCCTTCACAGAACAGCTGTATTTATACTGAGATTAGATTACACACAAGTGGACTTTATTTACTAATTAGGTGACTTCTGAAGGCAATTGGTTGCACTGGATTTTATTTAGGGGTATCAGAGTAAAGGGGGCTGAATACTTTTGCATGCCACACTTTTCAGTTTTTTATTTGTAATAAAATTTGGAAATCTTGTATTATTTCCCTTCCACTTCACAATTATGCGCCACTTTGTGTTAGTCTATCACATAAAATTCCAATAAAATACATTTACGTTTGTGGTTGTAACATGACAAAATGTGGAAACGTTCAAGGGGTATGAATACTTTTGCAAGCCACTGTATATCCAGTCACAGTTAAGTCAGTTGCACATGTTTTTGAGATTTAGTGCTTCAGGGCACATGTTTTTGAGATTAAGTGCTTTTCTAGAAAGTGGGCACATCACTTAATCTGAAACTTCAATGTTTTCCCAATATATGGAATATTACTGGATTTCTACATTAGACTGGGTTTAATTCTAGCTGCATCTAATAACTACGGGGCGGCATGGTGGCACAGCAGGGTGGAAGATTGCAACCTTCACGTGGTCCGCCCTGTTTCGACTAATGCAATCAACTCAACTTGCACAAACGGAAGATCAAATAGAACAAGTTGTCCTACAACTTTACGCTGTGCACGCCACACGAAAGAAGAAGAAGTAGCACAGCAATAGAGTTGCTGCCGTACAGCGCCGGAGACCCAGATTTGATCCCGACAACGGGTGTTGTCTATATGGAGTTTGTACATTCTCCCAGTGATCGCGTGCGTTTTCTCAGAGATCTTCGGTTTCCCCCTACACTCGAAAGACTTACAAATTTTGATTAATTGGCTTGGTATAAGTGTAAATTGTCTCTAACGTGTGTAGGATAGTGTTAATGTGTGGGGATCACTGGTCGGTGAGGACTCAGTGGGCCTGTATCTCTACACTAAACTAGACTAAACCAGACAGTCTGCCAAGTTCTTCCCATGAAAAATATGTTTAAAACCACTGAGAAAGTAAACATTCCTAAAAACATGTCGTGACTACATCTGATGGACCCTCAGTTATAATGTTCTAACTGCAGGTAATGTCACACATGTCCCCTCTGACAACATAATTCCTGAACCCTCTCAGTTAGGGTAAAACAAGCCAATGGGTGCAAAGCAGCACACAATGTTTCTTTACCACTTTATTGTACTTTCAAATTTGACAAATAATAATCCGCCATTTCATTTAGCACGTAGGCCTTTTAACTTCAAAATTTCTCACATATATATTTATCTTCAACATAAAATTATTTGAAACATAATTTTAATTTGCAACCACACAGAAGTTTCTGTTCTCATCTGTAGAGGTAATTACTCCAATCCACAATTCCCTTTGAAGATGCTAAAATTTCTCTTGAATGTTCAAGGGAACACTCCTTCATAATCTTAAATTCCACACCAGTGACAATTTGATTGGTGCATCTCTCCATTTATTCTGCCACCGTTAGGCAGTGCAGTGGCGCAGCGGCAGAGTTGCTGCCTTACAGCACCAGAGACTTGGATTCGATCCTAACTACAGGTGCTGTCTGTGCGGATTTTGTATGTTCTCCCCATGACCTGTGTGGGATTTCTCAGGGATCTTCGGTTTCCTGCCGCACTACAAAAGACGTACATGTTTGTAAGCTAATTGGCTAGGTAAAGTTGTAAATTGTCCCTTGTGTGTATAGGCTAGTGTTAGTGTGCGGGGTTCGCTAGTTGTAGTGGACTTGGTGAGCCGAAGGGCCTGTTCTGCGCTGTATCTCTAAACTAAACATTTATCTTACAGCTGTGAAATGGTGTGGAGCAGCAAACTGGCAAGTCCACATTCTCCTTTCCAGGGAAGGTTATCCAGTCAGATGCTCAACTAATATCATGCATTTGATCTCCATCCTGACTCCTGAGAAAATTAGTCCAACTTCGCTGCTTACCGTTGAACCAACACCTAATGCATTTAATTTTCCTACTTCCTCTTTCATCCTTTCTCTTCCCGGTCACCAGCAGGCTCAGAAAATGATTAACTGGATCATCATTGAATCACAGGAATGACTCTTATCCAATTGTGTATCTTGGCTGTGTCCCCTCTCCAATCTCTAATTCCATAACTGCTATCAGCATCCCTCACCTTAATTTCCCTTGTTTTAATGTCTATGATGCACACTAGGCCATATCAGGGCCATTTAATAGCTTAGCAGAAACAAAGAACTACAGATGATGATTAATACACAAAAGGAAACCAAGTGGCTAGAGTAAGTCAGCAGGTCAGGCAGCATCTCTTAAGAAAATGGATGGGTTTCAGGTCAAAACTTCCTCAGACTGAGCACCGTTACCTATCCATATTCTCCAGCGATGCTGCCTGATCTGCTGAATTACTCCAGCACTTTGTGTCCTTGTGTCCATTTAACAGCTTAGTTATTTTGGCCTAAACTTCAAGCTTAAGGTAATCAATGTTGTAGCTGTGTTTGCCAACATATTCTTCCATGTTCAAATTAAAAACATTGATCAGAGACATCAATGGCAGCTTCTTTTCCTGGGCATAATGCTTGTAGAATCCTATATTTCATCAATACCAGACTCAACATAAAAGTTGTATAAACGTTTTAAGTTTCTCCCAGACAGATCTATAATGCTGATTATTCTTACTTGACAAAAAAAATGAGTAACCAAATTAAATTGTGCTTTGCTAAATGTACCAATTCCAACTAATGAGAGCTATTAATTATAATTTGCATTCTATGAGACCAAAGCAGTTTAAATTAAACAAGATACTTTTCTAAAAGAGTTCAATTGTTCGCAGAACAGTCACTACTAGTTTAATTGAACGTTAAAAAAAAGCATTTTGTCTTAATTTGATCACTGTTAAAATGTTTTATCATTTTCAGTTGAAGCGGAGATAAAATTCTATTTCTTCACAAGGTCAAAACATAACATGATTATGTCTTTCTTTTCAAATCATTATTTCATATTTTCCAGCACAGATTGGAGTATGCGATATGAAAATTGGGGAACCATGCCAAAAATCCTCCATGTCCTCTCACTGACAATATTGCCTTTTCACTACAATCACTCTGTTCTTCATGCTCTGTGATGCCCTGTTCCTAGTGACGCAAACACAAGAAATCCTCCCTCACGGACACCCCCACTTTATTAATCTCTAGCAAAATCCCTTCTCTAGTTCCTACTTTAGATCTTCCGTGAAGTTCCTGCTTGCTTTTCCTCTTTTCCCCCAACCAATATCTCCCTGAATACTAGATCCACTATGAACTTCCATGGGTTCACCCACTATCATTGGTTCAAAAACTGTCACCACTGTGATTTTACCTGTTCCTTCCTTGGGATCCCATGCCACCCTTTCTATAGCATTTTTTAAGCTAGCATCTCCATTTCCTTCCTACATGAAGGTTCACTTGTTTTGGAATGAGCCTTCAGTTTTTGTTTGAAATACACACGGCTACCTTCATTTCTCCTGGCGAATTGTGGTATAGGGCTGCTTATGCTTCTTGTCTGCTGATCTTAATGGTTGCTTTCCCAAAGGCCAATAACATTTTTAATGAATTACTAATTATCTAAAGAGACAGCATTTGATGGTGGAATTCAGTTAGATGAATATATATGCCAGCAGCCAACCACATTAGCTGTAAACTCGAATGATTTGGTAATTCCAGTGACATGAATATTTCTAGATTAGATTTCTACATTATTAAAGAATATGTCTTTATTCCGATCTCAACTTCTGCATCCCTTTTGCCTTACTCCCTTTTTTATACAACTGTATCCCTTCACAAAGATGCCTCGTCCATATAGTTGAATGCTTTTATTAACTCCTTCAGTTGTTCACTCCCCATCTACTATAATTGATGTTGCTTTCCCCAGTACCTCATGCTTTCTTGAACAGTTGCATAATTCAATGATGCTGCCTTTAAATTATACAGCCCCCAGAAAGCAGTCCATCTACTAATATTAAGGTATTGATCCTACTTTAGTTCTCTCTCTATCAATAATCTCATTGGATTATACCCTGTTTTAGTAACAGTTCCTGTAACACTACAAAATACTTGACCAACTAATACGTAAATGAAAGATATTTCCACATGATGGAAATATCTTTAAAGGCCTGATTAGTGGCGTGCTGCAGATATAGTTGTCCTTCTGGAATGTTCTCCCATCACCACAGAGGTCCTGGTGGTTCCAAAGTTCTTCCATTTAAGGATGACAGAGGGACCTGCAATGCTGCAGAAATTGTTTTATACCCTTCCCCAGATCTGTGTCTCAACACAATCCTGTCTCAAAGGTCTACAGCCAATTCCTTGATCTTCATGGCTTGATTTTTGCCCTGACATGCACTGTGGGACCTTATATAGACAGGTGTGTGCCTTTTCAAATCATGTCCAATCAATTTAATTTACCACTGGTGGACTCCAATCAAGTAGTAGAAACATCTCAAGGATAATCAATGGAAACAGGATGAATCTCAGCTCAATTTTGTGTGTCATAGCAAAGGGTCTGAATACTTATGTAAATGTGATATTTCAGTTATTTCTTTTGAATTACTATGCAAAAATTTCTAAACACCTGTTTTCGCTTCTTCATTCTGGAGTAGATTGATGATAAAAAAATAATTTAATCCATTTTAAAATAAGGCTGTAATGTAACAAAATATGGAAAAAGTAAAGGGGTCTGAATACTTTCTGAATGCACTGTATTCTAGTCAAAACTGTTCTGGGGATTATAACTTTTCAGTATTGGGGGCAATTTGTAACTTTTCCTTGAATACCCGAAGAATCTTTCTATATTCTCTGCCCAGTTCTATTTGGCCGATTTCAGTGTCAATGCATATAAAGTCTGGCTGTACCAGCATGATCTTCTGAATAATGGAAATGTCCCATCAATCTTAAAATTATCTTCAAGCCAACATTTCTCCTGCATAACAGAAACTCTTTGTACTAGTTTGAGTGTTGCCTCATTTTTATGTCTCTATCTCATGTTTTCAATGTGAGCACCCAAAATTGTACTTCCTTAGCTGTGTTTAAATTCAATTTTAACCATACAGTATTGTACAGGGAACCGTAACAAGTCCTTCCGCAGTACCTTGTGTTCTTCAGCAGTCTTTGTGAATAGTGTCAAATCATTCATATCAGTTTATCTCTGCTGGAGAATCCTTTTAAGCACCTGGGCACTTGTTGATGGAATATAGATTGTCTATTATGGAACCCCTGTCACTGACATGCCCATTTGTGGCTGACTGTGTGTGTAAGAAGGAACTGCAGATGCTGGTTTAAACCAAAGATAGACACAAAATGCTGGAGTAACTCAGCAGGCAGCATCTCTGGAGAGAAGGAATGAGTGATGTTTCGGGTCGACACCCTTCTTCAGACTAGTCGGGGAAAGGGAAATGAGAGATATAGACAGAGAAGTAGAGAGATATAGAACAAATGAATGAATGATATGCAAAAAAGTGACGATGATAAAGGAAACATTGTCATTGTTAGCTGTTAGCTAGGTGCGAACGAGAAACTGTTGCAACTTGGGTGGGGGAGGGATGGAGAGAGAGGGAATGCAGGAGTTACTTGAAGTTAGAGAAATCAATATTCATACCACGGGGGGTTGCAAACTGCCCAAGCAAAAATATGAGATGCTGCTCCTCCAGTGTGCGTTTAGCTTCACTTTGACAATGGAGGAGGCCTGGCTGATGTCTGAAAGGTGATAGCAAGTTTCTACTGTGTCATTCAGCACAGAAACAGGCCCTTCGGCCCGCCATGTCCACACCACCCTTGCACACTACACTAATCCTATATACCAAATAATTTCTGCTACATCCTGTCGTGTCCGCACCCTCTTCGCATTTCACTGATCATTTCCAATCATCCTGCCCTCTTTGCTTCATCCAGCACCCGATTGTTGCTGTGCATTGCTTGGTTAATTGGTGCTTTGCTCTGCTCAGCTCTCTCGAAGTTCAAAACTATCCGGTTCGCTAGGCCTTCTCAATTCAACTCCGCTTGAACTCCACCCTTTCAGGTCCACCTGAATGCCACCTTTCTGCCTTCCTTTCAGGTCCGCTATCTCCACCCTTTCAGGTCGGCCAGAACTCCACCCTGCTGGATCCACACTCGGTTTACCAGACCCACGTCTGATCAGCCATCCGTCTCTGCGCTTTACTCTGCCGCTCGCTCCCTCAATGTTCTACGTGGACACTGCCTTTTTGGCCTGTTTCTGCTTCACCCTGATGATAGACACAAAATGCTCAATTAACTCAGTGGGGCAGGCATCATCTCTGGATAGAAGGAATGGACCTTAGTAAAGGCAGATCCAAAGTACCTGTTCAACTCATCTGCCATTACCTTGTTCCCCATAATAAATTCACCTTTTTCAGTCTTCAAGGGTCCAACTTTGGTCTTAATTATTTTTTTCCTCTACACATACATAAAGAAGCATTTACTATCCTCCTTTATATGCTTGGCTAGCTTACCTTTGAACCTCATCTTTTCTCCCCGTATTGCCATTTAAGTTATCTTCTGTTGCTCTTTAAACATTACCCAATCCTCTTACTTCCCACTCATCTTTGCTTCGTTGTACTTCTTCTTATTTTTGTACTGTCCCTGACATCCCTTGTCAGCCACGGTCGCCCCTAACTCCCCTTGGAATCTCTCTTCCTCTTTGGAATGAACTGATCCTGCACCTTCTGTATTATTCCCAGAAATACCTGCCATTGTTGTTCCACTGTCATCCCTGCTAGGGTATCTTTCCAATCAACATTGGCCAGCTCCTCCCTCATGGCTCCATGAATCTTAATATCTTTTGACACACAATGGACTTCCATTCCCTTTCTGTTTTTTGGGGGAAATTATATTGCCACTGGAGTTTTAACATTGCTACAAAAATCTCTTCTGGTATTCTCCTGCATTGTTGTTTGCGTCTGACAGATGTCTCCCTTTTTATAATGGTTTTACTCCCCTCCTTTTCTCCAATAAAAAAAGCTCTGTTCCTCACACACACGTTTTCCTGCCAATTCAGCAGTAAGCACAGTCCTTGAATGCCAATCCCCAAGCAATGATCAACTAGATCCATCATTAAACCATTCACATACATACAGCCCGATTCCAATATTCCACCCTTCTTATCCCTGTTCATTAAAAACTATATCAACCATCCTTATGTAGGAAGGGATTTTGATATTGCACCAGCCAGCATATTTCCTGTCAATGAGCGAGTTTGGTATTCCGACTGCGCATGCCCAGGTCATAGGTCACTTGAGAAAAACATTCTCGGCAGCTGAGCTGTTGTGTGTATACAGACCTGCTTTTCATCCGTATTCAGGATCGAACCGGGTCTGTTGAATTGCTACTGGAGTTAGCGACACTATTTCTCCTTTTTCCACTGGTCCGTGCAGAAGTCTCAGCAGTGACAATCTAATGAATCACGGTCCAGTCCCCCTCGGCCTGGGTGTACGGGTTCCATTCTCATTCGGTCTGCTCTCCTGGGTTATACAGGGTTATTATACAGGGGCGAACCATGAACCCCTCTCCTGCAGAACCCCAGGAGGCAGATTTGTGAACAGAGTCTCACTACCATTCCCGAGTGTCCCATCCCTGTCCGGGGGCGGCCGGATATGTCCGGGGTCACTCTGGACTTTCGGGACACCGGCCCAGAGCCTGGCAGCCCCAGTGCTGAGAAGAAGTGCTAACTCCAGCTCAACTCTGCTCCAACTCCCGAGGAAGCTGTTCACCGATGGGCCGGGGAGTGTCAGCTGCACCTCTCGCCTTATCCAGTGGCTGTCGGTTAAGCCCCTCGTTGCCAGTGAAAGCCGAGCACCAGTCATCAACGGGGATACACTCAAAATGCTGCCGTAATTCAGCGGTCAGGCAACATCTCTGGAGAAGTATCTCCACCTGAAACGTCACCTATTCCTTTTCTCCAAAGATGCTGCCTGCCCCGCTGAGTTACTCCAGCATTTTGTGTGTATTTCGGAATACTGAACCTGCTTATTCACATAATGTAGTGTATGTGGCATCCCTGTAGGTTTGGTGTACTCCTCTTTTATCCCCATACTAAGAAATGCACAGTCAATCTTTTGAGACTATTGTCCTCGGGTGGACATCTGTAAAATGGCCGTCCATTTCACTGCAGCCTCAGTCTGTCAACTGACATTTACTTACAGGCTCAATTACATCTTCTGTGGTGACACAGTGGCGTAAGTGTAGAGATGCTGCCTTCAGCGCTAGAGACACAGGTTCAATACTGACTGGAGGTGATGTCTGTGAGGAGAATGTACATTCTCCCCATGACCGAGTGGGTTTTCTCTGTGGGCTCTGGTTTCCTCCCACATTCCAAAGGCATGCAGGTTTGTAGGTTAATTGGCTTCTGTAAATTGTGCCTAGTGTGTAGGGTAGAACTAGTTTATGGGTGATTGCTGGTTAGCATGTATTCCATGAGCTGAAAGGCCTATTTCCACACTGTATATCTAAACTAAACTAAACTAAATCCTCCAAGAGTTGAGCCAGTTGGACTAAGAGATCCAGAGACCCACCCCTCCCAGGATTATTTTGCTATATGTCCTTATTCCTTGCTGCAAACCACATAACTGAGAGTTCTGCAGTTACCTGCACTGATTTTACCTGCTTTGCAACATCACCACTATCTCCCATGCCTGGTTTAGTGTCAGGTTGTGGAGTTGTCATTTAATGTACTGCCCTCTTCCCTTCTTCCACTCATTCTGTTCCTACCCTTTGTCTTCTTTATCCTCTCAAAAGGTGATCACCATCCATGGTGCTAAAGGATCATGCATTCCTTCATCTCCCAAATAAAATACTGATGTTTGTGTACTTACTGCGAGCTAAAAGAGTTCTCAATCATTGGAGGAGATTCTATACTGCTCACTGATTATGATCCAATTCTCTTCCTTGAGTTTCATTACAAATAGGCTGGAATCTACAAACAAACACTACTGGGTATTTTCCCTTTCCCTAAATCTTCTTAGACCCCCTTCGGTCATGGCTGACCAAATGCTTTTATTCAAACCAACAAATACAAAACAGTAACACGATCAGAGAATGCCTATATTGGCATTTTACAAAGAAAGTTCTCAAATTAAAATAATATATTTTTTATCAATATGGGAGTCTCCAGGGTGCCATTCCCTATATGGAGGACGCCTGTGCGAGACTTTATTTAATGTGGGGAGACTGGTGCACAGACAGCCACTCCATGGTCCTTGACCGATCTGGGTTAGGATCCAGTAGCATAGTCCAGGACGACAGGAGGACCATTTTCTGCTGCAGCCTTCATCCGCCTTCCCAGCTGTTGTGTTGCTCCACTAAGGTCAGCCATCATCCCCCGCCTGTTCCACCATTTGAGGTCTTGGTTGGATTGCTCTTTGTCAGATAACTCACCCTCGACCTTACCGCCATGTATGGCCTTACCAGGAGCATAGCTCCAGATGGCATTGCTCTTAGGATCTCAGGTCCACACAAGCTTCTCCACCACGACAAGGTGACAATCCACGGAGAAGCTGAGTCAATACTATTCCAAGATGATTTTAAACATACCTCACCCTGGTGAACACGCAGATTTCCCTCGTATACAGATGGTCAATCATATCCATAGTGTGTAGGAAGGAACTACAGATGCTGGTTCATACTGAAGATGGACACAAAATGCTGGAGTAACTCAGCAGGTGAGGTAGAATCTATGGTGCGAAGGAAATAGGCAACGTTTCAGGTCGAGACCCTTCTTCAGACTCAACGGGTCGGGCATGTCCCTTCTTCAGCGGGTCAGGCATCAACCATGGAAAAAAGGAATAGGTGAAGAAAGGTCGCGACTCGAAACATCACCTATTCCCTTTCTCCAGAGTGCTGTCTGACCCACTAAGTTACTCCAGCATTGTGTGCCCATGTCCACAATTTTGTTGACCTGTACACTACTTCTTTATAAGTTGAATATTACACCTGTGACAGTTCAATTGACACAATCACGCCCATGCATCCCCCTTCCCCTGAATATAATCTTTATCCTTAATCTTGTTATTTGCTGTAAATCCATCGTTGCTTTCATTCTGTGAAAATTAGTCACTGAAAATTATTTATCTGTGAACATTAGTCATTGTCCTCTGAAGGTAATAATATTTGATGTTTGATCATTATCAAACAAGCGTTTGTAATGGGTTTGTCAATATTTTCTAAGACTGGTAAATGGATTTCACTCGAACAACAACTGTGCATTAATATTTCCGAGGACGTTTGGACATAAATTCAGACTTGGTGGAACTAGGTTGTCACTTCACCGTGGATTTGAAAGTCAGGTGGACAGCCAAAACAAAGAGCAGAGAAAAGATTTGCAGACTGTTAGATTTACACAGATCACTGTTATGTCGCGGGTTTAATTTTTAACTTGTAAAGTAGTATACTCCATTTAGTCCTTTGTGTTAGTGTACAGACAATCCTGTTTGCTATTCTGTATGAATAACTGCATTCCTGTCTACTCTTTATAAATTGCCAAGAACTCATGTAAATGTTGCATTGATTCCTTATTAGATGCTGAGAATGGAACTGGCCCAATGTTACGTGTGAAGGCCACAAGACCATTGTTACATTACAGAAGCATGGTCACTTTAAGGTCAGTTTTCTTTTAGTTCACTTTGCTTTTGTTGCAGCTTTGACTGTAATATATAGACACGATTGGAAGACTAAGCTGGTACCATCAATTGATCAAGTCAAACAAACTGAATAGTTTGACAAGTTGAAGATTTGGAGACAAACAATGCTAGAATGTTGAGCATGGAAACAAATGGATGGTGGACCTCAATGGTGCAGGTAGCATATGTGAAGGGAAATGGACAGATGAAGTTTCAGGTCTGGATATTTAATCAGTATGAAGAAGGGTCCTGACCTAAAATGTCATCGGTCCCATTTTCCTCCACAGTTGCTGCCTGACCTGCTGAGTTTCTCCAGCGGTATGTTTTTTATGCTTAAAGATTTGAGGGATACATTTCCATGATTTTATCTTGCTTGACATATATCTTCGGCAGTAAAGTCAGAAATTACCAAGCTATAGCTATGATAGAAACAATCTATATTTCCTTTTTTTTATTCTCGTGGTTGTTTCTTCCACCTTTTTAATCTCTCACTATCATCGGCTATATGCATGCCATCACAATATGGTAATGTGCATCCAAGGAGATCTAAGATGAAATCTTCCGAATAATTGCTCAACAACTTTCCCCAATATTGACTGAAAATTGTTTGACATTTCAAAATGTCAAGGAAGTAGCACGATTAATATGCTACTGACCATGGAACTAATTATTTCAATACCTCAGGAATAAACAATTCTATCCATTCTATGACAACGGTAATTTTTGTGGTGTTCATGTGGAAAAAACATTGTAGCTCTCTGATTGAAGAAAAAAAAGCTTTTCTACTAATTGTTACCAAATACTTTTCAAAATATAGGGAAAAGGGACCATCAGATAAGATCAAGCAGTACCAACAAAGGACAGTCAGAAGCTTACTTACCAGAAAACACTGCAGTCAGTCAACCTCTGTGGATTGTGACAGCAGCCTCGCTCTTGTATGTCGATCTGATTCCTTTAACTGGCTGACAGGCCAGGTGGGGCTAATCCTCGGCATCATTGTCGGCCTACTCCCTATTGAACACATGCGTTCTCGTGAGAGGGGAGAGTACAAAGTAAAGTGCCTGTCCCACTTGGGTGTCATTTGCGCTTCACTCAGGTGACGCGCGAGGATTTTGTGAATCCCAAAATCCTCGGGCGCTGCGCGCTGCCGCGCGTCAGTGCCTACGCCACCTCGTCTCACCAAGCGCCATACGCGCGTAATGCACGCCATGCGCTCACCGTGTGTCGTGACGCTTAAATTATGTTGCATAAATGATGCGCAAATAACGCCCAAGTGGGACAGGCTCTTAAGGGAGACAAAGTGGAGTGCTTCTTTGGCAACTGTGTTCCCCCCTGTTGCAGGTTTGAGGAAGACTGAGCCACTGGGACAAACTTGAGACCACCAGTACCACTGTGTGGACAAGACTGGACTGCTGGGAAAGAAGCCCTGGACAGCCAGAACCTCTATCTGTGGTGAAGACTGACTGGCCAGTGCCCACAGACAATGAGGGACTGCACCTAAACTGCCAGGATAATCCAGAAACTGCCATCATTGCTTCTTCAAGCCCAAACCTAAGCCACCAGGAAGAAACCTGTATTCTCTGCATCTTCTTTTGAGGCAAGGGTGAACTGGAGGAAGAAGCCTGAGATTGCCAGGGTGCTGCTGGGACAAGCCTGAGATAGCCAGGGTGATCGCACATTTGCTTTGTAGGTGAGTGATAGTGTCCCCATATAGTTCTGGACTTTCATTTCACTGTAAATAAAATATATCACATGAGTTTACCCTACTCTGGGTGTTGGTGTGGTCACTGCTGAACCCAGCGTTATGCCCCCAATGCCACAGGAGGCAGAAACAGAATGTTTTAGATCAATAATCTTTCAGTTCAGTTAGAGATGTTAAAACAGAAAATGTCAGCAACATTCAGTCAGTTAAGTAGCAACTGTGTAGTGATCAACTCCAAATTTGCCAATGATACAACTATTGTTGACCTAACCAGGATTGGTGAT
Organism: Okamejei kenojei; assembly: GCA_035221665.1. Taxonomy (NCBI): domain Eukaryota; kingdom Metazoa; phylum Chordata; class Chondrichthyes; order Rajiformes; family Rajidae; genus Okamejei; species Okamejei kenojei. The sequence continues at coordinate 22,554,420 of CM069141.1, read as the reverse complement.
GCGTCAGCATTCAGGAGAGAAATAGAACACCTAGTTGAGTGGTGCCACAACAATAATCTCTCACTCAACATCTACAAAAACAAGGAACCAAACATTCATTTCAGAAAGGGGAAGTTGGAAGATTATGTGCCTATTTTCATTGTCAATTTTTTGGATGTTAACATCTCGAACCTGGCCTGGGACCAGTATGTAGATCTAATGTAATTGATGTACTATAGAAAGTATCCTGACTGGTTGCATCATGGCCTGGTACTGCAATTCCATGGTAGAACTAGTTAGTTCTGCTGTAAACTTGTCCATCTATAATATTAACAAATTCTTTAATCTCTGCACTGAATGCCTGATTTACTGGGAATTTTCAGCATTGACTTGATGTTCCGACTTGCATTTCACAACTTTAATATGAACCTTTGTTTATTTTATTTTATATTTCCTAATTAATATATTACCCAGGCTACTTCAAAAGCATGGGATTATCTCAACAATCCCAACCTCACTCTGTCACAGAGATTCCCTTTGTCCTTCAATTTTTCTGTCATTCTCTCTGCAAATTAATCCCAACTTGTTTCCTCTGAGGTAGGTTGAATGGTCAGGACTACACCATAGTTGCGGGAGGACTGTCCAGTAGTCTGATAACAGCAGGGAATCAATATTAAGGTAATCTTGTAATCCTAAATCTGGTGCTCCAAGTACCAGCCTGACTTCCATTCCAATTCTTCCCTGATTGATTAATTATTATTAAGAACCAGTTGGAGAGGCAATGTAAAAGAGCTTTATCTTTTGTCATTTACTCTAAACGCAATTGATTATTAATTGTCATCACACACACCCCGCAATGCAGTATCACAATTAAATCTATGGGGCATGAGTGCCCAGCTGAATACAATTGGTGATTAACAATTTCAAGCATTGAGCTCTAGTGACCAAAGATGAATTTTTGCACCAAGTGTAGAGCGTAGAACAAGTTAAAAATAGAAAAAAGGAAGTTTAAGCAAAAAAAGGGTGAGGCAATGGTGCAAAACCTGATGATGGCAGGCACAAGGACTGATGTCTGTGGGAGGCTTAACATGAAGGCAGCAATAAAACTGAATATACTGTATGAGAGAATATGAGCAAGATAGAGCATGCTAACACAACACAGATAATGACATGAGTATGCGCTGCCAACAAACACCTTCTTCTAATTTATTTATGTACATCCAAGGAAGTGTATCATTCAGTTGACATAATGCATAATTGGAAAAGGTTTCTCACCATTTCAATCTGTTATGTACCCTGGAATAATGCAAAAGGAAGAAATGCCATCAAACACAAATAAGTGGCAGTTTACGGGTTACTTTTGAATCAAAGTCTACTCAGAAAAGAATTAAATGAATCTCTTGTTATTTCTCTGCTTATAGCTCACTGAAACTGGGGATTTATGGAGCAAAAATAAGATGTTCTATGCAAATGCATTGAAAAATTATGCAAGAACCATCATTATATGTACACAATAGCCAAATAGCATTATAAATATTATGCAAAATTTCCTCCGTGTCAAAACTAGTAATTTACAGCAGATAATCTTCAGGATAGATTGGATTTATAATTTTTTCTGTAGTTACATTGAGGTTCTCAGTAAGAAATGTTGCTTAATGTAAATCTGTAATATGTATGAATATTGTATAGTAGCTGCTTGCAGTGTAGCTGCTTGCAGTGCAGCTGCTGCTGCTGGCGCCGACGATGGCTGCCATGGCATACTGCTCTTTGTTTTGTATGAGTTTTGTTCGTTTGTGATGTCTGTGAAAACCCTACAAAGATTACTTTCACGAGACAGGTACTCATAGGCGTCGGACATACGGTATCACCAAACATCGTTCCGGATTTCTCTCGCTCGCTGGATTATTTGGACATATTCGTCGGCGGGACTGTGGCTGCGTTCAAGGACTTGAGACGGAGGAAGACCCATGGGAAGCACTCTGGAGCGCTCACCTGACTCCGGCGACGAGGATCACGCACACCACTCTCGTGCATATACCTGGCAAACGTATGTTCTCTCAATAACTAAGTGGACGAACTGCAACTCCTGCGCCGGACAAACAAGGACTTCTCTCGAGCCGCTGCCCTGGGCTTCACTGGGACCTGGCTGTGTGAATCGACCCCAGACAGCGCTCTGGAACTGGCTGGCTTCCAACATCACAGAGTGGATCGTGGTGGAAGCAGCAGGGAAATCAAGATGCATTGGAATAGTGTTCTATACCAAACAGGACTGGTGCAGCAACATCACGGTACTGTCAAACATCTGCTCTCCCAACCTAGAATCCTTCTTTATAAACTGCAAACCCTTCTACTCTCTGAGGGAATTTAACTCCTTTATTCTCGCTGGGGTTTACATCCCCCCCATGCCTGCGTACATGAGGCGCAAACGCAACTCGCTGACCAGATAATGCGGGTAGAGAATGACTTCCCGGACTCCATGGTCATTGTTTTAGGGAACTTTAACAAAGTTAACCTCAGCCGTGAGTGACCTTCCAAAGTACAGACTTCAGGTTACCTGCCCCACCAGAAGGGAGGGAACACTTGACCAATGTTACACGTCAATCAAGAACGCATATCGCTCTGTTCCCCGGGCGGGTCTCGGTCTATCTGATCATTGTCTAGTTCACCTTATTCCGACCTACAGGCAGAAACTAAAATCTGTGGTCAGAACAACGAAATGGTGGGCAAGCGAGGGCATTGAGAACGTACAATCCTGCTTTGACTGCACAAATTGGTGTGAGTATTTAAATCTTGACTGTCCTATTACAGTCAGCCACCAAGCATGACATCCAGAGGCTGTAGCAAATCGTTCAATCAGCTGAGAAGGTTATTGGCTGCAACCTTCCCTCCATTGACGAACTGTACACTGCAAGGGCCAGGAAGCGAACGGGTAAGATCATCTCTGACCCCTCTCACCCTCGCCACAAACTCTTTGAATCACTTCCCTCTGGAAGGTGACTACGGACTGTCAAGCCACAGCCAGACATAAAAACTGCTTTTTTCCACGAGTAGTAGCTCTACTCAATTACCAAAAATCTGTAGCCTCCTTTTGCTCTGGTATTTTATTTAATTCACATGTTTAATCAATAATGATTTATTATTTATGTTTCATGTTTTATGTATCATTTCTAACTGTCACTGTATGTCATGTTGTCACTTGCGGGTGGAGTACCAAAGCAAATTCCTTGTATGTGAATACTTGGCCAATAAACTTATTCATTCATTCATTCGTTCTTTGCATGGACAATGAAAATAAGATGTAGAATACCTTTCTCTCAATGAAAGGGTATCAGTCTTCAATATTGTATTTATACTTATTTATTAATTGTACATATTTATAATGGACAGAACAGATGCGAGGAGTTAAATGGATACCACTCGAACATTGGCACGTGACTCACAATGTGCAGTTTACAGAAGTCCAGTATTTCACATCACCACAGCAGCTTATTTTAATGCTGTCAGTTATTTTACATGATTATCGTTTGTTCACACAAATAGCCAAACTATGGAATGGCTATGATTTGCAGCACAAGAACATTGGTGTGGGTATTTAAATCTTGACTGTCTTATTACAAGCCAAATTATTACCCTTAAAAGTGAAGACTGGCATCAGTATTGGTAGATACACTAGAACTTAATCTGCCATGAAAACTACAAAATGTTGGCTCAGTGGGGATTAAAAATAAGCACAAATAATTTCTAGTAACTCTAGACTGAGGGAAAAGACAATTCTGGATTTGGTATTGTCTAACAAACTGGATTTGATGTGGGAGCTTAAGGTAAAGGAACGCCTAGGACGTAGTGACCATAAAATGATAAAATTCAACCTGCACTTTGAGAGGGAGAAGATGAAAGCAGATGCATCGGTATTTCTGTTGAGTAAAGATGATTACAGAGGCATGAGGGAATTGATTGAAAAGGGACCTTAGCAAGTATGACGGTGGAGTAGGAATGGCAGGAGTATGTGGGAATAATTCAGAAGACATATGACCTTTTCATCCCAAAGAGGAAGAAAGATTCTAACTTCTGTAGAGTAAAGACAGCATAAAACTAAAGGAGAAGGCATATAATATTGCAAAAATTAGTTGGAAGCTAGACGATTGGGAAGTTTATATAAAAAAAAACAACAGAAGGTAACTAAAAGGGTAATACTGGGCAAAAAGATGAAATATGAAGTTAAGCTAGCCAATAATATAAACGAGGATAGCAAATATTTATTTTATTCAGATACATAAAGAGCATGAGAGAGGCGAGTGGACACTGGACCACTGGAAAACGATGCTGGGGAAGTGATAATGGGGAATAAAGAAATAGTGGAGGAATTGAATATGTTTTTTTCTGTCTTCTTAGCAGAGGACACCAACACCATGTCGGAGAATCAGGGGGAGAAGTTAATGGAGTGGCTATTACTAAGGAGAAGGTGCTTGGGAAGTTGAAAGGCCTGAAGGTGGATAAGTCACCTGGACAAGATGAACTACACCCCAGGATTCTGAAAGAGGTGGCTTTAGAGATTGTGGAGTCATTAGTGATGATCTTTCAAGAATCACTAGAGTCAGTAGTGGTTCCAGAGGACTGGAAGATTGCAAAGTTACTCCTCTGAAGCAAAAGAGGGGAAACTATAGGCTGGTTAGCCTGACGTCAGTGGTTGGTAAATTTTTTAGGGTCCATTATGAAGGTTTTGCAAAACGCCTTAGGCAAAGTCCGCATGTGAGGCTGCTAAGGAAGATGAAAGCCCATGGTATTAGAAGGAAGATACTAGCATAGATAGAAGGTTTGTTGAATAGCAAAAGGCAAAGTGGGAATAAAGGGGACTTTTTTAGGATAGCTGCCAGGGACTAGTGATGTTCCATAAGGGTTGGTGTTGGCGCTGCTACACATATCGTTGTATATCAATAATTTGGATGAGAAAATTGAAGGCTTTGTGGCCATGTTTGAGGATGATATTAAGAAAGATGGAGGAGCAAGTAGTGTAGAGGAAACAGGGACTATGCAGAAGGACTTGGACAGGTTGGGAGACTAGGCAAAGAAGAAACAGATGGAATATAACGTAGCAAAGTGTGCAGTCATGCATTTTGGTAGCAGGAGTAAAGGCAAAGACTATTTTCTAAATGACTAGAGGATTCAGAAATCTGTGCAAAGGGTTAAGGAGTGTTCCAAAGAATTCCCAAAAGGTTAATTTGCAAGATGAATCTGTAGAATGGAACGCAAATGTTAGCGTTTACTTCAATAAGATTGGAATATATAAATAGTGATGTAATGCTGAGGATTTATAAACCTCTGGTCAGCCCACATTTGGAGTATTATGAGCAGCATTGGGCCCCATATCTGAGAAAGGATGTGTTGGCATTGGAGAGAGTCCAGTGGAGGCTTATGAGAATAATCCTGGGGATAATTGAGTTAACACGTTGTAGATGATATGTGTGTACACCTTTAATAGTAGTGACGAAGCCCTTGCTAACCACACCCCCTCCAGCCAGTATAATTGTGACCTTCCCACCCTTAGCTCTCTCTCTAGTGTCCGTGACAGACCACGTACAGCTAGGACAGTGATGTGTGTGTACGTTTAATAAAGTAGTAGTAAAGATTCATGTGTGTATGCCTGTACTCTTTACACACGTGATGAGGGCCTGTACTCGCTGGAGTTTAGAAAGATGAGGAGGGACCTAATTGAAACTTACTGAGTAGTGAAAGGCCTGGATAGAGTGAATGTGGAGAGAATGTTTCTACCAGTGGGAGAGTCTAGTTCCAGAGGACATGGCCTCAGAACAAAAGGACAAACTTTTAGAAAGGAGATGAGGAGGAATTTCTTTAGTCAGAGCCTGGTGAATCTGTGGAATACATTGCTATTGACGGCTATGGAGCCAAGTCATTGGGTATTTTTAAGGTGGAGATTAACAGATACCTGGTTAATAAGGGTGTGAAGGGCACTGGGGAGAAGGGAGAAGAATGGGGTTGAGAGGGATAGAAACACCCTGTCCCGTGTACACCCTATCCTAGTCTGGCTTCCAAAATGCAACATCTTGTATTTTTCAGGAAATGTTTTAGGACATGCACAGTGGTGCAGCGGTAGAGTTGCTGCCTTACAACGAGAGAGACCTGCATTCAAGTCTGACCATGGGTTCTGCCTGTATGGAGTTTGCACTTCTCTCTGTGACCACATGGGTTTTCACCAGGTGCTCCGGTTTCCTCGCACACTCCAAAAATGTACAGATTTGTAGGTAAATTGGCTTGGGTAATAATTAAAAATCATCCCTATTGTGTAGTATAATGTTAGTGTACGGGGGATCGCTGGTCGGCGTGGGCAAAAGGACCTGTTTCTGTACTGTATTTCTAAAACTAAAACTAAGTTGCAACAAAATTCTAAAACACTCTTCTTTGCATCACAATCCCTTCATTCACTAAATAATTGTAACTAATCAGGATTTGTGTCTGACATATAAATGTCCCATTATAACCTCTCTCATTTAACACATTTGCATGCTCCCACTCCAAGTTTCCTTGTGTCTTTGCTATGTGGGAGGAATTCCAAACATCTGGATGATGCCACTGTGCCACAGATGTTCACACTGATTTATCCGTCTCTTCCCACTGTCCACACACTACAACTGTAGGGCGACACAAAGCATACGGTATTAGGGGTTCAGTATTGATGTGGATAGAGAACTGGCTGGCAAACAGGAAGCAAAGAGTAGGAGTAAACGGGTCCTTTTCACAATGGCAGGCAGTAACTAGTGGGGTACCGCAGGGCTCAGTGCTGGGACCCCAGCTATTTACAATATATATTAATGATCTGGATGAGGGAATTGAAGGCAATATCTCCAAGTTTGCGGATGACACTAAGCTGGGGGGCAGTGTTCGCTGTGAGGAGGATGCTAGGAGACTGCAAGGTGACTTGGATAGGCTGGGTGAGTGGGCAAATGTTTGGCAGATGCAGTATAATGTGGATAAATGTGAGGTTATCCACTTTGGTGGCAAAAACAGGAAAGCAGACTATTATTTAAATGGTGGCCGATTAGGAAAAGGGGAGATGCAGCGAGACCTGGGTGTCATGGTGCACCAGTCATTGAAAGTAGGCATGCAGGTGCAGCAGGCAGTGAAAAAAGCGAATGGTATGTTAGCTTTCATAGTAAAAGGATTTGAGTACAGGAGCAGGGAGGTTCTACTTCAGTTGTACAGGGTCTTGGTGAGACCACACCTGGAGTATTGCGTGCAGTTTTGGTCTCCAAATCTGAGGAAGGACATTATTGCCATAGAGGGAGTGCAGAGAAGGTTCATCAGACTGATTCCTGGGATGTCAGGACTGTCTTATGAAGAAAGACTGGATAGACTCGGTTTATACTCTCTGGAATTTAGGAGATTAAGAGGGGATCTTATAGAAACTTACAAAATTCTTAAGGGGTTGGACAGGCTAGATGCAGGAAGATTGTTCCCGATGTTGGGGAAGTCCAGGACAAGGGGTCACAGCTTAAGGATAAGGGGGAAATCCTTTAAGACCGAGATGAGAAAGACTTTCTTCACACAGAGAGTGGTGAGTCTCTGGAACTCTCTGCCACAGAGGGTAGTTGAGGCCAGTTCATTGGCTATATTTAAGAGTGAGTTGGATGTGGCCCTTGTGGCTAAGGGGATCAGAGGGTATGGAGAGAAGGCAGGTACGGGATACTGAGTTGGATGATCAGCCATGATCATATTGAATGGCGGTGCAGGCTCGAAGGGCTGAATGGCCTACTCCTGCACCTAATTTCTATGTTTCTATGTTTCTAGGACACGGTGGCACAGCAGTAGAGTTGCTGTCATACGGGTTCAATCCTGACTACGGGTGCTGCCTGTTCAGAGTTTGTACATTCTGACCGTGACCAGCGTGGGATTTCTCCGGTTTCCTCTCACTCTTCAAAGACGTACATCTCCTGTTCCTCTGGTCAGTTGATTGGTGACCCCCTCCCCTATCCTGCTCTGTAATTACAATTGTAATTGGGGGCAAAGTTGGATTCATGGAAGGTGGTCTTGGAGGGAGGATGCTCCTTAAACTGCGGAGCATCTTGGAAAATACAGATCACCCCCTCCAAGACACACTAGTCAACCTGAGGAGTACCTTCAGCAACAGACTGGTTCCACCAAGATGCAGTACAGAACGCCACTGGTGATCCTTCTTTACTGTGGCTATCAAACTGTACAACTCTTTTCCCTTCTATCATGGGGTAGACTGACACCCCTCCCCCCCCCCACCCCCTATACCCCCTCCCCCATCCCCCTCCCCCCCCAAAACAAAATCTTTGCACATTTCCAAACCTTTCCACTCATCACTTTAATTTCATGTTTCATGTATCTTGTGTTTTTATGACTGTTGGCAGATCAATTTCCCTCCTGGGATAAATAAAGTTCTATCGTATCGTATCATATCGTAACTGATGGAGATTCACTGTGAAGCATTCTTACTGATGTGCAGACATCTTTCACACGCTTACCTAGACAATAATATTTCATACTCTATTAGTGTGTCAAATATAATCTATTACCGTCGGATTGCCCCAAAAACATTGTAAAATTGGATTAAGATATATTAAGAACAGGGAAACCAAATGCCTGCGTTCTCAGCAGGAGCTGTTTGAAAAGCTTGCAGCTGCCAAATCATTGCCATTCTGACCATGGACAGAACTTAAAGGTATTTTCTCTATGGCAGCTATAGAATAGTTGCATAAAAAGGTTACCATGGAAATGAGCAAAACCATGGACATGGAGAAACACAGAGATTTTCTTTGTTTGCGTGGGAAGCCCACTGATTAAGCCCTTTGCCACCAGTAACTACTTGCCACTGCGAGGTGTGAGATGATGAAGGGGGCAGAGAACACAGCTCTGATGTGATATTTTAAACCAGCTGTAAACACTGCAGGGACAATCAATAATGCAGTTTCTATTATCCTGACCATTGAACACAGAGGCTGGCAAACGCCATGTGCAAGAACATCAATGTCACAGCGTGGATCCTTTCATTGATGTCATTACCATTGTGAGTGAGATGTGTTTCTGCTTTTTGATGGAGTTCAATAAAGAGTTCAATCAATTGCAGCGAATAGTGGAGGCAGCCCAGACCATCACGCTAACCAACCAACCTCCCTTCCATTGAGTTGCTGCCTCGGCAATGCCAGCAGCATAATCAAGGATGAGTTGCACCATGACCATTCGCTCACCTCCAGATTCAGGGACAGTTTCTTCCCATCAGGCAACTGAATCATCCTACCATAATTGGAGAGCAGTCCTGAACTATCTACCTCATTGGTGACCCTCAGACTATCTTTGATTGGTCTTTACTGGCTTTACCTTGCACTAAACATTATTCCCTTATCATGTATCTGTGCACTGTAAATGGCTCGATTGTATTCATGTATTGTCTTTCCGCTGACTGATTAGCATGCAACAAAAGCAATTCACTGTACCTCGGTACACGTGACAATAAACTAAACGTAACTGAACTACAGGTCATAAACTGGAGCTTTTGGTTGGATTCTGCATGAATTGTAAAGTCATTAGTTCAATGCTTCAATGTTTCTTTCTTGTCACGTTGCACAGCACAGTGAACTTCTTTTGCATAACCATAGTCACCACAATTTTGGCATGTTGTAACAAAATATAAGAAAAAAAACAGGATACACAAAAGTCCAAAGTGCAAAGTCCAGTCCATGTATTGGAAGTCCTGGAGCTCCCAGATCTAGGTAAGCCTTGGTAAGCCCGACCCGACATCCCTCTCCTCTGCTGACTGCCTCTGTGTCCAGGGGTGCCTCCTGCAGCCAATCTTGAAGGTGCTGGAGGTAATACCCCAGCCCCTCTCCTATCAGTTCTCTCCTCGTGTCCATCGCTGCCAGTGGCTCCCTCCTCGACTATCTGGTCTTCTGGTTTCTGAGCTTCCCCAGCACATGGCCGTTGGGTCTTCATTCTTGGCAGCAGATGGGTCTTTCCACAGCTATTACTGGGAAAACATTAAAGGCAACAAGAGGGTAACGCATGAAGTGGGACATAAAAACAGAAAAATGCTGAAAAAAAAAGTAGCTTAGACAGCCTCTGTGGAAATGAAAGCACGGACAGTCTTTCAGGCACGAGACCCTTTGTGAAACATGACAAACTGCGTATTCCGAGCATCGTTCATTTTGATTTCACACTTTCAGCATCTGCAGTTTTAATTGATTTTCAAGAAATCAATTTGATGGGTATAATTTCAGAAAACACATTAGCACGATTCAACCAACATAACAATTTTCCACATGAAAACCAGGCAATAATAGACCAATTTTCAGGCTTTTGTTCCATATTGATGTCTGGATTAAAGAACCACTCACTGAGCAATCTGGATGGATAGAGCTACAGTACTACTCAGATCTCGTCTGCTTCTCCACCACTTCCCTTTCTATCCACTTCTCCTGCTTTTTTTCTCCCTCCCATTCATGCTGTGTTTGCACTGGAATGCCTCGTAGTGCATTCATATCTGGCAGTAACTGCTTTATGAAGGGTACTTGAGCTTGTCAAAGATCTTTACCACATGAACTAATTCCCTCTAAACTAAAGGGCCTGTCCCACTTACGTGTCCTTGGCACGCAAATTATGCGACCTTGTGGACGCGTTGAGGCGCACGGGCATTATATGGCCACGCGGGGCCTGTCCCACTGAGAAGTGCGGAGGGGTATGTAGTTGTGCGTGACATCGCGCGGGGCTCCGAAATTTTTGTAGCGAACTAAATCTTTGCGCGCCCATGGCCTGTCACGGAACTGACGGCCAAAGTGGGACAGGCCCAAGACCCTGGCGTGGCACAACATCTCACCTCTAACAACAGCAGAAGCAGGCAAACGATCGCCGAGCTCGGCCTGGGGCTCACAGCCATTGTGGTCCGGATCCTCCCCCACTTCTACTCCCAGAGCGTGGCCAAGAAAATTGAAGATAGACACAAAATGCTGGTGTAACGCAGCGGGACTGACAGCATCTCTGGAGAGAAGCAATGGGTGACGTTTCGGGTCAAGACCCTTCTTTCAGACTGAAGAAGGGTCTCGACCCAAAACATCACCCATTGCTTCTCTCCAGAGATGCTGCTGGTCCCGCTGACTTACTCTGGCATTTTGCATCCTTCTTCAAATTATGTCACGCGCTCCAGACGACTGTGCGTACGCATGAATTCGCGTGCGACCTTCGCAGGACCGTCGTGGCTCAATGCGACCATGAGGTCGCGCAATTTGCGTGTCAAGGACACGTAAGTGGGACAGGCCCTTAAGACTCCAAACAACGCTACAACAAGCACAAAACACTACAGAACTGTAGCAAGAGCCGAGAGAAATCAATTGGCCATAAATCCAAATATGGTCTTTCTTCCTTATCAAGCGTGTGGTCCTTCCAGCTGCAAGGGTCAAAATATATAAAAAGAGGCAAGAGGTAGAAGGTGGAACCCCAAGAGGCAAGTATGGTGTCAAATAAAAGTTGCACTGACATTGTAATCTGTCCACTTGGAGTGGACAGCTGCATCAAAAGCCAATTCACTTGGCATTCGTATCAGTGAGATATGAGCAGCATGACAACTTTTAAAAATCATTATCCATTTAACAAAATCAATGTAGGTATATGTCTTCTTGAGAATTCAGGTGTTTCGGAAATGTGCCTGAACTGACTGTCTTTGATTCTCAATTGACCAGCATGATAAGGATTAGCATTTTCTTCAATTTCTTACGATTTGGTTTGCATAATATCCTCAAACATAACTTTTAACCTTTCTGAGAATACCGAGAACTGAGAATAAAGAGCTGGATATGAGACAGATCTCAATTGTTGATTTATTTCACAAGATCATAATTCACTGTGAAATGGTACTGTGGTCCAGTCAAATGACTTGGAATGTTTTCATTCAATTTATATTGAATTATTATCAATCTCTGTGCATATAAAACACGTGTCTGTTTGAGCATTACATTGACTGAGGTCAATATTTTCAGGAGGATGCTGCTGAGAAAATCAGATTATAAATGTGTTTCTTAATGAGGTTTTTATAACAACAAAAATCAGCATGGTGGCATAGCTGTAGAGTTACTGTCTCACAGCGACAGATACCCAGGTTAGATCCCGACTACTGATGCTTGTCTGTATGGAGTTTGTACGTTCTCCCCGTGACCTCTGAGATCTTCGGTTTCCTCCCACACTCCAAAGACGTACAGATTTGTATGTTAATTGGCTTGGTGTAAATGTAAATTGTCCCTAGCGTGTGTAGGATAGTGTTAGTGTGTGGGGATCGTGGGTCGGTGCGGACGCGGTGGGCCGAAGGGCCTGTTTCCGCCCTGTATCTCTAAACTAAACTAAACTAAAAATCAACCATATACAATATATTCAAATATATTAAATGTGATATTATACACAGTTTTTGGGAGCTTGCACAATATTTACGGAATCAGCATCTCGCAGAGCATGGATTGAAGTTCACTATGATTGCAATCTTGCAGTGGAGACGTTATTCTGTGGGGCCTGTTACAAGTTGCGATTGTGAGGATTGTTGTTTCTGATATGACAGTGGGCTGCAAAAGCTGTGTCTCTGTGAAGTCTAGTACAAAGACATTTCCAAAGTAGCTGTGAACAGTGAGTTATCAGCCAGCTGGGCAACAATTTAACCCCTACTGCTCTCATATTGGACAGTTGTATTCAACAGGAATCAATCACCCTATATAGGTAAGGAAGCTTGTTTTTCAGCAATGTATTCTGTGTAAACGGTCTGTGTGAATGTCCAGTGGCTTTTGTCTACTTGTCATGTTCAGGCTTCAGTCCGTTAGTTACAGTTCCATAGTTTCCTTGTTTTGTTAGTTATGATACGTTCAGTTTTTAGTTAAGGTCTGCAGATGTTTTATACTGTGCTCGGATGCCATATAAACATTGTCCTTGAATAAAAAGTTTTAAAAAGGTACTTCTGGACTCAGCAAATCGTTGATCCTACACGTGAATTTGGAGCAGCATGTAAGCGAAACTACAGTGTTGGTCTCAGAAAATGACTTTATTTCCCTGTAGACACGAGGACTCCAGATGCAGGAATCTGGAGCAAAATTGCCTTATTATTGCAGCAAACATTGGTGGAGAAAGAAACAGAACAGTAATTGACTTTTGAAGTCAGTGATAAAAATTGGCTAATTTTTCTCAAAAAATAGTTGCAAGGATTATGTGAGCTATATGATTAACTGTGCATGTTCAAGCAAAACACCAAATTGGTATTGTCTACTCTTTGAAATGATTGCTGATCACACCAGCACATTCCATGCTGATCATTTATTGCATGAACCAGCAAGAATGTTCTGAACATTAATACCACTCCATCTGTTATTTGCACTTTATTAATTTATTAATTAATGTGTGTATTTAAGTATATAACTGTAGTCAATGCCTACTATGTTCTGTTGTGCTATGCAAAGAAAGAATTTCATTGTCCTGTCAGGGACACATGACAATAAACTCTTTTGACATTGACTTTGAATGTGAGTGAGTACAGGTGTCAGAGGTTATGGGGAGAAGGCAGGAGAATGGGGTTAGGAGGGAGAGATAGATCAGCCATGATTGAATAGCTGAGTAGACTTGACGGGCCGAATGGTATAATTCTACTCCTATTTATTTTGACCTTATGACCTTATGACTTGTTCTACTCAAGAATGTGAGTGACTTGTTCTACTTAATGGTGACCAGTACCTGTTAAATGTGAGTGCATTGATGGGAAGGCAGTCATGGTAGTTTTTAATCAAATGTAATTTTGGTCTGTGATATATTGAGCAATGGGGAACAAAAACATTTAAGAGACTTTTCAGGCAATAGAGATTTTGGTGGAGAGAAAGAGTCGGAAAGAAGGGGAGACAATTTGTATTTCAGTAGGGCCAACAAGCAAATATTTAAGAAACAGTAGGAAGTATAGAAAGAAAATAGAAACATTTATATGGAAGTGTTATTTCAGAAACATGCATACAGTGCAGGAGGAAATGTGATCATCAGTAAAATGGTGGATTCATCTTCAAATGGCACATCACATTAAATTAATTAGGGTGGCACAGTGGCACCCCTAGAGCTGCTGCCTCACAGCGCCAGAGATCGGGGTTCAATCCTGAGCTCAGGTGCTGTCTACGTGGAGTTTGTATGTTCTCCCTGTGAATGCGTGGGTTTCCTCTGGATGCTCCAGCTTCCCCCCACATCCAAATGACATGTGGGTTTGTAAGTTAATTGGTCTCCATAAATGTCCCAGTATGTAAGGAGTGGATGCAAAAGTAGGATAACGCAGAACTAGTGGGAATGGTTGGCGTGGTTTCAGTGGCCTGTTTCAATGCTGTATCTCCAAATTAAGTTGAATGCATGACGAGCCTGGTGGCTGATGAATTCACTAAACCCTTATAACACATGTACCAAAAAAAAATATTAATCAGGTCTCAACCCTAAAATTCTGGTTTAGATCACTTTTCCAAACCACTGTTATAAGTGGTCCTCCAACCTCAGCTACTGTATGCGTTGTTCAAGATGTGGACTCAGATACATTGGCAAGACCAAACGTAGACTGGGAGATCGTTGTGCTGAACACTTTCGCTTTCACCTGAACCTACCTGATCTCCCGGTTGCTAAACACTTTAATTTTCCTTCCCATTCCCACACCGAGTTTTCTGTCCCAGCTCTCCTCCTTTGTCAGAGCGAGGCTAAATGCAAATTGGAGGAACAGCATCTCATATTTCGCTTGGGCACCATCTCATATTCCGCTCCCTCTCAATCCCTCCCCCACCCAAATCACACCAGCTTCTCATTTTCATCCAACAAACAGCTAACAATGGCCTGTTTCCTTTATCATCGTTACCTATTTGCATATATTTCATTAATTGTTCTTTATCTCGCTACATCATCGTCCATGTCTCTTGTTTCGCTTTCCTGTGACCTCAGTCTGAAGAAGGATCTAAACGCGAAGTCACCCTTTCCTTCTCTCCAGAGATGCTGCCTGTCCCGCTGAGTTACTCCAGCTTTTCGAGTCTATCCGGTTATAAGACTTGCATCTGTACCTCACGTATTATGTACACAGACAACCGTTCATTTGAGGAAGGACATTCTTGCTATTGAGGGAGTGCAAGTTTAATTCCCGGGATGGTGGGACTGTCATATGCTGATAAAATTGAGCAGCTGGGCTTGTACACTCTGGAGTTTAGAAGGATGAGAGGGAGCTCATTGAACCATATAAGATTGTTAAGGACTTGGACATGCTAGAGGCAGGAAACGTGTTTCTGATGTTGGGGGAGTCCAGAACCAGGAGCCACAGTTTAAGAATAAGGAGTAAGCCATTTAGAACGGAGATGAGGAAACACATTTTCTCACAGAGAGTTGTGAGTCTGTGGAATTCTCTGCCTCAGAGGGTGGTGGAGGCCGGTTCTCTGGATGCTTTCAAGAGAGAGCTAGATAGGGATCTTAAAAATAGCAGAGTCAGGGGATATGGGGAGAAGGCAGGAACGGGGTACTGATTGGGGATAATCAGCCATGATCACATTGAATGGCGGTGCTGGCTCGAAGGCCCGAATGGCCTACTCCTGCACCTATTGTCTATTGTCTATTGCCTATTGTTTAAAGATTCTTCTCTTTCAGGCAATCCATTGAGGTCAAATCTAACTAACTTTTATTTTAGCAGAAAAAACAAAGTGCTGGAGGAACTCAACATGTCAGACAGCATCTGGGAAAGAATAGACAGATGATGTTTCAAGTTGGGACCCTTCTTCTTTTACTCCAGTTCTTTGAGTCCTGTGGTGTTGGATGTGAGATGCAATGGCTCCACCACAAAGAGGATGCTGGAAGAACAGTGGGTGGGCTGTAGGGACTTCTTCCATTGTCTGCAATCACCCTCTGCCCACTGTTGTCAATAAATTTTCAAAGTGCCCAGTATTATACTAACTATTCTTCTCCATTTTAAATATCCATCTAAAAGAATGCTATTGTTTATCAAAGATAGACAGAAAAAGCTGGAGGAACTCAGCGGGACAGACAGCCTCTCTGGAGAGAAGGAATGGGTGATATCTCCTGTTGAGACCCTTCTTCAGACTAGCTGGAGAATATGGTTGAGAAGGAAAACTAGATCAGCCAATGGTGGAACAGACTCGATGGGCTGAATGGCTTAATTTTGCTCCTTTGTCTGATGATCTAACAGTGGGGTGGCACAGTGGTGCAGCAGTAGCGTTGCCGCCTTGCAGCGGCAGAGATCCTGGTTCAATCCTGACTACAGGTGCTATCTGCATGGTGTTTGCACGTTCTCCCTGTGACCTTGTGGGAGTTCTTCAGGTGCTCCGGGTTCCTCCCATGCTCCAAAGATGTACATATTTGTAAGATAATTGGCTATGGTAAAATTGTAAATTGTCCCTAGTGTGCAGGATAGTGTAAGTGTATGGGGTGATTGCTGCTTGGCACGGATTCGGTCAGCCAAAGGGCCTGTTTTCTCACTGTGTCTCTAAAGCAGTTGTATAAATCACAGTGTGAATAAACTAAGCAGAATGTATTATACCACTATTCTAAACTGATTATTCTAATCTGTATTACACTACAGCATTAAAATTTATCAATTTTATCAACATGCTATCATTTGTTTCCATTTCCTTGCAAATGTGTCATTACAAGTTGGATCTTTGCTTTCTCCCCATTAACATTCTCTCGACAGAAACTGTATTCCAGTTTTTCTCCATTTTTATTTTAAGTTTCCAACATCCATAGTGCCTTTTCTCCTAAGTGCCAAATAAAGAATGTTTAATAATGAAGGCATACTGTTAACACATCTAATTGTTTTCATTTGTGAAGTGCTTTGCCAGGTTTGAAAAGGCATATATTAAATCTTGCTTTCTTTTAAGTCTTAGTTAATGGCAAGCAGTCTCATTGACACTGAAAACTTAGTTTCATTGCTTTAGATTTTTGCATCTGATATTAAAATGTGAACATCTGATGCCTCAACGTCCATTGCAGTATCCATCACTATTTAGGCATCTGTTCTTTTAATCATACTTCTGTTGCTCACTGTAGCACACCATCAGTCCTCAGCCATCATGTATTACAGGAGTCCAGCAAATCATCCATCAATAGATCACAGGGATGCTGATGTCCCTCCCGGGAATTGTAATGGACATGGAACCTATTGAACTCTCCGCAACTCTGCGCAACCAGCTAAACCAAGATGTTTCTGCTTTTGGCCAGACTTGTTTGAATTCATCATGCAATGGCATTTGGTGTCTCCTCTAGTTAGGTTAGTGGCACAGCGCAGACACGGGCCCTTCGGACCACCGAGTCGGGGCTGACCAGCGATTCCCATACACTAGTACTATCCTACACACTAGGGACAATGGAAGAAATAGAAGGGAATTGTTTCTTTACCTGGAATGACTATTCCCTGGATGATGTGAAGGAAATAAATAAATGGATGATCAGTTCTAAAGAATGCTTTGGAATGAGCTGTGAGGAGTAAAGGGATTCGTGAAAATGGAGGAACGGTTCAGGATGTAAAGCAAGAATGGCTCTTTGAATTGCTAAAAGAGAAGAGGAGGACGATGCAGTTAGTGAAATCATGTAGAAACAGGAATTGAATGTGAGGACACAAATTTTATTTCGGAGTCACTTGAGTGACTTCGTGAAGACCCCGCCAGCACGCATGCGCGGCATATCGTAGCGCGCATTTGCATCGGCAGGCTGGGGGGGGGGAGTGCGCTCTCTCCTCCAGCTCCTTCATAAGGGCCGGCAGGTAAGTACTTACCTTCACTCCACAGGATGGAGGGGGCCGGGCCGGGAGAAAGCTGCACTACAGGGGAGCCCTACAGCTGTGCTCCACCACGTACCACTGCCAGGGACATCTGCCGTAGTGCAGTCTGGCAATACCACTGCTGCGTCGAGCAGGCCTGCAGGAGCAGGTGCCGTCGGCAAAACACCCCGTCAGGCTGCGGTCAAGGGCGGAGGTGGCAGCAGTAGACGGTCGGTCAGCTCAGCTCTGGGAGCGGCCGACCATGCGCCTCCATGCCAAAAATTGGGCGATTGTGGAGGTAAGCGTGCACGGACTCCGGGGAGCCAGGTTCCTGGGGCCAGCGCCGATCCAACTCACCTGCCTTCGTATCAGACAGGTGGGCCGCCACAGTCTGGAAGAAGACAGACTAGCGAAGAGTCCGTGCGGGAGTCGTATGAGTCTACTCGGGCGGTAGGCCACGACGACTTGCCATTGGACCCTAGACAGCACCTTACGGAGGTGTGGTCCGATGGTGGAAGCCCCAGTGATTTCGCAGGGCCTGGGGAAGTCGGCTTGTCCGCTGCACATAGCAGGGATGGTCGCATAGAGCGGTTGGAGCTCTTAGTGGAGCAACTCCTCCAGCGGGACCGGGACCGGGAAGAACGGGACTCATGGGCATCCACAAGCCGTGCAAGGAGTCCTCTCAGTATCTCGTCGTCATCACCAGCCAGAAGTGCTAGCAGTTGCCCAGCCGCTGTATTTGAAGATGACCCGGGACAGCCAGTGACCGCTGAGCCAGAGCATGAGGAGGATAGGCTGGATGTGGTGGGCAAGTTTGCCGTAACTACACAAACAGGGGAACCCCTGCACCACAAACTGGCGGGCACCATTGATTACCTGACTACTCACCAACTCCAGAGTCAGGTACTCAATTATACTATGGAGAAAATAAATTGCGGGGTTGTGCCGTCCATCAACCGCTCCACCGCCTCATCAATTGTTTGGAGACCTGTCCAAACAAGTGAAGGAACTAGACGAGGAGGCCAAAACAGCTGGCCTTATGAAACCTCCTACGACTAGACTTCACCCATACCACCGGCAACAGCCACACACAAACTGGAAACCGCGGCTGCCGGACAGGACACAAAGGACCTATCCACCTCCACTTCCCCAAACACAACGACCTTTTTTAGGACAAGGCCAACAGCGGCCTGCATGGAAGATGCGGCCGCTATCCCGTCAACCTCCACAACGTCCACCCAAAACGCCATATGTGAGGAACCGTCGTTAACCATGGAGGTAAGGGGGCCTGGTTCCTCCCAGACCGTAGCATCCCCTCCTGCACAAATTGGTGGGCGATTGCGGGCATTTTTGGGAATATGGAACACCATCACTACAGATGAGTTTATTTTACAAAGTGATCAAAGCTATGTTATAGAATTTATTGGTGGTATAAATCCCCCTACCCAGCATTCACCTCATAGGAAATTTACACTATCCCAAAAAGAGGTGGAGGCAGGACATGCTGAAATTATACGGCTAGCAGCAAAAGGGGTAATTGGCAAAACGAACCTCTCGAACTAAAACATCTGAGCCAAGCAGATGCTTTACCCAGGGTACTTTATGGCTTGCATTGATTTAAATGATGCATACTATACAGTGCCCATCTCTGAAGCTCACAGGAAATTTCTAAAGTTTGTCTGGAAGGATCAATTATGGGAATACAAGGCATTGCCAATGGAATCACCACAGCCCCTAGGCTGTTTACAAAATTAGTAAAACCTATATTGGCTCTTCTCCGACAACAAAATTATATGGTTATGGCATATTTGGATGATATCCTTATAGTGGGTCAGACCCTCCAATTGGCTACACGGGCAGTGGCTGCAACTAAGGCTCTCTTCGAGAAGCTGGGATTTGTAATCCATCCAGACAAGTCAAAATTGCACCCGGTACGGGTTATGGATTATCTGGGGTTCACGCTAGACACCAATTTAATGATGATTACCATCCCAACCAATAAAGCTACTGCTATAAAAGAAGAGTGCCACAATCTTGCTTGCGCCAGGGTACCGACCATTCGGCAAACGGCAAAAGTAATAGTGAAATTGGTAGCTACATTCCCAGCTGCACAATTCGTACCGCTACACTACCGAAATTTACAAAGAACAAAGATCACAGCATTAAAAACAAATGCTGGGCACTTTGATCGGCTAATCCGGTTACCACCAAAGGCTAGAATCGAGCTACAATGGTGGGTTGACAATATTAGTGAGTGCCGTAGACCCATCATAGTAAGCAACCCAGACGTCGTGCTACAAACTGACGCAAGCGCACAAGGCTGGGGAGCAACTGATACGATGTCCGGTTGTGGTGGCAGATGGAACTCTCGTGTGTCTACCTTCCTTGAGTCACACAGGATAAATTATATAGAAATGCTGGGGGCATTTTATGGACTGCGGGCTTACTGTACTAACTCACGGGACTTACATGTCCGCCTCCAAATAGATAACACAACAGTGGTGGCTTACATCAATCATATGGGTGATATCAGGTCGCTATCTTGTGATGAATTGGGAAACACAATTTGGCACTGGTGCATTGAAAGGAATATTTGGATTACAGCGACCTATTTGCCAGGGAAGCTTAATACAGTGGCGGACACCAGGTCACGAGTATTCAATAACAACATCGAGTGGATGTTGAACCCCCAAATTTTTGAGGACATTATAGCTCACTATGGGACACCAGATATTGACCTTTTTGCGTCCAGGTTGAACCATCAGATACCAACGTACGTGTCTTGGGAACCAGACCCTGGGGCAATAGCAATGGATGCATTTTCTATCCATTGGGGGAAATGGTTTCGCTACGCATTTCCCCCATTTTGCCTCATCAGTCGGGTATTGCAGAAAATTAAACTGGACTCTGCAACTGGCATATTGATCATTCCCAACTGGCCTACACAGCCATGGTACCCGATGGTTGTTAAAATTTTGAAACAACCATGGATTTCGATTGGGAAACACCCCAAATTGATTACTCACCCCATTACGGGGGATAGTCATCCGTGCCATGGTCACCTAAACTTGTTGGCCTGCAGGTTCTGAAAAGACCACTCATCAAGGCGGGCATCTCACCACAAGCCATGGAACTCATCTCAGCATCATGCCGAGAATCAACTCGGATGCAATACCTCACGCAGATCAGGAAGTGGGAGGCATTCTGTGCTCGTACCAACAAGACTACCAACAGCAACTATACCTGATGTCCTGGAATTCCTAGCTGGCCTCCATTTCGATGCTGGCCTTAGCTACAGTGCCATCAACAGCGCCAGGAGTGCACTGTCCTCATACCTGGATATAGGTATAGGTTCCAACCACCTGGTGTCTAAACTCATGAGGGGAGTGTTCAACACCAACCCTCCACGACCCAGATATACCTTCACCTGGGATGTAGGGATCGTGCTGACCCTACTGAGGAGCTGGGCTCCAATGAATGAGCTACCACTGAAACAGCTCACCCTCAAGGTGGTGATGCTGATGGCACTGACTCCAGCCCAACGAGTCCTGACATTACAAAAACTGTGACTGGACAGCATGGTGGCCACCCCTGGTCAAATAAATTTATTTGTCGAGGATTTATTGAAGCAGCACAGGCCAGGGGCTCATGGACTGCAGTTGGAGTTTCGGGCATACCATGTAGATGCCACTCTCTGCATAGTCACCCATCTCCACCACTATATCGCAATTACAGGAGCCATCAGGATGAAGGAACAGGGGCTCCTCATCAGCCACAAACCTCCACATCATCGGGTGACTGTACAGCCTATTGCCAGGTGGCTCAGGGTGGTGCTGGATGCAGTAGGAGTTGCTACTAACATTTTAAAATCTCATTCCACTAGGGCTGCATCCACATCAGCGGCGAGGGCCATGGAGGTGCCCATGGACCACATCCTCGCCACCGCGGGCTGGGCCAGTGAAGAAACCTTTCAACGGTTCTACAATAAGCCACTGGTCGCAGAAGCTATGCTGGGAACCGCTCAGTTAATGTCTGTCCCCGAATTAGTGGTTATTTGTTTGTTTTATTTGATTAATAAATTGTATTACTTTTTCAGCAAGTTTCGATTGAGCTGTATTAACAGCCTTCCTCCATCAGACTTGCGGCAGTGTGATAGCATGGACTTTGTCCAGGGCGTGAAATCACAGAGCTTTGAAATCTTCATGAAGTCACTCACGTGACTCCGAAGTAAAATAGTAAGATTAAACGAGAACTTACCAAGTTTGAAGTTTGATCTTTATTTTACGAGGAGTCGCGGTGAGGGATTTTGTGCCCCCCGCTCCCACCCTCTATCATAAGGTCAACTCGGAAGTTCTACGTTCTTCATCTTACTATTTTTAGTCATGGTGCGTTCTGTGATTCCACACCGCTGCTTTGAAGGATGCCGCGCATGCGTGCTGGCGGGGTCTTCACGAAATTCCTCACCGCGACTCCTCGTAAAATAAAGATCAACCTTCAAACTTGGTAAGTTCTCGTTTAATCTTACTATTTTGTTTCTGAAGGAACACCTGAACTCTACCAGGGGAGGAAGGAACTACAGATGCTGGTTTAAATCAAAGATAGACACCAAAGGCCGGGGTAACTCAGCGGGTCAAGCAGCATCTCTGGAGAAAAGGATTAGGTATCGTTTTGGATCAAGACCCTTGTCCAGACTGAAGAAGGGTCTCGACGCAAAACGTCACCCATTCCTTTTTACTACAACTCTACCTCTCAGGTACTTTCACATACTACATACAAGCTAATGTCATCAGTTCACAAAAGGAAACAATGTAAAATTGATTTTTTTTAGTGGATGTATGAAAATTTGATTTTCTACTATGTAAAATCAACAATATGTAATGGACTTCCTTGGCAATTGATTTCAGAACTTTACAAGTCCTTTGAATCATATAATTATTTGTGATATTCAAGGTACCTTATGGTAACTCAGCTACTAAAGCATATCTTGTTAGCCCAGGGACTGCAGTAACTATATGGAGGGTAGAGATGTTAAGTGTCCAATTAAGGCTTGCATGGCTGTAAGATTGTTGTAATGCGGTATGACAAACTTATTACAAAATGCAATTAACGTGTCTGTTGTATATCGTCCTCATTGCTTGTAAAGGTTTATTACAGGATATATTAATTTTAAAAAGGTAGCAATCCAAGAGTTCGCAGAACAAAATCTGCTAAATGTCAAAAATAAAAATCTGAAATAAACAAAATTTTTTTCAACTTTGCATTACCATTTTTCAAAGAAAAAGACAGCTAGCTGTTAAGATATAATTATTTTTGTTTGATGCAAAGGAGAACATGCAACAGAGAGGAAATGAAAAGCAACAAGATTATAATCCAGTTATTGAGAGGAAGATATCGGAAAAATATCCTCTCCTATGCTCAATAGCAAATCAATGAGTTGTTAATGCATTGTCCTAGTGAGATAGGGCCTTGATGCAGTCTGAGATTCCTTTCTCAAGATTATGTTTCTTTAGAGCTTCTCCCACTGACCATTTTTTAAGGCTTCCTTTGAATTTCTACAGGTGTACAGTAGAGAGCATATTCACTGGTTGCATCGCGGCCTGGTTCGGCAACTGGAATGCCCAGGAACGAAGGAGATTACAGAGAGTGTTAGACATTATCCAGTCCCTTATAGGTTCTGACCTCCCCACCATTGAAGGGATCTATCAGAGACACTGTTTCAAAAAGCCAGCCGATATCATCAAAGGCTGTTTTACACCGAAGAAGGACACAAAATGCTGGAGTAACTCAGCGGGACAGGCAGCATCTCTGGAGAGAAGGAATGGGTGACATTTTGGGTTGAGACCCTTCTTCAGACTCAGAACTTCAAAGGACGTCTTCAGAACTTCTAAAGGTTGTCTTTGGTTGCACTGAACTTTGGGTGCATTTTTTCATCAGTATTGTAGTTATGACATTTAATATATATGACATATAATATATATGACAAATAAACACACCTGACTATTGACACGACTTCTCTAGGATACATTTTCAACATGCCACTTGGGTGTACTACTGGTTTTGCAAATATGCTTCCATTGTGGAAACCACAGATTTTTATTTCAATTCAGTTCAATGGAAACAAGGAACAGATGGCGGTTGTAATGGGCAGATGATTCATAATGTACCTCTGTGACTTAGGATGCAGAATAGATTTACTAGGATTTAAAAACATCAGTTACATTGAGTGATCAGTGATTCTTAGTGCATGGAAAATTAAGCAGGGTTTCAATAGACATGATCAAAATGTTGAAGGCTCATAATTTAATAAATAAGTAAATTAACGTTTAGATTACATAAATGGGTAATGGAAACAAACAAAAATAATAATAAATTTGCAAAGTGCATTTGAATAATAAAGTTCTTGGATTTAAGACCAGTGGTGTGCGATTAAATATCAGACACAGCTCTTTCAAAAATCAGACACAGCCATGACGGTTTGAATGGCTTCCTTACATGCTTTGTCTTTTTATGCTGGGAATAAGGTGGCACACTGAAAATATTGCTGAAACAGATCTAAAACAAACCTTTCACAGTTTCTTATGGTTTATGAATCATCTGCCCATTACAACCACCATCTGTTCCTTATTTCCATTGAACTGAATTGAAATAAAACTCTGTGGTTTCCACAATGGAAGCAGATTTGCAAAGCCAGTAGTACACCCAAGTGGCATGTATAAAATCTAACCCAGAGAAGTACTGAGGTTGTGTCAATAGCCAAGTGTGTCTAAGAAATTATTGAAGGCAGGAAAAGGGGATTAGGAGGCAGTGATCAGCCATCATTGAATGGTGGAGTAGCCTTGATGGTCCTAATGGCCTAATTCTACTCCTATAACTTGTGAACTTGTGAAAGCTAACAGTGCAAGGAGTTGTACTTGGAAAGGTTATAAATCCTAGACATAATTGTGTGCTCAGTGGGTGCACACAGTTACAAGTGCTACAGAAGTGAAAGCTCAGCTGTGTCATCCCCTTAATGTAGCAGAAACTCGAGAGAGAGAGAGAGAGAGAGAGAGAGAGAGAGAGAGAGAGAGAGAGAGAGAGAGAGAGAGAGAGAGAGAGAGAGAGAGAGAGAGAGAGAGAGAGAGAGAGAGAGAGAGAGAGAGAGAGGGCTAGAGTCGACTGCCTGCCCCTTTACCGTGCCTACGTCTGTGCACGTGTGTCCCTGGAGTGGGAACATGCGGTGTCCACGAGGAGTCTGGAGGCCTTCCGTGGGCGCTGGTCACCGCGTGGGGTTCAGAGTATTGTGAACAGTGATTGTATTGTTGTACTATAATGATTTTTTTAATATAGTGCAATTTTTGATTATGGAAAAAAAAAAAAAAAAAAAAGAGTCACTTTTAAAGGACTTGCCGTGTTTGCCTGTATCACCTTGGCTTTGCACCGTGTGAATTTCAGACAACACTCTCCCGCTTTCCCTGGCCCCCGCCTTTGCGGTGTGTGTGTGTTCCATTCTGACAGTCGCCGTTAGTCCACTGAAAAAAGTGGGACAGGTCCTTAACTCTGAACTAATGAATTTCAAACATTCACAGCTTCTCCAAAAAATCCCACATGTAGATTCTCCTATTCTGAGCCTTTGAATTAGTTGTGGATTATAAATTAATCCGTGGTGCGGCACGGCGGCGCAGCAGTGAATTTGCTGCCTTACAACGCCAGAGACCCGGGTTCGATCCTGATTACGGGTGCTGCCCACACAGCGTTTCTACGTTCCCCCCGTGACCGCATGGGTTTTCCCCAGGTGCTCCTATTTCCTCCCACACTACAAAGGTGTACAGGTTTGTAGGTGAATTGGTTTAGGTAAAGATTTTAACTTGTCCCTAGTTTGTAGGATCGCTGATCGGCGCAGACTCGGTGGGCCAAAGAGCCTGCTTATACACTGTATCTCTAAACTCAACTTAACCAAAATGATACAATCATCTGGCTTTCCTTAACACACAGCAACCATGTTCACCACCCCACCCCCATCCCAGCCAAACCCCTGCC